>JAJHZJ010000739.1:600000-1084525 GCA_023548195.1 Bettongia penicillata ogilbyi
CTGGGAGAAAGCCCAGAACTACATTCAGGAAGCCCAGAACCAGGGGGCACAGGTGAGGAGCCTGGAGTGGGCTGGGATGTGGGGAGATGTCATGGGACATGGCATGTCTCTGGATGAGAGCGAAGGCTCCTGCCTCCTCCCTCCTTCATACAGATACTCCAAGCTGGGAATGTCCCTCCAAACAACCCATTCTTTCCCCCAACGCTTATCCTGGGTCTGGCCCCAGCAAGCCCATGTGCCCAGGCAGAGGTGAGTAAGCCCCCAGGCTCAGCCTCCACAGCTGGCACAGTGACCAGAGCCCTGTGGGAGGAACTATCAGGGCTGGGGACACCCGGGTCCCTTGGGAGAGGGAGGACATGGGTCAAGGCTGGGGGCACCCGGGTCCCTTGGGAGAGGGAGGACATGGGTCAAGGCTGGGGGCACCTGGGTCCCTTGGGAGTGGCAGGATGTGGATCAAGGCTGGGGGCACTCGGGCACCTGAGGGAGCCTCCCGACCTCTGTGCCCACGTGTGGCTGCAGGTGCCGTGGCCTGTGGTTTTGCTCTTCCCATTCCGCACAGCAAAGGAGGCTCTGGCTCTGGTCAGTGGCACCCCTCGAGGGGGCAGTGCCAGCGTGTGGAGTGAGCGGCTCACGTTGGCCCTGGACCTGGCCTATAAGTAAGGAGGCCCCATCACTGTACCTTTTCCTGCCTCAGTCTCCCTCTGTCAAATGGGAGTCATAATAAGCATGTGCAAGGAGCAATTGTGAAGCTCTTGGCACAGGGCCTGGCACTTAGGTAGCGTACAGAAGAAGTACATTTCCCTGTTCTTCTCGTCCTTGCCGTGGGGATGGGGGGGGGGGTCTCTTAACCTCCCGCTGACCTCACTCTCACCAGGCTCCCTGGGCCCTCAGGCTCACAGCCTCAGTCTCCCTCTGCCTCCAGCTGCTTAGTTAGACCCTACACCATCCAGGGCTCCCCAGATCATCTCACACACACACCTCACCTTCAAAGTCTGTATCTCCCTCTATCTCTGGGTGTCCCTAATGGTTTGTATCCTATTCCGTGCTCTCTTGCCAGGCTCCAAGTGGGCACTGTTTGGATCAATGCACACGGACTGAAGGATGCAGGCGCCCCAGTGGGAGGCTGCAAAGAGAACGGGTCATCGTGGCACGGGGGCCCTGATGTGAGTGACCCTCACACCCTCTGGCTCTCAGCCTCATCTCTCTCTGGGGGGTTGCCTGCTCCCCTAACTGATGCTCACCCCTGGCTCCTGCAGGGCCTATATGAGTACCTCCATCCTGTAGACTTTCCTCCTCGGCCTGGAGGGCCCCCAGAGAGCGTGGACTATGACACATTTGGCCTGTGTGTTCCCCCTGTCCTGCCATCCGGCCCTGACACCTCCTCCCTCAGGTCAGTTCCCTGCTCCCCCAAGCTCTCCTGCTCAGGCCCCAGAGGTAATTCCAGAGCAGGGTCTGAGGACAAAAGGCTCAGGGTCCTCACCAAGCCTCTCCCTTCAGCACCACTGTCCCGTATGGAGTCTTTCTGGCTGGCCGCTTCCAGAATCCTGCCAGCCGCAGCTCAAGGCCCATCTTGGGCTCCAGTGGGAACGTTTGTGCGCACGTGGCTGAGGGTAGTGCCAAGGACATCCGAGCGGCCGTGGAAGTGGCACACAAGGCAGCAGCCGTGTGAGTGGAGCAACGGGAGGCAGTTGGGCTGGCCCCAGCTCCCAGGGCCACCCTCACCCCACCTCTTCTTTCCTTGTCCACCAGCTGGGCCAGCCGTGTACCAGGGACCCGGGCATCAACCCTGTGGGCACTGGCTGATGTGTTATCCCAGAGGAGCCAGGCCGTAGTGGAACAGCTGACCAAAGTGACGGGCATTGACCTTGTGGGCGCTCAGACTGAAGTGGCGCTGAGCATCGACCGGCTGCGGGCCTGGGGAGCACAGGTCCATGCCCAAGGAGCTGGCTTGCATGTGAGCCTCTTCTCCATTCTTGCCTCCTATCCTTCGGTCCCCTATCCTAGCCCTTCTGGCAATCCCTGATCCTGTGACCTTCCTTCCTACAGAGCACTGGGCACCAAGGGCCTTTTCTGCGCCTTCGAGAGGCCCTGGGAGTTCTGGGCATCATCTGCCCGGAGGAGTGGCCCCTACTTGCCTTTGTGTCTCTCCTCGCCCCAGCCTTGGCTTATGGCAATGCTGTCATCATGGTGCCTAGTGGGGTGTGTCCGCTGCCAGCCCTGCAGCTCTGTCAGGTACTGGACCCCAACTCTCCCTGCTGCCTTCCCCTGAGCACCCTGGAGTGTACTTAGCCCACCTCCAGTGCCCATTTCTTCCTCACAGGACATGGCCAGCCTGCTCCCACCTGGACTGGTGAATGTGGTGACAGGGGACCGGGACCACCTCACCCGCTGTCTGGCCCTTCATCAGGATGTACCTGCCCTGTGGTATTTCGGCTCTGCCCAGGTACTCTCCCTTCCGACCTGTGCCCCTAGCATGCCCCCAGCCCCTTTCCCAGAGGCCAACCAGGAATCGTTGGACCTAGTGGCCTTTGAAGCCCTATTCAGATCAGAGATTCTGAGCCTGGGCCCCAGTCCCGGTCCTGGCCTCAGCCCTACCTCCTTGTGACCTCGGCATCTCTTCCCAGGGCTCCCGGTTTGTGGAATGGGCCTCAGCTGGGAACCTAAAGGCGATATGGGTAAACAGAGGTCAGAGCCTATCGTGGGATGAAGAGACAGAGGGGGCCAGACCCAAGCTGTGCCTTCATGCAGCCCGTACTAAGGCCCTCTGGCTGTCTTTGGGAGATGTCTAAACCCTGCTTTAGTCCTGCAACCCATGGTTGCTGAACATGTGGAAGGATTGAGCAGAAAGACCTCTGGAGCCCAGACTTATCCCCTCATTATAGTCAACCTGAATAAACATTCTGATGTACATCCAGTGTGCTTCTGAAGAGAAAGAAGGGGGCTGGGGAGGAGTCAGGAAGCCCAGGGTTCATAGGGGTCTCCTTCCCTGGGCTTCAGCCTGGGGTGGGGGATCCCCTCCCCTGCGGGGCAGCCTGGGCTCCCCAGGCCCTTCAGTGGGCCCTCAGGTCTTCTGTTCTGCTCTGGACAACTCCAGCTTCTTTGGGCTCTTTTCAGACCAACGCAGACAGGGTATGGCCAGGGTAGCTCCTCATCCTTGGGATTGTGCCAGGTGGCTCAGCATGGAGATTACATTTCCTTTGGGCTCCTAGTCCCTTCATTCCTCAGTTCCACACCCTGCCAGTCCCTTCAGTCCCTCTGACTCTCTCCGCAAGCTCCATCAGTATCTGTCAATCTTTCCACATCTCTGTTCAACCATTGTATTAAGTGCTGCGTGTCTGCTAGGCCTGGGGACACAGACAGGAATGAAGCTGTTCCTGCCTTCAAGCAGCTGCCATTCTGTGTGGAGAAGGAAGGGGGTGGCAGCTGCCATGTTTCTATACAAAATACTTTCAGTGGAAAACACTAGTGGCTCATGAAGAATTGGAAGAATATGGCATTTGAGCTGAGCTCTAAAAGGAGCTATGATTTCTAGCAGGTGGAGTAGAGGAGGGAGGACACTTGTAGCATGGGCAAGGAGGTGTGCTGTGGTGAAAACCCATTCAAACACATGGCGGTGGGGGATGGAATGGTAGAGAAGAAAAGGTGGAGATTGGGGTTTAAACACAGTACAGGAAGGGTATGGAGGTGTAAGGGTTGGAAGGGCAAGCTGGACCCAGATTGTGAATGGGGCTGGGTTTTTCTCAACATTTTTAATGATTTAAAAAAAGAATTGCCATAATTTCCTCCATTATCCCTCACCTTGAAGAGCCATCTCATATGACAAGTATTAAAAACAAGAGAATCATTACTGATCAACATGGTGAAAAAGTCTTTGAATATATACAATGTAACACCTATGGACAGAGTGCAAGGGCAGGCAGAGCTGCCTGTCATCTCCTGTCTCTTCTTTCCTGCCTGGTTTGTCCTTTGTAATTTTGTTACATTTTTTTTGTGGTTATTCTTTCCATCTCTATCATTAAAATTATTGTGTCTGTATTCTCAGCTCTGCTGACTTCATTCTTCTATCAGTTCATGGAGATCCTTTCAGGCCTCTTCTATTACGTGCAGTGATCTCCTATGACATTCATGTGTTTCGTCATGCCCCAACCCATGAGCACTTTGTTTCCAGTTCTTTGCCAATACAAAAAGTGCTGCTACAAATATTTTGGTGTATATCAATGACTTCCCTGGAATATAAGCCCAGTAATGTACTCTCTGGGTCAAAGGATATGAACATTTTAGTCACTTTATTTGCATGATTCCAGACTGCTTTCATAAAAAGGTTGTACCATTTGACAGCTTCACCAACAATGTACCAGCGTAGTATGAAGGGTTTGAAGTGGTAAACAGCAAGGGTTATTTCATCTGTGAAATAATAGGAAGGCAGTCAGTCTATAGCACCTTCCTTCATCTGCCTCTGTTCCCATCTCCTTTCTCTGACTGCATCTTTTACTCCCTCTCCCAACTTTTTTAGTGAATCTGTGTCTGTCTCTCTATACCATCTCTGCTTCTCCTCTTCTGTTTCTTCTCTTCTACCAGCTGTCTCTCTGACCATAGACGTTGGGCCTTCACCCTGTGCCTGTTTGGGCACTGTCATTCTGAACTTAAAACCTCAGAGCACCAAGAGTTCTAGAGATTCCCCATTCCAACCCTGTCCTTTCTCAGAGGAGGACAGAGCCTTGGATAGAGCTGATAGATCACGGTTGTAGGGCCTCTGCAGAGGCTACAACCCAGACCTCCAAACTCCCAGCTGATTCAGGCCTAAGGAAGAACCCAGGAGTCCCCTGCGTCCTGCAGCTCAACTCAAAGCCACCAGAGGGCTCCTCCCCCATGGATTCCCAAACTTTTCCCCAAAACATCTTTCACTTTCGATCTCTGATGTCTGGGCCCAGACCTGCCCTGGGCCTTCCCGGCCTGGACAGGGACCCTGGTGCGGGGCTGGGGCAGAATGCCTGGGTCCCAAAGGGGATAGAGGAGGGCAGCCTGGGTCCCCAAGGGGTCTGAGAGAGGAGTGCCTAGGTTCTTGATGGGGCTAAGATATATTGCCTAGATCTCCATTAGGGTTTTGGGGGGACTGGCTACCAGAGGAGGAGGATGGGGGTGGCGATGCCTAGGTCTCCAAGGGGCTTGAGAAAGGGGGTGCCTGGGTTGCCAAGGGAACTGAGGCAAGGGATGCCTTCCTGGAAGGTTGGGCATGATTCACAGTAATGAGGCGGGGGCAGGAAACAGGGTGGGGGAGGAAACTTAGCCACATGAAGGGGCTGGGGGAGGGCACCCGGACGCCTGGGTCCCTGGCTGAGCCGGCTCTGTCCCCCCCAGGGCCCGGCAGCGGCATGAGGGGCCCCAACTCAAGATGACCGTCCCAGCCCCAGCCTGGCCCCTCACTGTGCGTATTCCTGACAGATGGAGACAGGGATATGGGAGGCAGAGATGGGGGAAAAAGATTGAGATAGGGGAGGGAGTAGGATTATCAGTAATGAGGAGGAAGGAAGACAGATAGACAGTGATGGCCAACCAGGAGGGACAAAGACAAGAGACAGGGATGTAAGCAAGGGGAATGGAGATAATGTTGGGAGAGAGAGACAGGGACAAACAGACAGTGATGAGGAAAGGCAGATGGGGACAAAGGGAGGCAGAGACAGGAGAAAGGGAAACAGGATCAGGGAAAGAAGAGGCAGAGTCACCCAGAGCTCAGAGAGACAGGAGGGACAGGGATGAGAGAAGGGAGACATGGGAGACAAGCACTGATAGGGATGGCAAGACTCAGGGAGAAAGGGAGGTAAAAGCACAAGTGGAGAGACAGGAGAAAGAGACACAGGGGTGGGGCAAAAGAGCGACCGAGACAGGCTCCGGTCAGAGTTGAGGAGACACGTCTAGAGAGAATGAGCACCGAATCAATGCCCATCTAGGGGAAGGGACCCAGGGCCTCTCCCCAGCTCTGTCTTCCCAACACCCTAGGTCTCCAGGCTGCTGCTCCTGCTCCTCCTGCTCCCCCAGGAAGTCACTGCCAGTACCGATGATACCTGCACCTTCCCAGACAGCCCCATCAGCTCCACCTTCCTCCAGGCCATCATCGATTTGGTGAGAGCTGCCTCTGACTGCTCTCCTTGACTCTCTGTTTTGGTCTTGAATGTTCTCTGTCTCTGTCTCCAACCCTTTGGATTTATTTCTCCACATGTCCATCTCTTCCTCCAGTCTGACTACATGCTCAGGGATTACCCAGTGGATGTCCCAGATAATCTTCAGGTGGTGAGTCTGGGGGTGGGGAGGGGGGCAGGAGAATGGGGGGTGGACCCACGTATCCCTACTTCAAGAACTAAGACACCTAGGCATCTCTCCCTAGGATGAGCAGTGTTGGGCCCTGTGGCACTTGGCCTTGGCCAAGAAAACCCTGGAGCGCCTGAAGCTGGTGGCAGGGAGTAAGTTACAAGACCCCCTGGAGGCTGTGTACACTGAGGTCAACTTTGTCAGTCAATGCATCAACCAGGTCAGTTCCTTGCTCTCCGTCCCCCATCCTAAGGGCCTTCTGCCTCCTCAGGGTCTTTGGGCCCACCACAGCTATATGAAGGGATGTGGTGGTCTCAGGCCTGGGCAGCTCGGCTGGGAGACAAAGGGATGAGGAGGCCTTCATCGGCTGCCCCAAGCTCCTGCAAGGGCTGGTTCTGAGAAGGGGGGGCTCATATGGTGTGTGACGCCCCCCACCTCCCTTCCTCGGCTCCCCAGTCCTTTCCCAGCTGCCTCCGTTTCCGTAAAGCCAACATCTCTCACCTCCTCCTGGATGTCTCCAGACACCTGGGGGCCCTGCAGCCCCTCATTACTCGCCAGAGCTTCCGGCCCTGCCAACAGTATCGCTGCCAGCCAGGTGAGGTGCCCAGGTGGGAACCCCCTCGCTTCAGGAGGAGGACTGGGGCTCCAAAAGGGAAAGGGCATAGCTCCTCCCCAGTACTCCCCTCTCCCTTCCCACAGAGCCCTCTACTGTCTCCACACTCCCCTCACCGGGCAGTCTTGAGGCCCTGGGAAGCACCCTGAGACCACCCCAGTCCTCCAGCTTTCATCTGCTGTCCCTGGGGGTGCTGCCATTTCTGCTGCTAGCGATCCTGGTGGCTGCCTGGTGGTGCAAAAGACGACGAAAGAGGCAGTTGAGGCCACCAGGATCCCCCAAGACCGAGATACCCCAGGTGAGCTTGGCTTAACTCAGTGTGGGTGGGGTATCAGGTGCCCCCCACCATGTGCACAGACAGCAGCTGACTCTGCACCTGGGGGCCGCGGCTAGGGCCCCCCAGACTCTGTCTGCCAGGATATGCAGTTGATGGTGCTTTGAAGGACGACGAGCAAGTTTGGAGGGCCTCGAAGGCCCAACCTGGGAGCTGGGGCTACCTCCTGAGGAAGCCTTCCAAAAGCAACCCAGCTTAAGACTGGCCTCATTCTCTTCTCCTTGGATGAGCCCGTTACTGTTCTCTTCTGGGGGCTAAGGGACTCCCAGGAGGTGCCTGCTGTCCCTTTTTCCTCCTCCAGAGGGGTACCTGCAGGCTACCTTGGGCTCAGCCCACCTTGTGTACAAAGCTCTGAGGATGTATATAAAACGTTTTCTAATAGCTTTTGTCGGGTGGAATCTGTGGACAGAGACATGGCAAGGCAGGAGATATCCCGGCCGACCTCAGACAAGGATCTGGAGGCTGGTCACCCGCTTGGGCCGTGGCCACAAAGAGCCCCTGGAGGGGCGGGGGCGTCAGTGGGGGCGGGCCTTTGGGGTTTCCCAGGAGGGGAAGGATGGCCAGGCACCAGAGAAAGGGGTCCCTCCCCACGCCCCTTGGACTTGTCCAAGAGCGGAGTGTGCTAGCTGGCTGCGAGGCCAGGTAATGAGCTCCCCATCTCTGGAGGTCTCCAGCAGAGGCTGCACGGCCAGATCCCCACGAAATGCCCGGAAGTCTAAATACAATTGTTCACCCCGGTGCAACCTGGGGAGGAGGGGAAGGGGAGAAAACTGACGCCGCTCTGCAGGCCCACGGCTGGTAACTAAGCAACCGGAGCCCGTTGGGGCCGCTTGGAAGGTCTGGGGGACAGGGGGGCGGGGGAAGGCCTGATCGGAACTCTGTCTGCTGCAGCCGCTCACACTGTGGGACGGAATAGACGTGCGAATGGGGGGAGGGGCGGGAGATCGCCCCTCACAAAGATGGCGTTGAAGGTGGGGCGGGGGCCCTCACAAACGTGGAGGCCGACCGGCGCTCTGCAGCAGGAGCACGTGAATCTCCCTCAGCCTCCCTGAGAAGGGTCGGTCTCTGCGCCTGCGCCAAACGCCAGCACGCAGCTCGTGGCCTCGCTCTGGGGAGCGCTCCCTCCCATTGACCGCTGCGCATGCGCCGTAGCCATTCGCCGTCCCTGGGGGCAGGACCGAAGCGTTCTTCCACCTATAGGAAGCCGTGGCGGCCTTGCGTCACTTCCGGCGCCCTTGCGAGGTGGATAAGGAGGCCCCGAAGTGGAAGAGCTCCTTTTCCCGGGCGGCGTCGGCAATGGCGGACGGGCAGGTGAGCGCTCGGGCCTTGGTGCCGGGCCCAGGCCTCTCGGAAACCTCGGAGGGCGGCAGTAAGGCCCCGAAGGGCAGCATCCGGGCCGCCCAGCCATGAGGGGCAGCGGGGTTGAGCCGTGGCGTCCCCGCTCTGGCGTCTGTGTCTCGCACCCGGCCTGGCCCCGGCTTCGGCCGCGGCGGGGGTGGAGGGAGGGTCACGTGTGGCGTCCTGGGCCGTCCTTGACCCCCGAGTCTGCTCCTGCTTTCCCAGGTCCTGGTGATCGACGGGCGGGGCCATCTCCTTGGCCGCTTGGCGGCCATCGTGGCCAAGCAAGTCCTCCTGGGTAAGTGCAGGCGCCTCCACGGCCCGCGTGGGCCCGGGGTGGGAGGCGAGGGGCCCGGGACGCGGCGAGGCCGGTGATGAGGAACATTCACCATCTTTCGTTCGAGTCTCACGACCATGAGACCAAACCATGCACCGCTCTGAGGCCCGGCCCACCGGAGACCCTCGCCCACCTCCCCTGGGGCACTGACCCGCACCCTTCTCTCGCACCGCAGGGCGCAAGGTGGTCGTGGTTCGCTGCGAAGGCATCAACATCTCGGGAAACTTTTACAGGAACAAATGTGAGTCGGGGGAGCTGGGGGTGGGCTACTGGCAGGTGATGTCCTTTCTCACGATGGTCTTCAGAGGCCCTGACCGGTGGGCTCACTGTTGATTGTGCCTTAAGGCTCAGCTGATGCCAGCCCGGGAGAGGAGCGAGCCGCTTCTGGCATCCCGAGGGGGGTGGGGGAAACAGTAACAGGAGAACCTTGAGGCTTCGTTTTAAATTTTCTCTTAATTCCAGTGAAATACCTGGCCTTCCTCCGAAAGCGAATGAACACAAACCCTTCTCGAGGGCCTTATCACTTCAGAGCACCCAGCCGAATTTTCTGGAGGACTGTCAGAGGTGAGTGGGGTGAGGGCCTGCCAGTATTAAGAGGCCTGGGATGCTGAGACCATGATGATGATGATATTTATCACACATTCGAGTTTTACCGGCCATGAGATGAAAAGATCCATGCACCTCCATCTGAGATCTCTGGGGACCGCTGAGAGTTCTTTTGTTCTGAGGCTTAGAGATTTCTACTTAGTTTCTCACCAAGAGTTATTCTCCCTAGGAATGCTTCCCCACAAGACCAAGCGAGGTCAGGCTGCCTTGGAACGCCTTAAGGTCTTTGATGGCATTCCTCCCCCATATGACAAGGTGAGCTCATCCAGAAGTGGTCTTGACCCTGGCGTCAGTGATGTTTTCTAATTTACCTACATTGTTTGATGCCTCCTTGAAAAAAGCTGTTATCTGAGACGCCTTCTTCTAGATTGTCTCGGGGTGGGAGGTGGGCTTCTCCACATTGCTCTTTTGTACTCTCAATAGAGTACTGGCATTCCCTGTTTCCTTCTCATCTCTCCCAGCATCCCTAGTGTTCTGCCATCACCCATTGATTGGTTCCTTCCCCTTTGCAGCGGAAACGCATGGTTGTCCCAGCTGCTCTCAAAGTCGTCAGACTGAAGCCAACTAGAAAGGTGAGTACAGGTCAGCTACCAAGGAAGGGGAGGGATAGATACATATCAGCACCTTTGTGCCAGCCCAAGAAAAAGTGGTTTTATCTTCCCTTTTGGGAGGCTTTTTTCAGAACTAAGGATGCTGAGGGATTCTTTGCTCTTTGGTGGGTGGGAAGAAAAGGTGTCCTGGATGTGATTTTTTTTTTTTTCATCCATTCCCCACACTACAGTTTGCTTATTTGGGACGGCTGGCCCATGAGGTTGGCTGGAAGTATCAAGCAGTGACTGCTACATTGGAAGAGAAGAGGAAGGAGAAAGCCAAGATTCATTATAGAAAGAAAAAGAAACTTACGGTGAGGTCTGGGTTCTGCGGGGGGAGGGTAGGGAAACCTCTGGCAGATGATGTTTGTTCTCACGATGGTCTTCGGATGCCCTCGGGTACTTGCCGACAAAGCCACATGGCTCAGCTGATGCCAGAAGGGTGCAGGATGAGGGCCTTGGTTGCCTCAGTTCTGGACCTACAATCACAGTTTGTGTTTTCTCCCACAGAAGCTCCGCAAGCAAGCTGAGAAGAATGTGGAGGGCAAAATACACAAATACACGAAGGTGCTGAAGAAGCACGGGCTGCTGGTGTGAGTCCAATAAAGTCTATCCTCTACAGCAACTGGATTCCTGGCTCCTTCTGTCCTCTCTTGCCAGCGCCTCCATCAGGGGAGGGAGCCCTTTGGGGGCCCCCACACACACAGCAAGCAGGGCTTGGAAGGACATTCAGTGCTATAGGCGTGTCCTTAACTGAGGAAGGCAGGATGACCATTCTGAGGTGGGGATGCCTGCCTCTAGGAAGGAGTGGTTCCCCTTCTGGGGTAAAGTGGCCCATGGGAATGTAGAGATGGGCTCGTCTATATCTTCAGCTCCCCCTAATATTGGGTTGAGGGACCTGGGAAGGAGGGAGGTCCTGTGGGGCTGAAATTCTCTTCAGGGGCAGAGCTTGGTCTCTGTACTGCTTTGTGCCCATAGCCTTGGGTGCTTAATAAATAAAATGTTGAATTTTTCAAAGCATATTTTGGTTAAAAACCATTTAGGGCCTAGTGTTACCCAAGTTAAGAGTTTTACATCCTCACCATCAGGTCCTATCAAGCTCTAGTTATGCCACCGTAAACTCTTTTCTGTGTCATTACCCTTGTGTCCTCTGCCAGTCTTCCATACATCCGCTTCCTGCACTTGGGATCCTTGTCCCCAGCCTCATCTTAAGCTTGTACAACAAACAAGGCTCCTCTGGAGTTGCCCCCTTTTTGCTGATAGACCACCTCCAGCTCCTGGATGACCTGTATGCTTTTGGTGGGGGGGGGTCCCTTCGTGTTATTCTCTGAAGTAAGCACTAGTTGGGTGTGCTGTCACCTACTTGTTTAGCTTTAGGCCAAGTTACCTACCCAAGCTGATCTCATCTTTAACCTAGCACCCAAGAAACCCCACCTTAAGGCCACAGGATGTGAGCAGCTTTCCTCAAAGTATTAGAGCCTTTACCCTTCCCTGTTATCTGTAAAATCTGTTTACAACCTTTGTCTCAGATCTACATTACCATTCCTTTTTCTCTAATTCCTCGGAAATGACCAGTGGCCATGAACTTGCTCTCACTCCCTTCTACGTACTCAGCCCCTTGAGATTTTGTTAAGTTATATTCCAATTTCTGAAAAATGGATGATCCCTTAAGCAAAGATTAACCATTCTATAGGTACCCTTGGCCCCAACAGAGCCCATCTTTAGATTGCCCACAGGTAGAGGGACACACACAAAAAAAAACGAAACCACCCACTTCGCATTCAAAATGGAAAACTGGTACCTAAAAGTTTACACAAGGTGGCTTGGGAAGAAAGGAGCTAGTGATTGCAATCAAGGGTTTTGTGGGAAAATGGCACTTGCTACAGCTTGAAGAGATTATGATTAAAGGTTGTATTTCTTTCTGGGCTAAGAAATGAAAGGTGAACAAGTGGAAGGCTGCTCTGGGACTGCTGAATTGCATAGGCTGGAACGACATGCCCAATTAGGGTGATGCATGAAAGCCTTGGTGTGGGATAGCACTGGTTTCTCAAGTCATGGTCTGATTTCACATGATTTTTATGTGAGTAGAAGTTTAGAAGCGGCATGGTTGGGGAATGGAGTTGGTTTTAAACATGTTCGATTCTACTTCAGTTTGTAGGAGGGATAGAGTGCTTAGGCCTGTAGTCATTCTCATCAGAGTTCAAACCTAATCTCCAATATGAGTTGTGTGGGCCTGGAGAAAGAAATGGCTAACCATTTTCAGTATGCCAAGAAAACCCTTAATTAGGTAATAAATCACACAACTGAAGGAGATAGAAGGTAGGGAAGAGAATGGGGCTAGACATACTGACCTCAGTTCCCATGAATGAAAACAGCATGGAGTGACCAAGTGAAATAACTTGGAGAGCTGACATCAAGTATCCAGAAATGAGTTGGTCCCCAAGTAGGTTATAGTAGTTGGACTACAGCGTCTTACAAATCATTGGTAACATCAGCAATTTGGGGCCAGATGCTGGAGGCAATGATTGTGAATGAGAAAGGGCGTGATCCATAATTACTGCCTGAGGGGATAGCTGTTGATGACTGGGAAAGCCTTGGGCAGGTTGAAGGTTAGAGGAAAGCTGGGGGCCTGTGATTGATTATACCTGTAACAAGACCAGGTCTTTGGTAAAGAAAAGGGGGCCACTTTGTCCAACAAGGTGGGAAAGGATGAGAGGTGGGTGATATAAAAAGGTTGTGGGAGAAAGGGAACCTCATATGAATGGTGTAATTTCCTGCAGTTCAGTAGCAAAGGAGGTAGGAAGGGGGTGCATTTACTCCTGGGCAGGGGGGTGAACAGTGAGAGGAGAAGGGGACAAGGGATTTGGAGGTTTGATGACGATGTAGGATTGAGCAGATTCACTGGAATGTGAAGTAGAGGAAGGATGATAATCTGCAGACCTGAGAGTGGAGGGTGGGAGGTATCAAGTTTTCAGTTGTGTGTGACTGACCCCACTTGGGGTTTCCTTGGCAGAGATCTGGAGTAGTTTGCCATTTGCTTCTCCACCTCGTTTTACAAATGAGACAGGCCAACAGGATTAAGTGACTTCGCCAGGCTCACACAACTAATGAGTGTTTCAGGTCACATTCGCACTCAGGTCTTCCTTGATCCAATGCCTGCCTCAGAGCTAAAAAAAAAGTTTGAATGGGCTGAGAGGGAGAGAGCCAAAGAATGACAGGTTAGAGTCAGAGGAATTCCTATTAAGGAAATGAATAGTGAGAACCAGGTTAGGACAATCCCTGTATTGGGGCGGGGTGTGAACAGGCTATTCATGGGATCTGAGGGGATGTAACTGGAAAGTCAGGAGTTGGGTCAGGGCAGGGGGGGGTCCAAGTTGGTGATAGGAAGAGAGAGCCATCAGCTGACTCCACCCCTCACTGACCTTCATTCTCTCCCTGGGTCTTTCCCTTCTGCCTACAACTCACTCCAATCTCCTCCCTTTCATGGCAAAGGACCAGAAAAAAGCTGTGGATTCTCCTGGCCTTCATTTCACAGCACTTTGCAACCTGGCCTCTGACTTCATCACTCAATTCTCCAAAATTCCAGCAGCTTTAGCTCGCCAGAACTGATGACCTTTTATCAGTCTTCACTGTGTGGAGGGGCTCTGCAACATCTGACAAGAGTCAGTAATCATTTAAGCTAGGTGATACAGTGGATTTTATTTGGGTTAAGTCTGAGTTAAGAAAGGCTTCCAATGACAAACAACATTTTGTATTTGATCCTGGAGGCCATAGGGAGCCCCACTGGACTTCAATGATTGGGGGGAGTGGTGATGACGTGGTCAGACCTGAGCTTTAGGAAAATCCCTTTGGTTGCTGAATGGAGGATGGACTGGGGGCAGGCTGTCCCACAAGTGGCCCAGGTATAAGGGGCTGGGGGCAGGATCAGAGGAGAGAAGGGGGCGCATTGGGGAGATGCTGCAGAAGTCTACAGACCGTGGCTACAGCTTGGATATGGGGGTAAGAGTGAGGAGTCCAGGATGACTCCTAGATTGTGAGCCTGGGGGACGTCTCTGGTCTCTGATGATAGCATTATGTAGCTTTACGAATAATCTCACTTCATCCTCATAACCCCTGGGAGGTAGGGGATATCCCCATTTTACGAAGGGGATACATGATTTGTTCAGGGTCACAGCACTGGGAACTGTCTGAGGCTGTATTTGAACTCAAGTCTTCCTTACTCCAAGTGCACCACACTGCCACTTAGGGACCACTAGGTGGTGCAGAAGGGGATAGAGTGCGGGCCTGGAGTCAAGAAGACTTCCAGTCTGCCTTCAGACACTTGCTATGTGTCCCTGGGCAAATCACTTCACCCTGTTTGCCTCAGTTTCCTCATCTGTAAAATGACCCGGAGAAGGAAATGGCAAATCATTCCATATCTTTGCCAAATGGGTCACAAAGAGTCAAATACATTTGAACAAGTATCTTCACATCTTTCCACACTCACTTGGAAGGAAATAAGCTTTTATTAAGCACTTGTACCTATAGGCTTTAAGAATATCTCATTTGATCCTCAAACAACCCTGGGAGGTAGGTGCTCTCATTAGCTCTTGTCCAAGGTCCCTCACTAGTAAGTGTATGAGGTCAAATTTGAACCCAGCAACTCCAGACCTAGCACTCCAGCTGCCACATGAGTTCAAGATCTCTGTGCAGATGACTCCCAGACCCTATCTGTATCCAGCCCTAACCATTTCACTGACCCATCTCCAGCTGCCTATACAGGATAAATCATTAACGTAGGGAAGACACTGACCTTAAGAGGGAGGAGTAAAGGCTTCCTGGAGAAAGTAGAATTTTATCTGGAACTTGAAGAAAACCAAGAAAGCTGGGAGGCAGAGATGAGAAGGGAGAGCGTCTCCCATCTTCAACTGCCTATCAGTCAAAAATCTCAATCTGGATGTCCTGCAGACATCTTAATCTCAACATGTTGGAAACTGAACTTACTTTCCTCTCAAGGTATCCTCTCTTCTAAAATTCCTTCTATATTATAGAGGCTACCACCATCCTCCCAGGCACCTAGGTTCTTCACTCACACTGACTAAGAATCCAAACAGTTCCCTTCCCAACATCCTCTTCTCTCCATTCACCACCCTAGGTCACAAGCTCCTGACCTCTCCTGAACTCTCTCTGCTTGGCCTCCCTCCTGCCTTATTCTCTCCATAAGTAATTTTCCTAAAGCACAAGCCTGACCACATCATTCCTCCGCTCAGAAACTTCCATTGCCCCATAATGACCTCTAGGACCAAATAGAAAACCTTGCCTCCACCTGCCTTTGGAAATGTATGACCTGTCCTTGTGCCCTGTACAGGGTCTGAGGCAGCCAAAAGCACACTCTGCTCGCCATCTTCTCTGTGCCTCTCTGCATTTCACAATCTCTATTTTACTTCCAGATTCAGGTCAAGCCTCAGTTTTTGTAGGAGGTGTCTCATTATCCCCCCAATTACTGGCAAACTCTCTCCCCACATCACATTGGATTTACTTTGTTTCCTAAAATAAATTTTATTGATAACTTCTGTTTATGTATTGCTTTTTTGAAGGCACTTAGGCAGCCAAGAGCCCGACCTGAGTTCAAATCCAGCCTCAGACACTTACTTGCTGTGTGACTGTGGGCAAGTTACTTAACCTCACTTTGCCTCAGTTTCCTTATCTGTAAAATGGAGATAATAATCACCCTACCTCGAAGGGCTGTCGTGAGGATCACATGAGATAGTAACTGTAAAGTGGTTAGCACAGGCTGGCACACAGCAAGATCTATGTTAGTATTAGCCATCATATAATTAATATTTCCCACTTTCTCCCAAATTCTTTACAATAAAGAATAAAAAAGAGGAAGAAAAAACTTTCTGCAAAACTTTCACATCCAAAGAGTCTGACCACACGCGGCCCCCAACTTCTGCAAAGCGGGTAAAAGGGCATAGATCCGGGAACCCGAAAGCCAGCGGGCTTTTAACAGACACCTACGCTATATCAGCGGATGAAAAAGACGAGAGGACGCATGACGTTCCCCGGAAGTCCCGCCCCACGCCACGGCACCTCCCCCATCCCACGTGGTGTTTCTCTTTCTCCGCCCCCTGGAGGATACCACGTGTTCCTTCTCCCCTTCCCGGAAGTCCCGCCCACACCCGCTTTGTTCCGGTCTTGGTCCCCGCCTGCCCGCTCCCGCGTGTTGCGTCACTTCCTGCGCGGCCCTTGCCTCGTGTTTAAGGAGACCCCGGCGGCGGCTTTTCGGCCTTTTCCCGTCCGTCGGTCCGAGAGGAGAGGAGCGAGAGGCGAGTGAAGCGGCGGAATGGCGGACATCCAGGTGCGCGCATGCGCGAGCACGGGCCCGTGGCACGGGGGACGAAGGGACCCCCCCCCCCAGGCGGAGTCGAGCCCCGCCACGTGGCCTCGGAGCCTCCGCGCTGAGTCTGGGTCTCTGAAGGGGGGTGTCTCGGGATCTCTGCTGTCCCTGGGGGTGTCCGCCCCATCTCTGTGTCTCTGAGGGTCTCTGCTGTCCCTGGGGGTGTCCGCCCCATCTCTGTGTCTTTCTGCTGTCGCTGGGGGTGTCCGCCCCATCTCTGTGTCTCTCAGGGTCTCTCAGGTATCCCTGTGTCTCTGAGGGTCTCTGCTGTCCCTGGGGGTGTCCGCCCCATCTCTGTGTCTTTCTGCTGTCCCTGGGGGTGTCCGCCCCATCTCCGTGTCTTTCTGCTGTCCCTGGGGGTGTCCGCCCCATCTCTGTGTCTCTGAGGGTCTCTCAGGTATCCCTGTGTCTCTGAGGGTCTCTGCTGTCCCTGGGGGTGTCCGCCCCATCTCTGTGTCTTTCTGCTGTCCGTGGGGGTGTCCGCCCCATCTCTGTGTCTCTGAGGGTCTTTCGGGGCCTCTCAGGTATCTCTGTGTCTCTGAGGGTCTCTGCTGTCCCTAGGGGTGTCTGCCCCATCTCTCTGTGCCTCTAAGCGTCTTCTCCTGCAGCCCTGTGTGTGTCCGGGGCTGAGCCTCCAAGTGTGCCTCTCCCCCTGCAGACAGAGCGTGCGTACCAGAAGCAGCCAACCATCTTCCAGAACAAGAAGCGGGTGCTGCTCGGGGACACGGCCAAAGAGAAGCTGCCCAGGTACTACAAGAACATTGGGCTGGGCTTCAAGACCCCCAAGGAGGTGAGTTCTGGCCCCTGGCAGGCCCCGCCCCCCGGCCTCCAGCCCTGCCCCTCAATCCCCTCACCTTGCCTGTCTTCCCCTGCAGGCCATCGAGGGCACCTACATTGACAGGAAGTGCCCCTTCACGGGCAATGTCTCCATCAGAGGCCGGATCCTGTCTGGTGAGTCAGTGACCCAGTGGGAGGCGACCTGGGGACCCCAGCCCCGCTGGGAGCCTCCCTTACCTCCTGCCTTGCCGCTCACAGGTGTGGTGACCAAGATGAAGATGCAAAGGACCATCGTCATCCGCCGGGACTACCTGCATTATATCCGAAAATACAATCGATTTGAGAAGCGGCACAAGAATATGTCTGTGCACCTGTCGCCCTGCTTCCGGTGAGACCCGGTCCCTGAACGCCCCCTTTCCAGACTTAGCACTGAGGCTTGAGGGCTCAGAAAACGGAGGCTGGGGTGTGATCCCTGGTCCCTCGCTCTGAGAGCAACCAGGTTTTTAAAAGGGGGACAGGACACTCAGGGTCCATGAACCCTCACAAGGTGAGAGTATCCACATTGGCCTGACTGTCACAACTGGTAGGAGGAAGCTGGGGTGAGACCCCTTAGAGCCAGACACTGTGCCAGCCTCAGACACGATGGAGGTGAAGAGAGAGCTGCCAAACTTGCACAAAGGCAGCTTGGTGTGCCAGGGACAGTAAGGCCAGTGTGACTGAAATGAAAGCCCAGAGAGAAAAGGGAGCTAACTAGGCCAGGGTTATTAGGCACCTGAGAGACCGGGGCGGCGGGGGAAGGAGGCGAGCACTTTACTCTGTGCCAGGCCCTGCAGAGACACATCCAGCTAGCCTAGTGTCTGAGACCTCCTGACTCCAATGCTCTTCCCCCTGGGCCACTAATCCGGCTTTCTTTTCTGGACTGTGCGAATTCCAGAAAAAGAAAATTCCAGGTCTCTGCCCTCAGGTCTATTCCAATCTGAGTCTGAAATGGCATCTGTTTGGCCCAGGGAGCCCCTTTTCTCTCCATCAGCCTCAGTTTCCCCTTTCATTTTGATGGGGGGGTGGGCAGCAGTACAGCTGACCATCCTGTGATCTGTGTCCCCAGAGATGTCCAGATTGGAGACATTGTGACTGTGGGCGAGTGCAGGCCCCTTAGCAAGACCGTGAGGTTCAACGTGCTGAAGGTCACCAAGGCAGCTGGCACCAAGAAACAGTTTCAGAAGTTCTGAGCCCCTCCACACTGGTGGTGGGGGAGGGTGCGGGTGCTGGAGTGTCCATGAGGCCGGACCACCTGCTCTGCTAATAAAGTTATCCTTTCCCCATGCTTTGTTGGTGTGCTGTGTGTGACCCCCAACCTCTCTGCCTGCTGATCTTTCCTCACTCTCCCCTGGAGCCCTTGCAGCTGCTCAATCACCCCCAAAGGCCCAGGAGAAGCCTGAGCACCAAGCTGTGGCTGCACCTGTCTTTACACTGCTTGGGGGGCACCCTGTGCATGGTAAGGACCTCCCAGGCTGCTTCCCCTCTCTCTGAGAACCAGCCCTCAGGGTGTGGGACCTGGTCACCCCTGATTCTGGGGTTCCATCCCCTGAGAAGTGATGATAAAGGGCTAGGGTGGGTGTCTGGGATGGAAGATGGGAAGCCCACCTCACAGCAGTTGGGACAGGCCGTTTTGGGGAGAAACTTCAGACCTAGAGGAGCCGGGAAAGCAGCAGCATCCAAGGACCTGGTTGGGGTCATCATCCTGGGTCAAGCTGATAACACCCGGCTCCCCATCCCCCACAGCCCGTACCGGGTCTCTGATGGACTCTGGTACGAGGGTTGGGAGAGGGGGCTCCAGGCCTGGCAGAATCGGGCTGGGCTCCTGCAGCCGTGCCCTCAGGGAACCTTTAAACCAGCCCCCCACCAATCCCCTGCCACCACCCGCCCAGGGTGGGGGTGTGGCAGATTCCTGTGAGAGGAAATCCTGGGGCCACATCAAAGGCCACTGAGCAACAGGAAGTGCTTCTGTACCCCACCCTCCTACACCACCTCCCCAGCAAGGCCCAGGATCCAGGGGTGGAGGGGAGACCCCACCCTTCTTGTGTGTCTTGGCCAGAGGGGCTCAAGTGAGGGGGACCTAGTGGACCTCCAAGGCCTCCTCAGAACCCAGCACAGTCTCAGCCTATGGCCAGGTCTCTTTGCTCTGTCCCCAATGATCCTGGAGCTCTACCCCCATTCAGTGCTGAGATTGATCTGTGTCCTTCGTTGGGCTGCGCAGGGATGGAATGTCCAGTTTGGGAAAGTGAATTCTTCCTAGATCTCTGTATCCTGCCCTCATCCCTCCTGATCAGGTGTCCAGAGGGGAAGGGGGAGGGCATAGCCCTCGAGTCAGAGACCAGAGCTCAGATCCAGACACTTACCAGCCATCTCGTTGGCCAAGTCACCTAAGATACCAACTTTGTCTCTAAAATGCATGTGATTATAATAGCACCTATCTCCCCTGGTGGCTTTAAGGGGACTGTATGAGGGTTACTGCTATGTAAATGATAGCTGTTATTATCACTGCTATCACACAGCTTCCTCTGACCTGCAGAAGAGATGTTACCAACAGGTTTAATCCGGAGGGATGGCTCAGGTTTGGGTCCTAGAAAAGTCCAGCTTGTCTGGGGACCTGACTGGCCTGCTGTGGCCCTCAGGGTGACTGTCAGAGGCCTCCGGGGAGATGGGCCAGTTTTCACACAGATGGCCACCCACCAGCCAGTGGTGAGATCCTTGCCCTGGGTCAAATATATTGGCCTTGACACCAGCTAGAGGAGGGGCCCAAGGGCTCGTGGCTGGCCATTGCCTTGCACTTGATGACCCTCCCCCACTAGTGACTTCTCCATTGGGTGGCTCACCCTCTGACCTTTGGCCCAACAAGGTCAGAAAGGGCAAACATCAGTTCTGCTGGCTGTACTAGGTTGGCCAAGGCACTGAAAGATTCTGGGTCTTGTCCTCATCTGAAGCAAGGTTGCTAGTTGAGATGGCTTCAGGTCCCTTTCAACTCTAAATAATGAGGATAATCTGCTGTAAGAGAATTGGCAGAATTATTGGAGGAGGGATTGGGAAGGGCAGAGAGTGGAAGTGGTGGAGAAAAAATAAGGCTTTACATGACATTGAGAAAACCATGGAAATCAATCCACCCCCAAAGCAAGTAAGTCATGGCTCTGGGAAATTCACTGTTGATGAAGCTGTAAATGAGTCTGATTAAAACAAGCTGGCTTTTGTCCTCAAACATCAGAATAACTAACATGCACATTTACTAAGTGCCTCCAGTGTGCCAAGCACTGTAGCTAACAGCTAGCCACACAGAGAAAAGAAGGGACAGTGTGCAAACAACTCTAGGAACAAAATCCAGGCGTGATCCACTGGAGGCAGACTCACAGGGAAGGCCCCGGGATTAAGGACTGGGAAAGGCTCCTCATGGAAGTGAAACTCGGGCTGAGAACTGGAGGTGCCAGGCAAGCAAGAAAGGGACACACAGGGTGGGAAAAAATAATAGCAGCTACCATTTATACCATGTTTACTATGTGCCTGGCATGGTGCTAAACACATCACAATTCTTTGGTCCCAAGAACAATCTTTCAAGATACGTACTGTTTATCCCCATTTTACAGAGAAGACTCCCACAGACAGAGGTGAAGTGACTTGCCCAGGGTCACACAGCTAGTGAGTGCCTCTGACTGGATTTGAACTTCGGTCTTCCTTTTTCCAGGTCTGGCTCAATATACTTCCAAATATGCTAAAAATGGCTTCATTTCCCAAACCCTTGGCCCTAGAGATCCTGTACCAGGCATATCTTCCAAAGAGGTCCTAGACTGCCTGCATAGCCCTACCTGGATAGCAATGTGTGGGGTAGCGAAGAAATGAAAACTAGGGGGAAATGCCAGAACACATCACAGTCTATGAAGGCCACAGAATATTCCTGCTACATAAGAGGCAATGACTGATGACCATGAAGAATTCAGGGGAGCCTGGGAAGACTTACTGTACCTGATAGAGAGGAGGAAGCTAAACCAGAAAAATAGAATCCACATTGCCTGCAACAATGTTACATGGAAATTACCCAAAAAAAACCCAGAAAATGAGTGTGCATTAAAAATAACACTCAACCTTGGTTCCAAAGAAGGAAGAGCATGCAGAAGTGGGGGACTGTGGGCGTGAACGGAGGGTGTGGGTGGGTGTCACACTTGGAGGTTGGTTGGTTTTGTTCAACTGTCTTTTTTTTTGTTTTCCTCTTTTAAGTTTTGTTGCAAGGGGTAACTCAGTGTTTAGGGTGGAGGGGGAGGACAATGAGGTTTAGAAATAAAGATGATATGAAAACAAAATACAGCGATAATATTTTTAAGGGAAAAAATAGGTCCTTGAAATGCCCTGTGAGTTGTGAAAAGTGCAAGAATTTGGTAATTCATTGGTTTTAGGTAGAAGGGAGGAGGAATCTAGGACAAGTTTAGGGTTGTGAACTTGAATAACTGGAAGTAGGTGAGACCC
Organism: Bettongia penicillata ogilbyi; assembly: GCA_023548195.1. Lineage (NCBI taxonomy): Eukaryota > Metazoa > Chordata > Mammalia > Diprotodontia > Potoroidae > Bettongia > Bettongia penicillata. The sequence continues at coordinate 621,790 of JAJHZJ010000739.1, forward strand.
TCAGCAGAATTCAGAATGTTTTGAAGGAGAGAGGAGGTTAGGTCATGATCTCTGGTGAGTTTGAGATTTTTTTATTTTTCCCTTGATCTGACCTGTGATTTCGTAAGTGTAGGAAGATTTCTAGGCTCTCCTAATGCCTATTATGGTAAGTGTGCTGCAGGAATTGTTTCTCTTTTACCTGGGAACCCTAAGGGTCTTCTCCCATTTTTATTTATTTATTTTGATTAAAGGGGCATCCCTTGACTGCCTACTTAAAGAAGCCTATTCATTGAATGGGTGTCTCCCATTGCATCCTGGGCCATTTTCAGTCATCCTGATGAATATCTGGCCACTGGATCTAGATGGCTCAGGAGAAGAAAGTGAGGTAGGTGACCTTGCACAGCCCTCCCTCACTCAAAAACCAAAGTCAACTGCAAGTCATGTCATCATCTTGATGCCATGGTCCCCTTCGAGAACAAAGGACAAACAACAAAAACCTGATAGTTTCCATGGCATTCCTAAATCACTCAGTCCCAGCCAGGGTTAAAGTCATAGGCTGGCTCTCTCCTTCTTTGAGATTATTGATGAAGGTGAGGAATTCAGAAAAGTATGAGAAGACTTGTTGGAACTGATGCAGAGTAGAGGAAACCGACCCAGGAGAACAAGATGCAAAATGATGGGGCAGCTGATTATTTTTAATGTTCCTGGAAGTTGGTTGGGGGCAAGGGGTAAAGAGGGTGGGGAGGTGAATAGAGAAGGCAGGGAGAGAAATAGATTAGTGTCCATTTCTCCATATTTTCCAGGCCACTTCTGGGGTGGGCAACTGTGAAGGCTACCTATGTCACACACCCAGTGAAGGATAGATCACTAGGATGAGGGTATTGTGGGCATCAGGAAGTAGGAAGGATCAGGAGACTAACTAGCTCCCCCAAGAAACCTAGTTGGATTGGACTGGGAGACTCATTCCAAATCCTTGTTTTGTTCAGTGGTTTGCAGAACCATTGTGGGTGGGGTCCACCACAAAATCCTTCCTTTTATTCTTTGTTCAATCTAGGCCTAGGAGGAGGATTTTTTGGAGGGGTGGGGATGGGTAAAAGGCTACAGAAAACTAATGAAGCACTTATGTAATATCCCATTCACTGGTCACCCTTTTACTCTGTTTTAATAAATCAGTCCATTTTCTGAATTTTATCACTGAGGTTCATGGAAGCAGAGATTTCTGATGATGCTGAAAGGGGCTGAAGCCAAACCCAGCCTGACCAACCTTGGTTCCCCTCCCAGCTGTGCTTCTGAACTTCCAGACTTTACTATCATGAGGGAAACTTTGCTCTCCACTCTCCTTCTCAGCTCCCCCTTTGAGGGCAGGGGATGTTGGGTTGTTCTTACATTTGTATACCTACCTATACTTAGCACAGAACCTGGCACTTAATACATGTTAAAAATTTCTTCAAGGTCTTACTGGTAGTGAGTGGCAGAATCAGGATTCAAACACACATCTTCTGACTAGAAAATCAATGTTTTCTACTACAACATATTGGCAGATTGAGGGCTCAAGAGTTTCCAAATATACATTGAGGGCAGAGGTACTGAGAGTTATATTGATATGTTCATATTTCCGTATTTCAGAGTGATACTCCATTTCCTTTCCCCTACATTAAATTTTGAATCTAGTCAGGTCACCCTAGGAACCCAAGGCACTAGAAAGTGGAGTAAGCAGCTTATGAGTTAGCAGGCAAGATCCCTTTGCAATGGAGATAATGTAGTCATTGGGAAAGCCCATACAAACTCAAAAGGATGCTTGATGATCTCCCCAAAGCTGGTGGCTTGAGTGTAGCTTTACTTGGTGGGCAAATGATATCACAGTCCCTTGCTGGATAATTAATTAAGTGGCAGGCTGCCTCTCAGTAGGTTCAGAAAGGATCCAGATGGGGGTTGTTAAGGTTTCTGCAACAACTTCAAGTATATACTTAGCTCAGTCTACCTTTATAGTTTTAAAAGTGTAAATGAAAGTGATATAGCCAGCAATATAGGGGCAGCTAGGTGGTGTAATGGATAGGGTGCCTATCCTGAAGTCAGTAAAACTTATCTTCCTGAGTTCAAATCTGGTCTCAGACAATTACTAGCTCTGTGACCATGGGCAAGTCTGTTTGTCTCAGTTTCTCATCTGTAAAATGAGCTGGAGAATTAAATGGTAAATCACTCCAGTATATTTGCCAGGAAAATTCCAAATGAATCACAAAGAGCTGGACGTAACTGAACAACAACAAATCAGAACTCTAACCAAAAGCACAATCAGTTATTGATTTACAGACAACAGAGGATATCTTCCACTCTCTAGGGTGCGTGGGGTCCGTGGGTGCTGAATGTTGCATACATTAGCAAATTCATTCTTTCTGCGTCAGTTTTGCTGAACAGTTTTATTTTGTCACAAGGACAGGGTGAGGGTGTTGTGTCCACTGAGGGCAAGAGATCAAGTGATGACTGTGGCAAGAAATGAGTGTGGCATAAAACCTACAGATCAAATGAAGAAGCATTTATTAAGCACTTGCTGTATATCAGACATAGTGTTAAATTCTGGGGATCCAAATACAACACAAAGAAAGACAACCTCTGACCTCATGGAGCTTACATGGAAATGAAAAGGAGTGCAAGGAGAGATGCTGAGGGAAGGGATGCTAGTGAAGTCTACAAAAGGAAATATGGTTAGTCTGAGTCCTTCCTCAGGGAAGGATTCACCAATGGGGTAAGGGAGCTACAGAGCAAATGTCATCAATAAAAATTTAAAAATTAAAAAAATTAAAAGGCAGAGTACTAGACTAAAGCTATTTAGTCTCAAGAAGCACAATGTAATTTCCCAAAGACATTTCAAAGGCATATTCTTCCTCCTTTTTAATCCTAGGACTGGCTAATTGTCTATCTGAGGTGTCGGTCATATAGATGAGCCCTGTGTACCGCCTATCAACAACACATCCTACTTTGGACAGTAGGCAGTCTTCATTCAGTTGGTTTTTCCTGTGTGGATGGAAAACTGGAGGGAGCTATTGAGGACCACAACAGTTCCATGAGTTCTTGATGGCCTGATAAGCCCACTCTATTGTGCTAATGGAGCAAAGGTTGTTGGTTCAGACCTCCGGGATCTCATACAGTAGCCCCAAGGTTTTAGGGTCTTAGGTAAACATCTTGGTATTTGACAAACATCCTGAGGCAGTCACTGGGACACACTTTTGTTAAGGAAAGAGGATTGGTGAAAGTAATCACAGGATGAGCTTGCCACCGAGTACAGAAGGTAAGGCTTGTGCTTGCTAATAATAAACGGAGTTTGTAACATCTTTGTCTCCCACCTCATCCCTACGTGCCTGAGATCGAGAGGTCCCACGGGTCGGGGGTCTCTCCACTGAGCCGGCCATAGCAGAAAACCTACATTTTTTTCCGTAATTATACTACATGGTGGGTGTGAGTATGGGGAAATAAATCTTTAAGGAGTAATCATATGGAAAAAAAAGTATAAGTAATATGTGCCACTAGAGTGTATATTAACATGGAATATGTATATGGAAAAGGATATGGGCCAGTCATGCAGTGACTGATAACTGATGAAGAGCCCAGATTTTTCATTGGTGCCCAAACATTTTTAAGAGAAATAGAGGAAGTCTTGCAGAATGTTGGGTGGAACCTTGGTGCTGGTCTAGAAGGCTATGGGCACTAGATATGGAGGATGAGAAGGGATGGGAGGGTTTCACTCTGCACCTTTGGAGGAGCACCTACTTCAGTGGGAGAGTCAACATGAAGTCTTACCCTTGGTTTAAAAAATTCAGTTTCCCAAGTACAAGATCAGAGAGGCTAGACAGCAGTTCATACGAAAGAAGATCTGGGGATCTTAGTGGACCACAGGTTCAATATAATTCAACAGTGAGACATGGCTAAGAATGGTAATGTGATCTTGGATTTCAGAAAGACACAGTATCCAGGTCAAGGGAGGTCATGGTCCCCGTACCCTCCTCTGATTAGACTTCATATACAGTGCTTGGACTCAGGTCTAGGAGCTATAACTTAAGAAGAACATTGCATAGTCTTTCTAGGGTGCCATTCTTTTCTCCCAGACTCTAGTCCAAGCAATATAAGGAATGGTTGAAGCAACTGGGCATGTGTCCCCCGAAGAAGAGAAGCCTGGGACTGGGATCCTCCAAATGTTCCAAAGATTGCTGAGTTCAACTTTGGAAAGGGCTGTTATGCAGAAAAAAAGTGTCAGATTTGTTCCATTTGTCCCATGGGGAAGAGCAATGGGGCCACGGGGAGAAGTTGCAAGGTGGCAGATTTGAGCCTTCCTGATGTAAGCAAAAAAAAAAAAAAAATCCCTGATGATGGCAGCTATCTCCTAGTGCGATGGGTTGTCTTCGAAGATAGCTAGCTTCTTGTCATGAGTTCTAAGAAAGACTGGCTGATTCCTTGGAGTGAAGGTTGTAGACAAGATTATGCAGGATTGACTTGGACCAGGAGCCTCCTAGATCCCCTCCTGTAGAAGGTGCAGCTCTCTCTGGGTCTGAAGGAAGCAGAGGTGAGGAGGAAATGCATTCCAGGCTTAGGGGAGAATAGAGAGACAAGGAGAGGGAAGTGGGGCCTATTTGACAGGATTGGAGTGTAGAGGAAGACTGGAGAGGTAAATTTGAACTAGCTTGTGACTTTAAACGGCAGCCAGGGGGTTTCTGTATTGGACCCTACAGGGAAGAGGGAGTCACTGGAAGTTAGGTTTGTGTTTTAGGAAATTCCCTTTGGCAGTGAGAGGGATGGGAAAAGAGAGACATTTGAGGCTAGTAGACCAGTTAGGAAAGAAACAAAGATTTATTAGGCACCTACTATGTGCCAGACTTTGGGCCAAGCTCTTTAGAACGATTTCACTTGACCCTCACAACAACCTTGGGAAGTGGGTGTTGTTATTACCCTCATTTTATAGTTGAGGAAACTGAGGAACAAGGTAAATGACTTGCCCCAAGTGATAGGTTAAAAAAAGAAGGAGTTTGGAAGACAGGCTGATTTGGGGGTGGGGGATAACTTCCGTTTTGGATTTACTGGGTTTGCTGCGTCTACAGCAGCGATGTGAAGCTTAAACAGAAAGGGATCCAATAAACCTTAGACAGTGATGTCGGCAGCAGCTTATTGACTTAGAAAGCCACACATCAACATTATCTATGTTCTACGGTATTGTTTTCCTTTGTTAATTATTTCCCTGTTACAGTTTCTTCTGGTTTGGGATACACTTCAAAGTGCTGTTGGGTGTGTTTGGCGCCTCTGGCTTGGAGGACAGACACCAAGTCACAAAGTCCAAAGGAACTGGTGACCTGGGGCTGGAGCTCAGGAGAGAGTAGACTGGAGATGGAAGGCAGGGCTTCTTATATAGAAATGAAAATTAAACTTGTGCGACCTGACCAGTCGGTCATTTGATAAACCATTTATTAAGCGCCAACTACATGCAAGACAACGGGTCCAGCGCTGGACCTGATGTCGTTGGGGTTGTGCCTGTCCTTCATTCTCGAAGGGGACCGTGACATCCAGATGATGACATGAATTGCAGCTGACTTTGATTTGAGTGAGGGAGGGCTGTGCAAGGTCACCTACCTCACCTTCTTCTCCTGAGCCATCTGGATTCAGTGGCCTAACCTACAGAAAAAAAGCAAGGACGGTCCCCTTGGAGGAGCCCTCCTCTGCTGGGAAGGCAGGGCTCTCAGTGCCCAGCCCCGGGCCCTTTCTGTGTCCAGCGGAGGCCAGCCCGCCCCCAGCCCTGGCCGGAACCGGGAGGGAGCGGGATATCCTGGGAGCTCCCAGGCTCCTCCTCGCAGGTGTTTCCGCAGTCCCAGCAGCTGCCTCTGCCCTGGGGGTTCATTATTTACCTCTGGAGTTGCCGGCCCTCTAGGCCCCACCCCGATGTTTTTGTGAGTTCGGACCCCCCCTGCCCCAGTACCCACCCCCCACCCCACCCCCGCCCGGGCCCCTGAAGGGGCGGATCCCGATGGAAGCCCAGCCCCTTAGCCTCCCTAGTTATCTGGGCTCTCCCCCCCCCCCCCCCACAACCCAAGGCAAAAGCATACAGATCCACATACAGACAGGTATACAGACAGACAGACGTGAGGACAGAGAGCCACCCACACTCCCTGTCCTTCAGAGAGCTACTGAGGGCCGGGCCGGGCAGGGGAGGGTCCGGGCTGACAGCTCGTCTGGCAAGGCTCGCTGTATGACCTTGGGCAGATGGTTGCCCCTCTCCGCCACACGGGACATTGGAAGGGGCAGGGCGGTTGCCCGGGCACGGTTGGGTAGTTTTGGTCCTGTCTCCACCCACTCCTAGAGGGGAAGTGGGCCAGGGGACATTCCCGGAACGGAGGTGGGGGGTGCACGGCGCAGATGAAGCAGGGGTAGAACGGAAGCGAGGGGAGGCCGAAGTTCCAGCCGGGGTGGGCTGGGCGTGGGGGAAGGCAGGATGCAGTAGAGGAACTGACCGAGGTCAGTCACGGGAGTCCCAGGCCAGCGTGAGCGGGGCGGGCCGGGCTGGGCTGGGGAGCCCGGGGCTGGAGGCGGACATCGGAGTGCCCCGAGGGGACGGGGAACCAGGGTGCCTCGAGCAGGAGGGACAAGTCTGGGGCCTTAAGGAACTGGGGGGCCCAGGGCCTAGCAAGTTTGGTTCTCGCGGGGGCGTGGCCGGACCTCTGGGATCCTTCCGGGTAGTGGAGAAGGGGAGGGCACGGTCCGAGGGACCATCGCATTCCTTTAGGGGATAGGGCTGGGGAGAGGGTAAGGCCAAGGCACATGTAGGCCCCTCCATGAGGGGTGGGGCCTTCAGTAGTTTGGGAGGTGAACGTGCCATCGCTGATGAGGAGTGTGGGATGGTGGTAGAGGTTTCCCCCATTTATGATGAGCTGCACTGATTGGGGTCTGTACCTGGGTCCCTGGAGTGTCTGTGACTCAGTTTCTCTCTTCAGGTCTCAGCATGGCTAGGCTCTCTCCTAACCCCCAGGGTCTCCCTTTCCTATTGTTGCTGCTTCTCCCAGAGCTGAGGGTGCTGAGCGCAGGTGAGGGAGAGAGGGAGCCTGGAGCCTTGGAAGGGTTGGGAGGCAGGGCTGGGGGGTCACAGAAAGCCCCATGCTCAGTGTCCCTCCCCCCTTTCCTGTTTCTCCTGGCTGTCCCTGCATCTTTTCTCTCCCATGCTGGTTCGACTGACCTCTGGCTGCCTGAACTCGGACCTGCAGAGGCACCATCCTTGTTCTATCAGCTCACTGCAGTATCAATTGCCCCTAAGGGCACTCCCAGGTTCTGGGCCTCAGGGTGGCTGGGTCCCCAGCTCTTCCTCACCTATAGTTCTGGTGGCAATGCGGAGCCCTGGGGGGCCTGGCGCTGGGAGCCTCAGGAACCCTGGTTTTGGGAGAAGGAGACCTGGTACCTGAAGACCCAAGAACGGTTGCTGCAGGAAGCCCTGAGTCTCTCTAAGAAGCAGGGTGAGGTTGGAAGGCCGCTGGGCTGGAGGGGGCTCCTGGAAAGGGGGAGCTTCCTCCCTCATATCCTCATCTGGGGCCTCCCCCAGGGGCCCACACTTTTCAGGGTCTGGTGGGCTGCCAATTGAACCCCGACAACTCGTCTCATCATACTGCTCGATATGCCCTGGATGGGGCAGACCTCTTGACCTTTGACCCTGTGTCCAGAGTTTGGTCAGGAGACACTGTGGAGGCCCGGAATGTGAAGGAAAGCTGGGTCAATGAGAGCCAGCGGGCTGAGAAGGATGCAGAATTCCTGCTTACCACCTGCCCCCAGAAGCTCAAAAGTCACCTGCAGAAGGGTCAGGGCAACTTCCACTGGAAAGGTACGTGAGCAGCTGGCATCAGAGTTGCCAGAAGTCACCACAAGTCAGTGGACTCCAAGTTCTGGCTCCTACCAGGCTAGAGAAGGAGATGGACAGAGCGCATTTAGGGCAGCAGGATCCTGATTCCTAGTACCAGAAGGAGATCAAGGATGGAGTCCCCCTTATGTAAGCAAAGAAGAGGTAGACCAGGGAGGGTGAGGCTCCTCTGGGGGAGGTCTCAGAGTCTGGGGGCTGCATCACAGAGCTGGAAGAGATCTTGGTTATTCATTTCAGTTGTATCTGACTCTTCGTGACCCCATTGGGGGTTTTCTTGCCAAAGATACTGGAAGTTCATTTTACAGATGAGGAAACTGAGGTCAACAGGGTGAAGTGACTTGCCTGTAGTCACAGAGTTAGTAATTGTCTGAGGCCAGATTTGAACTGACTCCAGGCCTGGCCACCTTGTGCACTCTGGTACCACCTAGCCGCCCTGTAGAGACCTTAATTCCAACCCTCCACTGATGTGGGAACTGAGACCCAGAGAGGGGAAGGCACTTGCCCCAGGTTACCCAGGTGACTGACTTGGGGGCTGGTCTTGTGGGGTGCCATTGATCTGGGCTCATTTTCCCTTAGAGGCCCCAGAGGTGCGAGCTGGAGGCCATGTCGAGTCAGGGTCCATGCAGTCCATCCTCACTTGCCAGGCCTTCTCCTTCTTCCCACCGGAACTGGAGCTGAGCTTCCTTTGGAAGGGGCAGCCAGTGGCTGCGAAGGGAGTGGAGCCATGGCCCAACGGGGGCGGTGCCTTCTATTCCCGGGGCACTCTGCTGGTTCCCTTTGGGGATGAAGCCCTCTATAGCTGCGTGGTGCAACACCCTGCACTGACCAGCTCCATCACTGTGAACTTCGGTAAGAGCAGAGGTCTTCTAGGGCCACTGGATCCTTGGTCCCAATTCATCAATCAACATTTTTTAAGCACTTTGTACGCCCACTGATCAATCCTTTCCCACCTCCCCATACCTGCAGAGGCGTCTGGCGGACTGCCCCTGCCGATCAGAGTCAGCTTGGTGGCAGGTTCCCTGCTCTTCCTGGTGTCCCTGGGGGCCGTGGTGGCTTGTGTGGTGATCTGTAAGAAGAGAGGAGGACGCCCAGGTAAGCTGTTGTCCGGAACTCAGCTGGGGCCAGGAGAAACAGAGGAGAGATGGAGAGCCTCAGAGCCTTGCCCTCTCATCCCGGTTCCTCCTTTTCTTTTTCTCGCTCATTTTAGCTCCCTGGATTTTCCGGAGGCGTGCAGGAGACGACGTAGGGTCGCTGCTCTCGGCCCCAGGGTCTGCCCAGGACTCCAGCCCCTAAGATCCCGGCGTCCTGCCTGGCTGCTGCCGGACCCCCCTCTCCACCCTTGCAGGGGGTTGTCCCTGGATGCTGTGCGATCCCCTGATAGAGTCCTGTCTCCCGCCCCCTCCGCATCCTCGGCCCATTCCAGGCAGCCCTCCTGGATTTCACCTTTGACAGTGCAGAAATGTTGATATACTCCTCTCTCCCAAACAAAACAAGAGGCTGTTGGGTCCAGATCTCTGCTGTGTCCTTTTCTTCCAATTCTGTTTGAGGGGAGTCAGAGTGGGGATTCACCGTATGAGGGGAGGGGCAGTCCTTCCCGGTGTCTAACCTCGTCTAACTTGCTGCTGCTGTGCAAGCTCCTGTGACTGTGGCTGCAGCTGCTGCAGGGGGCTCGGCACCGGGGGCGGGGCTCCCCACTGAGTTGTGTCTGTCCGGCCTGCCAGCCTTGGATTTGGAGCCCCAGCTGCACCCCGGGGCTGCTGGGAACTGTAGTTTCCTAAATGTTCCGCAGGAATTATGAACCTACGGGCTGCGGGGATGGGGGGGCCCCCTCCCCACTCCCCCCAGCAGATCCCGCCCCTCGGCTCCCACCCTGAGGACGTGGCGCCGTGAACCCAATGAGAGCCCGAGAAGGAGAAGGCTCCGCCCCTGCCTGGGGCCTGCGCGGCCGGATTGGCTGAAGGGCGGGGCCCCAAGGATCCGGGCGGGGGGATGAAAGGAGGGAGCAGGGAGCTGAGCTCCCTCTGAGCTAGCGCCGAGGGACGGGACGGGACGGGACGGGGTGGTGAGGAACCCCGGAGCGGAACGCGGGCCCCTGCAACCCTACCCTTCCCCAGTCCAGTCCTCCAGGCAGCCCTTCTCTGCATCCCTAGACCTCTAGCCCCTTTCTAGATCCCTAACCCGCCCTCCATCCTCTCTTCTGCCCCCAACCCTTCCCCCAGTCCTCTGGCCCCCAGTCCTTCCTCCATCCCCTCTCCGACCCACAACCCACCTCCCATTCTTTCTGGATCCCCAATTTCCAACTCCTCTGTTCTCCAATCAGCAGCTCTACTCCGTGCCATCCCCCAGTACATGCTCCTATTCCTTTCTTTGTAATCCCTGCAACTTTGTGCCCCTCTCCCCTATGCTCCTCTTTGTCCCACATCCCTTAGCACTTCTGTGCCCCTTTTCCCAGTCCCTCTAATGGACCCTCAGTCCCCTAGATGTGTCCCAATACTCTTAGCTAATGTATGCCTCCTGTGCCATCTCCATCCCTCTTTGTGTCACTACCTATTGTCCATGCCTTGCCTGTACCACCTCACCCCCCAATTCATTCTCCAGCTCTCACCTATGCCTTCATCCCCACCCATCTCCTTTCCATGCCATTCTCATTGCCCAGACCCTATCTGTGCCCTCAGAACCATCCCCCACTATGTACTCCTGCCCCCTCTTCTAGCTCCTCTGTGAGTTCTTAACCTATTTCCTAATCCGCCCCCCCTTAGCTGTGTCCTCCAGCCCCTTGGTGCCCCATAGTCCCCATTCTATATCCTTTTTCTTTGTTTGCCTACCCACCCCCCTCTGCCCCCTTCCATGGTTCCCCAGCCCCTCTCTATCACACCCTGGCCCAATACTTTCCCTCTGCCCACTGCAGCCCCCTTCTCACTATCTCACTGAATCCTTTGCCCTTCCAGCTCCCCCAATGAGCAGCTTTCCCTTCTGCCCACCATTCCTCCTCCTCAGTGTTTCCTCCATCCTTCCACCAACACCAGTCTCTTGTCATCTGGCCCCTCACCCTTATCCATCTCCTGATCTCTGACCCCAAAGCTTGCCTTTCTTTCTCTCCTTTTTCACCTGCCCCCTCCATCTTAAGCCAACAACTCATTTCTCCTAGTTTTCATCGAGCTACACCTATTAGCTTTTCAGCCCTTCACCCCTTTCCTGCATACCTCCCATGCCACCTCCCCCCCTGTCCTCTACTTTTTGTGACCTCCCCCCATCTCTTAGACCCTCTCTATACCATTTCCCATTGGCCAGCCCTGTAACCCCCTGACCCTTTCCCACTTCAGTATCCCCACCTCCTGTCTCATGTTAATTCCCTGCCCCACCCACCACTCTAACCCATTTGCCATCTCTGCAGCCTGTCCACCTCCTCCTTTCCAATCACTGCCCAGTCTGTCCTGGGACTCTGTGCTCAGGCCTTCTTGACTTCTCTCCTTCAGGGATGATGTGGCTGTGGTCACTGCTGCTGCTGGGGCTAGGCCTGGGCAAAGAGGCATGGGGCAAGCCCCCCCCAGATGCCGGGGTTCCTCTCTCAAGCCGGGTGCACCAGCAGGCCCCACTGAGTGAGGCCAAGCATGACGACACCCACGGAGACTTCCAGTTTGACCACGAGGCCTTCCTGGGCCGGGAGGCAGCTCGGGAGTTTGACCAACTTAGCCCAGAAGAGAGCAAAGCGAGGCTCGGGTATGAGACGCGCTCGCCTGCATGTGTATGTGTATGTGTATGTGTGTGTGTGTGTGTGTGGTGTGTCTGTGTGTGTTACTACTGGATGGGATGGATGTGATGGGGGCGGGGAAGTTAGCATCTCCTGCCATATAAGGACAGTGGAACCATGGGCTGTTTACACTACAGCAGAGAAGGCTAAGGAAAGGGGGGTTGAGGGTGGGGGTGGGGTGGCTTTGAGATCTGTTCTCAAGAATTTGGAAGGGTTGTCAAATGAAAAGGACTGGCCTCCAAAGGGAGGAGTGTGGGGCGGAGTTAGGGAGGGAGGGCCTTGGAGGAAAGGGAGACGATTTAGGTTCAACGTCTGGAAAACTTACCAATGAGGGTGGAGTCTACCTGGGCAGAATGGGGGTGTCGCACCCTCCCTGCTGAATGACCACTTGGCTGGGGGTGAGGCTCAGCGAGTGGTCACCAAGGTCAGGTCAGTCATTCAATGAACAAGCACTTCCGGGCCATCCAAAAAGGCCAGTCCTTGGCTTCAAGGAGCTCCCATTCTACCAGGTCCCTGTTCTCTCTGAGGGTGCTTGACCCCCTCCTTGTCACACCCCGCCCCCCCCCTTGCACTCCGCTGCAGGCGGATTGTAGACCGAATGGACCGAGATGGAGATGCTGATGGCTGGGTGTCGTTAGAAGAACTACGGGCCTGGATAGCTCACACTCAGCAGCGCCACATCCGAGACTCGGTTACAGCTGCCTGGGACACCTACGATACTGACCAAGATGGCCATGTGGGCTGGGGGGAGCTGCGCAACATCACCTACGGTCACTACCAGCCTGGTAAAGAATGGAGCCTCCAATCCCTTGGTCCTTCTGGCCCGATCTCTGACCCTGTACCAGCCAGCGGCCCCCCCAGAGACTCAGGCTGTGCCTGCTGCCTTGGCCAGGCCTCTTCCCTCCTTCCCTTTCTCTTCTGAGACGCCTTCAGCATGCAGGGCTGGGAAGTGACCCGCTCCCCAAAGATGTGGTGTGACCAGGGTCAGTCACTGCCTGCCTTCTGGCTTGCTTTAAGTGCATTCTGTGATTTCATCTGGGCCTCCTGGAATGGGGCTGGGTGAGGGTATCCCCTCTCCCCCAGTCTCTTGATGAGATGACAAGGTGTGCTTCATACAATAGACACTGTCCTGAGCTGGAACAGACACAGCTGGGCTGGTACACGTAGACTTGAACCTTTTTTTCTGACTACATGTGGCCACTATCCACTACCCTTGGCCAGGAGGAGGGGAGCCCTCTAGTTCCCACATTAAATGGGGGTAGGCATATAGGCCTTCAGAGCCTCCTTCTCCTCCTGGGCTCAGCTACCTGTCAGTCTCTCACAGGTCTCTCCCTTGAGTCCCAGTCCCTGGCCTGGCCTTCCCTTGCTGGCACTCCCAGGGAGGGGAGCCCTGCCTCAGTTCCCTCCTCTGTCCCCCCTCATCCCAGGAGAGGAGTTCTCCGATGTAGAGGATGCAGAGACCTATAAGAAGCTTCTGGCTCGAGATGAGAGGCGATTTAGGGCAGCTGACCAAGATGGGGACCTGCAGGCCACCCGGGAAGAGTTCACAGCCTTCCTGCACCCCGAGGAGTTCCCCCACATGCGAGACACTGTTATTGCTGTGAGGATGCTGGCACTGTGCCACCTCTCCCACCCCACCCCGCCTCATTCTCCCTCTTGGTCTCAGAGCTGCCTGGGAGGGAGCCCGATTCCTCACCTTGAAGAGGGCTGCACCCTGCCAGATGGCCTCTCAAGACCTATGACCCTATGACCCACAGCCCTTAAGCCTGGCTCCTCTTCCCCCAGGAGACTCTGGAGGATCTGGACAAGAATGGAGATGGTTATGTGCAAGTAGAGGAGTATATAGGTGAGGCTGCTGCCACCGTGGGAGTGAGTGGGGGGAAGGGATGCTCTGCCCTGGCCTGAAGGGATCCTGACACCCTTCCTCCATCTCCCCACATGCCCAGCGGACCTGTACTCCCCAGAGCCAGAGGGAGGTGAAGAACCCGCCTGGGTGCAGACAGAGAGGCAGCAATTCCGAGATTTTCGGGACCTCAATGGGGATGGACACTTGGATGGTCACGAGATTGGGCACTGGGTACTGCCCCCAGCCCAGGACCAGCCGCTGGTAGAAGCCAATCACTTGCTGCAGGAGAGTGATACTGACAAGGTGGGGAGCTGGTGGGGGTGGGGGGAGTGGGCACCAGTGCCTCGCCACACTGGGACCTGACACCTGATGGAACCTCCCTACAGGATGGACGCCTGAGCAAAGAGGAGATCCTGGGCAACTGGAACATGTTTGTGGGAAGCCAGGCTACAAACTATGGTGAGGACCTGACTCGGCACCACGATGAGCTCTGAGCACCCTGCTCTGCCCTGAGGATACCAGCCTGGCCCCAGCACCCAGCCCAGGACGCTAGATCCGATAGACTCCAACCAGCACTTACTAAATACTCCTGCCCCCTTTTTAAATGTTCTTTTCAGTCCCACTCTCACTCTTCCTCTAGCCTTCTCCCCCTCAATGAGATGGCAAAAATGCCCATTATACATACATTAGTTAGCAAACCCTCATTTATTAATGGTGACTGTGTGCCAAGCACTAGGCTAGCACAGGTTAAGGGCCAGGGCCCTCCTACCCACAACATTGCTTCGATCTGTTCCATCCCTAACCACCCAAGCTGGAGAGCCCCAGGACTCCTGGTAGAGAACTTGAGGGTCCATCTTTATAGACCTAGGGTCTACAAGTCCTAACCCAAGGCTACGAGCCTGTTCTGTGGATCCCCTGGAGATATTTCCTCTCTGGACCCTTTCCGAGTGCATACCTTTCCTGGTCACAAGTCAGAGCCCCCACAGGCCTGGCCTGCAGCATTAGGGTCAGAATTGGGGCCCCCAAACAAAAAAGTGGAGAAAGTGTGAGCCCCAAGTCAGCAGAAAGGACTGATTCTCCTTAGGTCCTCCCTCTAGGCCTCACAGCCCACCTTCTGACCATGGATGATAGGTGGGAGGGAGGGAGGGAGGGGCTCAATAAAAGCTGAGGCCTCAAGTTCTTGGAATCGGACCTATTTTGAGTTGGGCAGGCAATGGGATGCCTGGGTGCACACAGGTGCCAGGGAATCAGAGGCTAACACATTTATTATCCGTTTGTTATGTCCAGAATCAGGCCCTCCCTCCCCCCATCCCTCACTGGGCCCCTTCAGGCCTGCATTACAGGGCGAGACTTCTTGGCCTCCAGCTGTACCCCAGAACCTGCAAAGCCAGTGCCACCCTAGGGAAGAGGATAAGTGTGGGTGAGGGCAGTGATGGGTCATCAGAAAGACAGACGGGAAATGGAGAGGAGTTTGGGGAGAGAAGACACAGATGGCCACTTACCCTCTGGAGTAGGATAATGTCCTTGTCTGTTAGTGGAACCCCGCTGATGGGGTCTACCATGTCTTTGCGGATCAGACGCTCTACACACTCCACAGTCACTACAGCTCCCCTAGGAAAGGAGAGAGGGGAGGTTGGTGAGGCCAAGCTCGCCAGGCCTCTGCTCACCCCAGCCATGAGAAGCCCACGACTCACGAAGGTCGCAGGATGGCACAGGGGGTAGAGTTGCTCAGGCTGTCCCGTGTCACTGCGCAGACGTAGCGCTCGCTCCGAGTGATCAGCCCCACCCTATCCACGGAACCATCCACAGGTGTGAAATGGACAGATATGAGGTCCGACAGGCGCAAGGGTTTTCCAGACATTGGGCACGTCACGATGCGCGACTGCTCCCGACACATGCACACACAGAGACAGGAGAGGTGGGCTCAGAGGAAGGGCTTCCTAAGTTTTGGGGTCAGTGTGGGACAGGGGCAGTCTTCTCTCACCGGCTTTTCCAGTTTGGTGGCCTTAGCTTCAGGAGTCAGTGATGGGATCCAGAAACTGGGTAACTCCTTTGCCTTCTCCTTGTCCCCGGCCTCAGGGCCTGAGTTGGGTCCTGGTTGAGGCTCTCCTGGAGTAAGTAGAACACCTAGCTTAGTGTGGTGTGGTGCTCTGCCAGGCAGGGAGCAGTGGGATGGCCCATGGCCCTTCCTCACCTGGGCTGGCCCCTGTTCGAGGGGTGAAAGGGTTCAGGGGCCGACTGACGATGGCCGCCTCCTTTTCCAGAAAGCCCCGGAGCTGGTCCTGGGCAGCTGCACGGCTCAGCTCTCGCCGCTCCTCCTTCTGGGCGCCTCGCTGCTTCTCATAAGCCTAGGGGGAGGTGGAGGATCAAGCCTGTGGCCCTCTGGGCCCCTCAGGTTTTCCTTGCCTTCAGGGGCCCCTTACCTTCATCTGTCGGGCAATCTCCCGCTTCTGGTGCAGGATGTACTCCAGGATTGCTTCACGCTCATAAAGAAAGCCATCAGGGCTGCAAGGCACATGGGCACGCAGTCACCACAGAGACAGGAGATGTCCCTGGAGACCCAGCAGCCACATATGGAGGCACCAATAAGGACCAGGGTAAATGCAGAGATGCTCAGTCACTACTGTGTGCTTGCACCCCCCATACAATCAACACCGAGTGAACTTGGTATATGCCATGTGCCAGGAACACCCACCAGATACACCACAGACAGGGCCTCAGTGAGCTTGCAATGTAACAGAGAGATGAGGTCCCAGGCCCCAGAACTTGGGGAGTGCCACCAGGGCAGCCTGGGTATGTGGCTGGGGGAGGGGGAGAGAGCATACCCCCAGTTTGGAGCCCCTCTCTGCTCCTCATCCACCTGGACCCAAGCATCTAGCTCCCTTCTTGCAAGGCTGAACTAAAGGGAAACCTTCTCCAAGAGGTCTTCCTGATTTCTTTAGCTGTTTGTCGTCCCTACCCCTGCTGTACACCACTCTGCCTGTCTCTGCTGACCCATGACCATGCCACAAGCTCCACTAGAGGGCAGGGCCAGACCAAGAAGGAAGGCCCTTCTAGGCACAGAGAATGGCCTGGGCAAAGGAGGAGCCAATAAAGTGCTTAAGCTCTGGCTGGCAAGATCAGGGATGAAGATGAGGACCAAGGACCCAACCCTCCCCAGCTCACGTGACCACAGGGTCATGGCAGGGCTGCAGAGAGAGGCAGCAACAGTCAAAGTCCTTGACAGCATCCCGACTCAGGCGCACATTTTGAGTCCCATAGCCCGAGGCCGCTGGAAGGGGAGACAGGGGGATGCTGTGGGCCCAACACTAGAGAAACCCAGACCCGCGCCCCGCAAACCCTCCACCCCAGCGGCAGAGGCAGAGACAAGGGAGACAAGGAAGTCCTCAGGGAGGTCCTGAGAAGGCTCCCACCCCCACCCCCATCCCTGCCATTACCAGTGTCTTTTTTCTTCTCATGATATGTGTACACGGCGCCAGCAGTGCAGTTCTTCCCGTGACGGGTCATTCTGGGAGGAAAGAGAAGCAGCTGAGGGCCCGGCCACTGCTGCAGGGGACCAGAGCCGAGGGCCCACGATAGCAGATCTTGACCTTCAAGGCCATCTTGACTAATCCCCCTTACAATGGTGCAGACAGGGCTTCCTGGGCTCACTCTCCTCAGTCCTGACCACCAGGACGTGTGGCTTCACCTGGATCAGAAATCTCCTCCTCCTCCTCCTCTCTGGGGTGCTGTTTTTGGCACAATGAATACTAGTATCTGAAGGGGTGATATGCCAGGCTCCCATCTTTGCTTCTCCAATATTCAACAAGTATTAAGTGCCTACTATGTGCACTAAGTGGTGAGGACTGAAGGAAGCCAATGGTCTCCACCTTCAAGGATCAGTCGTTCCACTGAGTGGAGACAACATGAGCCAAGAGCGGGGAGGCCCAGGGCCCGCTGAGCTGCTTGGGTCTGCTGGGCACCCAGCCCACCCTGGCCTGGCTTCTCTTCTGGCCACCTGTTCTCTCTGCAGTGAGCCCCTTTGCTCTGACCTCAAAGGCTCCTTCAAGGTCCTCTCTCTTGGCTGCCAGGACACTGAAGACTCCTGCTTCCCCCTCCCACCTCTCTGACCACTGTCCAGTCTGGCTGTCTGCCTGAGGCCCTTCCTCAGCCACCTTTTCTCTATATACTCTTGCACTAGTCAACCATCTCATCTGTGCCAATAATCAATGCACTGCACACAGCAGGCCCTTAATCAACACCTCTGGATTGAACCTCTTTCTAGTTGAGCCCCAAGGCTTTCACCTCTGCTTGCTGACTATGAAGGCAGACCTTGGTCAGTCTGATCCAAACTCACCTAGTTTTTTCCCCAAACTGCTGTCCCATTTCCCCAATCTCCTGGCCTATAGTTCATCACTCCTTCCCCTTCCACAGCCCATGGCTCACTAGGGCCGAGACCCCGACAACTCCCTCTCATCACTGTTATCTCCTCACTACAGGCACACACAGTCAGTCCTTCTTTGTCCCAGTCTCTGGCCCCTGCCCCCTTCTTTCATGCCTAACTGGCCATATTCCATCTCTGCTAAGGAATCCTTTGGGGTTTCCCAAGGCCCAGTCTCCCATTGTAGCAGGGGATACCCTGGCCCCAAATATGCATCCTTGGTGCTGGCCTTGAGTTTCCAGATCTGTTCCCCATGCTCACTCCTGGGGTACAACACTTTCCTTTTTGCTTTCAGTCAAGGCTCTGATCAGGTTTGGCTTCCACGCTAGGCCATCGTCCCTCAGTCCAGCAGGTCAAGACCAAGGAAGCAGAGTCAGCAATTCAGCTGCTTGGGGGCAGCACAGGGGCTGGGGCATCCCATCCCGAAGCAATTGCACTGCCAGTTCCTCATGCCAAGAATACCTTTCTCTCCTTTCTGGCATCTCTGGCCATCTTCAATGTGAAGCCCTTTCTGACCCCCTAGTGACCTTGTATTTAGTGTAGACACTCACGTTGCTTCCTCCAACAGACTCCTGAGGGCAGGGCTCTCAGCCTCCATTTTCCAAGGTACCCTGGGTCATGTTTGAGGTGAACACTCAACTGGGAGCCCCAAGCCCTTGAGATCAAATCCAGCCCTTGCCATTTACTGGCATATGACTTTGGCCCAGCCACTTCCCCTGTGTGTCTCAGTTTTCTGATACGTGAAAGGAGGTCCAAGGTCTCTGTCTGGCAGACTGTCATGCTCTGGAGGCACATTTAGATGGCCTAAGTTCCTCTAAGGTGAGAGCCTGGCCCAAGTGGCATGGGTGGCCCTGGGAGGGAGCCCAGATGCCTGACCACCAGCTAGCAATGGCCCTAGGGAAGGAATCCCTGGCCAGATGCCCTGAGGGTACTCCTGGGCTTCCTCTCTAAAATCTAGTCCCTTCCAACTCTGCCTCTTAGATGATTTCCTCATTCCCGCCCTATCTACACTGCCCTACCAAACTCTTCCTGTGTGTTTTTGTTCCCTATTCACCAGCTGGGATCTCACCAATACCTTGACAGGCTTGAGATTGGCCAGAAAAAGGCTGCCAAGACATAGCTCAAGAGCTGCCTGGGACCTTCACGTTCTAGAGTCGCACAGGTGCCACCCTAGGTCTTCCTGGCTCTGATTTCAGGGATCTAGCCATCAAAGCACACAGGCACATAAGGACTGGCTGAAGGCCCTGGGGTTTGGATGAGAGCTGCCTTCAAGTATGTGAAGGGCTACCATGTAGAAAATCCCATGACATCTGACTTCCTTAGTTGCAGAGGGCAACACAGGCAGGATGGGAAAAAGCTGGCAGATGCCAATTTTGGACCCCTGGCAAGAAACACTTTTTAATAGTTGGAGCTGGCCAGGAATTGGGATTCTTTGGGAGGTAGTGGAGTCCCCATCCTTGCGGATCCTCAAGCAGAGATTGTCTTTAAGCTCTCTCAACGGACCAGGTGGCCATTGAAACCTTTTCCAAATCAAACCTCAGAAATTTTGGGAAAACCCAACCCAAACATCACCTACCCCAAAAGGCCTTCTCTGAGCACCTCCCTGATGGTAACAACCAGCCACTCAGACCTAACAGTGACCTGACACACCTAAGGCACGGTGCTGCCATGAGGCCTGAGGGAAGGAATCCTGTCTCATATAAACATTGTCTCCTCCTATCACTGAGTACAGAGCACAGAGCAAGAATTTAACAAGGTTTTATAAAAGAATGAAGGCAGCCTAGGATCGAAGAATACTATGACGTCACATTACTTACTCTAGCAGATTTTCAGTTCCCTAAGATTTCTTCTTTCTGAGTTCAAATCTAGACTCAGGCGTTTACTAGCTGTGTGACCCTGGGCAAATCACTACTGTTTTGTCATGTGCTACGTGAGCAGGACAAAGAGTGGCAAACTCTCTGGTACCTTGGCCAAGAAATCCCCAGATGGGGTCAGAACGGCAACAAAAGGGGGTGGCTCAGCGGGCTTTGCTTGAAGACCTCGAATGAGAAATACTTCTCAAGGCAGCCCCTTCCACACTAGAATAGCTTTTTAATTTGTTTGCTTATTTTTAAAAATTGGGTTTCGCTATCACAGGGACGCGTGATGTCCAGGCTGGGCCCCCGGCGCCCCCTCTAGCCGCCCCCCCCACCCCTCGCTGTCCCCTCCCCCATTCCTCCCGGGCTGGCGGCCCAAGGAACCCGACACTAAGCGGGGTAGGCCAGGAGTACAGAGCCGGGGATCTCTAAGCACGGAGGAGGCCTCGGGCGCCCGGCTCACCTGGGCCCAGGATCGCCAAGAACGAACGGGAGCGCTCCGGAACGCCGCTCTCACAGCAGCCCAGCAACAGCCCTGAGTCCACGAAGAGCCGGAAGTGAGGCGCCACTCAGCCCCGCCCCTCCGACTGGCCCGCCCACTTCCGCCGTCCCCGGAAGTGCACCGCCCCGGGCATCCTCCGCGTGTCCCCCTTTTCTCAGATCCCCCCGGGCCCGCAGTCCTCTCCACCGAGGTTCCGGGAGGTGGCAGCCGGGGGCGGGGCTGGAGGTCCCGGCCCCACTCTCTGAATCTGGGCAGCCTCTGGGTCCTAGCTGGGCCTGGGCCAGGGCTTGTGGCCCAAAGGGCCGGGTGATGCAGGGAAATTCCCAGTTTCCTCCTCTGGCCATGGTGGTGGTGTGTGCCTCTGTGTGTGTGTGTTGGGGGTTAGGGGGTCACTGGGGAACCATTCTTGCTGGCCCAGGCAGGGAGAAGGGAGGGTTCCCCCATCCTAATGGTCACGGTCAGGGTCAGGTCAAGTCTATCTTTCTACCTGGCTCCTTTAAACACCTGGGCCTTAGCTGGGCCCCTCCCCTCCCAGGTGGGGCCCCACCCCTTCTCAGCTGGGCTGGCTACCTAGGGCCACTGGGAGCCGGCTCCTGTTCCCTTGCCTTCTGGTCACACAGCCCCCAAATCTGGGCCCTGTGTGGTCTCTTCCCTGGGCAGGTGAGTGAGTCACTGGCCAGGAAAGCCTTTTCCTAAACCTGCCCTTTGTGGAGGTCACCTCTCCCTGGCCCAAGAGTTCAGGCCCCCAGGACTTCATCTCTTTAGGGCTCAGGTGTTCAGGCACCTACTTTTCTCTCCTACCCCCCTGTAAAGATCCAGACTCTTGAACCTCTAGCTCTACATTCTGGGGGACACAGTTGTCTAGGCCTTCATTTAACCCCTATCCCCCTTAGAAACTCAGATGACCCCTCACAGCCCTAGGTCAGGCAGTTGTCTGGACTCTTTGTTAACCAAGCTTGGGGCTCTGTCTCCACAGCCCAGGCCTCTCCTTTAATCTTTGCCCTCGAATATGGGATGTGATATGTGACCCTTGAGCAGTGAGCAAGGTCTGGGGAATTCCAAGCTGGGAGTGGAGAGGGTGAGTTGGAAAGGGGGTGGACCTGGTCTGCCTGCCAGCTACCTCAGCCCTGGCCCTGAGGCCCCCTAGTGGGGAGAGTGGATTTCCCTCTGATGGTACTCAGGTGCACAGGTTGGGGGAAGTGAAGAAGATCGTATCCCTCTTCCTAGAATGATTTGTCTGTTGGGGTGTTCCCTAGGTTGGTTGTCTCTACCCCGCTATGAGGGGCTCCCTATTCCTGCTACTCCTATACCTCGGACTGACTTCTCGAGCCTCTCAGCCTGACCTCAGGAAAGATTATGGTGAGTGCCTAAAGAAGGATCAGGGGAAGAAGAGGGCAGGAGTGGACAGGGTCAGCCATAGCTGTCTGCCCACTGAGCATCCAAGTATCTGGTCCCTGACCCTAAGGAACTGTGGATGCCTGAGTAATCCTCAGGTATTTGGGCCACTGCCCTTATTATGGGTAGGCAAGTATATGGTTTTCCACCATATACTCTGGGGACATGAAGACATCTGTGTCTCCAAATCCATCTCCCAGATCTGAGTAGATAGTCCTCTGCCTTTACTTTCCGGGTCATCTGTATCTAACCTACCAGCATTTCCCCCTCTCCCCAACTCAGAGACCTGGGCCAGCTATTTACCAGTTCCCTTACCTGACTTTAGGTTCTGCTGCTGGCCCAGACCCCACAGCTGTGTTCTTAGGAGCCCCTAGTGCCCAGAGTTTTCTGGGGAGTGGGCCTGGGCCTCGGCGCTTCCCCCGGGCTAATCATTGGGATTTGGAGCTTCTGACCCCTGGGAACTTGGAACGGGAATGCTGGGAGGAGCAGTGTTCCTGGGAAGAGGCTCGGGAGGTCTTTGAAGACAGGACGTTGACGGTATGTGAGGAGAACCAAGGTCAGGCAGGCTGGGACTGAAACCTGGGCCCTAGATGCCCAGGAGTGCTGGGCTTGGAGAGCTAGTGGTAGAATGGGTTCAATATCATTATCCTCGAGTGCCAGTCATGGTGAACTAGGTTTAGGGATCTGGGAAGTATAGGGAACTGGCTTGAGAGGCCAGGGAACTTGGGGTGCTTAGTTAGGGATGAAGAATAGGACTGGGACTGAGGTGAGATTGGGGGAAAGGGCAGGGATGCCTAGTGATAGGGCAGGGTAATTGATTCCTTAAGAGTTTGGAGGTTAGAACTAGGGTGAGTATTAGGGTACAGAATATGTTCTGTGAATCAGAAGGCAGTTGAAAGGCTGGGCTTGTACTTATGACCTGTAAAGATGAGGTCAGGAATGGGGAAAATAAGGGGTTGGAACTATGGTGAGGGTAGGGTTATTGGGACCAGGGGTGCCAGAAAGTGGGTGGGTACTGGACTGTGTCAAGAACCTGGCCTCAAAGAGATCACTGAAGAAAACAGAAAAGTCTCTTGGGGGTTGGGGTCCACATGAGTGGGTTCCTCCAACTCTGTCCTCAAGGCCTGTAGGAGGGGTGGGGCCTGATCCCCGGGGGCTAGGCCTAACTTGACCCAAAGCTCTGGGGGAGCCAGATCTAAAAGGGGTGGGTGGGTACCTGTGGGGAGGGGTGGAGCCCAGGAGGGGGCGGTACCAAAGAGCCAGGCTCTGCCAGGACAATGGGTAGGGCTTAAATTACCTCTGCTTCTGCCCCAGGTTCTCTTCTGGGAGACCTACCCCTTCAATGGGAAGGGTGGCGCTGGTGAGTACCAGGTTAACTCCTGGGGACCCCACCCCATTATTATGAGCCACACCCCAGGAGGAGGTCCTGGGAGCCCAGAGCCCACCCCTTCCTTAACCACTTCAACTTGATACCATGGGATCCAAGCCATGCCTGGGCCCTGCCCTCATCCTGTCTCCAAGCCTTAAATGTCCCAGCTGGACCTTGCGGATCCTGAGGCCCTTTGTAACCTGGGCCCAGCCCACCTTTCCATCCTTCTGGGGCTGGGCTCCCTTCCAAGAAATTTGCAGGCTGGCCTGTCTTCCTTCTGTTCCTCTGCCGACTTTCTCCTCACTTTCACTTTGTAGGAGGCCTAGTTTCCTTCTAGGCTTACCTGACAGGCCTCTCCTCATTCTCCCAGTGGCTTGCTGGCATCTGCTTTGGTTGTGGCTTTGGTCTTCTTTTGTATCCTCTTATAGTTAGGGTGACACTATGTATCCACTTGCTTTGTATATCATTGTGAGACTACTTAGGGATACTTTATATCTATTTTGTTTCCATTTCTACACAGACACATTTCTCCAGGGCAGACCCCACTGTTGGCTTTTTGTACCCTCTAGTTCAGAGTACCTAGCCCAACCTCACCCTAGTTTAAATGCTTATTGACAGAAAAATAATTATAGAAGGAATGGGAGAGATACTCCGGGTGTAGACAAGAGTCTAAATAAAATATATGTAAAGAAAATCCAGATGAATTGCTGGGAGGGGAAGCCTAAAGAGGGGTCAGAATCAGGAATGATCTTCAGGAGCTGAAGCTGGAGTGGAGTGAGGACAGGTGAACTTTCCAGACACTGGTTAGAGCCAATACAAAAGAACAGAGAGGGACACTCCCTGGCAAGAGTAGTAAGAACTGCAGCTCCAAAGTTTTAACAGAATAAATCTTCACTCCCCATCACTAAAGGCACACTAGGGGCCTATTGAAGTGGTAGGAATCATTCTTAAGGGTTTCATTCCCGAAGGAGAGTCTAGGAGGCTGGAGATCTGCGGGTGGGGTGCTTGCTACATCATTCCCTCTCCCCACCCCCAGCCCAGTAGCTTTGTGTTAAGGAAGTACGAGTAATGGGGCTAAGGTGAGAGTTCGATCTCAATGGGCTCTGAAGACCTGCCCTGCCCTCACTCCTTTCTTCTCCCACAGGGCATGCTCGGGTGGATGTAGCAGCACTGGCAGTGGGGCTGGGGGCTAGCCTACTAGTCTTGATCCTGGCAGCCTTGGGCATATTTTGGTGTCTACACAGGCGGAAGCAGTTGCGTGGAAGCCCTGGGCCTTCTCCCCATAGGTGAGGGGCTAGGGAGACCAGAAGCTGGGACAAGCCAGGGGTTTCCTTCTCACTTATTATGATGGGGCTGGTAGCAAAGGCTAGCGTTGTGGCTGGAGGTGGGGCTCATCGGACAAGTCCACTGGACTCCAGTTCATGGAGGAGGCCTTGGTCCCTGTGGATGGGTGGACCAGTCTTGATGGGCAGTTTTTTTTCTCCATCAGTCTCCATCTAGTCGAAACTCCCTCTCTCTGCCCCCTCCCCCCCAATCTGGGTCTTACCTGCCTGGTCTTGCCCAGTAACACTCTTCACAGCATTACTCTTCCCTCTTTAGGATCTTTCTCTCTCTCACTGATTCTCTCCCCATCACTTCTCTCTTCCCTCCTCCTCTTTTTTTGAGCCTCCACCTTCAGGGGCTGACTGTCTCTCCACACCCACAGAGCCTTGCCTGTGACGGAGATCGTGCCCTTGACCCCTTTGCCGCCTCTTCCCGGCCTTCCCACTTACGAACAGGCATTGGCAGCCTCGGGGGTGCATGACGCCCCCCCACCCCCCTACCAGAGGTACCTGCACGGAGGGGCGGAGCCTAAATGGAATCCCTCCCAGGGGCGGGGCCCGCGGGACGACAACCGGGGATTGGAGGAGAAGCCTTGGGAATGAAAGCCCCTCCCCGGCGCGCTTCTGACTCCTTTTTCTCCACCTTCACCCCGTAGCGCTCGGCGGCCCCGCTGAGAAGACGACCTCCCCCTTCCCCCAGGCCAGCCCGCGCCTTCTCTGCCCCGAGACCCCCCCCCCACCGGAAGCCCAGAACGGGGCGGCTGGAAAGGATTTGTCTGGGAGGTCCACAGCCCTCCCTCTTCTCTCTCCCCCCTGTCCCTGCGTGTGCCCAGGCCCGGTTCCACACACGTGGCCCTCTCCCCCTTCAGGACACACGCAGGCTTCTCGTGTGTGCCAGGCTTCCCAGGGCACTAGAGGTATGTGCACACGTGGCCTAGCCTCGGTGCATGCACACCGACGTCCGAGTGGGACAAGTCTCTGTAATGGCGCCCCCGCCCCATCCACATAGTGGCCGGTGCCAGTCTCCCCAGGGGGTGCCCTAGGTGTGTCGCAACTTCTCCGGGATAGCTGGTGCGTCCCTGCCCCTTCGGAGCCTCGGTCTGGCCAGTCCCAATCGGATCGGGGGGAGGGGGAGGGGCCGCCTCTGCCTCCCCTTCCCCTCCCCCCCGCCGCCACCCCTGGCCTTGGCTGCCCCCGCTCTGGGCCCAGCGGGAGCAGCGCTCGGGCAGAGGCCGGCCTCGCTCCGGCACGTCGGGCGGGCCGCGGCCGCGTCTGCGCGCTAGCTGCGGCAGGGGCGGGCCAGGCTGGGGCGGGCCAGGCTGGGGGCTCCTTTCTCCAGCCCAGCCGGCCTCGGCCCCTCCCTCCCTCCTCCCTCCCTCCCTCCCTCCGGCCCGCCGTCCCTCCGCCCGCCGCGGCCCGCTCGCTCCCTCTCTCGCGCTCCAGCCTTCGCTCTCCGGCTCGGGCCTTTTTGCACATTTGCATTTGCACGGGATTGTGGGAGGAAGCGGAGCGCAGCCAGCCAGCCCGCCGCCCCCCGCCCTCCTCCCTCCTCTCCCCTCCCCCTCCCTCCCGCCCTCCTCCCTCCTCCCTCCTCCTTCCCCGCAGCCAGCCGCCTTGTGCAAAGATGGCTGCACCGTGAGCGAGGAGGCGGAGGCGGCGGCGGCGGCGGCGGCGGCGGCGCCGGAGGAGCGGCAGAGAGCGCCCGCAGCGGCCCCGCGCAGCGCAGCGCCCAGCCCCCCACGGCCGGCCCCGACCCGCGGGGCGCCCCCGCAGCGCGCCGAGCCCCGGGGAGCCCCAGGCCCCCGCCTCCCCTCCCCCCCGCCCCGCTCCCCTCCCCTCCCCCCGGCCCCGTAGGCGCGGGCCCCGCGGCGGAGGCGGGGAGAGGCCCCGGGCCCCGGCCCGGGCGGCGGCGGCGGCGAGCGCCCTGCGCCCCCTCCCCGCGCCCCCTCCCCTTCCCCTCTCCCCGCCCCCACCGCGGCCCCTTCATGGACAGGAACTACCCGAGCGCCGGCTTCGGGGACCCGCTCGGCGCCGGGGCGGGCTGGAGCTACGAGAGATCAGCGAAGGCTAGGTAAGGAAGCCGGGGCGGCAGGGTCGGGGCCGGGGAGAAGGCGGGCCGGGGGGCGGCCCCCCGCCGTCCGGGGCTCGGCGCTGCTTGTGCAGCAGTTCCCCCCGCCCTCCCCCCACCTCGGGGCGCGCTGGAAGGCAGGAAGAGAAAGGGAGGGAGGGAGTGCCGACCCCCAAGTCTGCCCCGGCCCCCTCCCGCTTCCCCACCCCAATCCCATTGTTTAGCCTGCTGCGCGAGGCGCCCCCCATCCCCAGCGGGTGGCACAGGGCAAGCCCGCCCCCCCTTGAGGACCAGGAAGGGGTGAGCCCAGAGTGGGTAGGCAGGTCTGTGGACACACCCCCCCTTCTTCTCCTGAAGAACTCCTCCATCCCCCCAGCCGGAGGGCCTGGACAATGGGGGGGCAGGACCCCCCCCCCTCAACACACCCACACACTCCCACACTGGCAGTTGAGCTTTAGGATCTGCAGGCCCCAGTACCTGGGCCATGTTTACTCCGCCATCCTGGCTGGTATTTACATGCGAGGAGCCTCCTCCTTAGTTTCTTGCCTGCTCTGTCTTCCTGTCTGTCTGGCCCAGGCAGCACTCTCAGTGGCTTCTCCTGCGCCTTCCCCGTGCTTAGGAATTTGCAATCTGTCTGGGATTTGTCCGGTGAGGGGAGGGAGGCTCGTGTTAACCCATGGGGGCCACATGTTGCTGTCTCCATTTCTCTCCTGGAGGGCTTTGTGTCTGTCTGCGGGCTTAGGTGACCCCTACTTGGGGCTTGAGCTGTGTGCATGCCCACGGTGTCTCTAAGGGTGTGACAGATTGTGGTCGCTGTTTGATTGGGTTGTTTCTACCTCGCTCTGACCGTTAAAGGGTGGCTGTGTTTGGTGATGGTTACAGGTTCCCCCACCCCCCCATATGCGGAGCGAAGTTGTGCCTGAGATAGCTGTGCTGTGTATAAGTGTGTTAGCTTCTCTTTGGAACACACGTGTCCCTGGGCAGCTTGTGTGCATGTATGCATTTACTCAGAGCTGGGCTTGTCTGGGCTGCCTGCGTGGTACCCCTCAGATCTCTCACTTCCTTGGACCTCCTGTGACCCTGGGATCTATGAGGTGCCTATAGCTTATAGGGAGCCAGCCTAGCACAGGCTTTCTCTGTAGTCCCAGGGGGCCTGAGGTCTGGGCTGGAAGGGGATCTTGGTGGCCTCTTGATTCCCATCTCCGTGTGACAATGAGTTTATTCCTTTGTGTCTCCAGAGGATAGGGACCCCAGGCCCTTCCCTCTGTTGTGGTCCTGCTGGTTTCCCACCTGGAAATTTCTCATTCTCACATAGAGAAGGAAAGAAGCCCCAGTGGAAACCCTTGGCCCTAAGAGGGTGGGATCAGGCTGACCTGGTTTCTAATGCCTAGGATAACCTTCCTGCCTCTTTCCCCCTCCCCAGCTTGGTATATGGCGGCTCCAGGACTTCCCACCCGGAGACAGACATCTTGCACCGCCAGGCTTATGCAGCCCCTCACCCACTTCAGGGGTATGCCACCAATCATCACCCTGCAGGTAGGACCATTGGACCCAGATCCTGTAGGCCCCTCAGCTTCCCCTCCATCCTCATATCCCAGCATCCACTGCTTATGCTTCTCTGACCTCTCCCCCTAGCCTTTGCTCTCTGAGGGGAACTAGCAGGCTATATTGGGTTCAGCCCCTGCCTGAGATTCCATCCTGGCTTCGCCCCTTTGTATGACCCCAGACAAATTCTTACTTGTTCTGGACTCAGTTTCTTTTCTCTTCCAAGTAAGATCTCTCTGACCTCCAGAATCTGATTGTGCAAGCCTCCCTCACTGCCCATATCTGCTCCCACTGTGGCTCCCACTGGCCTTTTGCATTAGAAAGTCAGTCGGGGCACCAGTGGGAGGGTAACAGAGGCCCTTCTTGAGAGCTCCCTCCTTCCTCATCCTCCTAGGCAGATGCCCAGCCTCCTTCCTGCCTCTCTGGCCACGCCCCCTTCCCCTGGCCACACCCCCTCCCCCTGGGTGCCCATTCTTTTCTTCTGGTGGCAGGGGCCAGGTTGGGCTGCCCTCCCTTCATGGCCCTTTTGGTTCCAGACTGAGCTTGGCAGGGCCCCTCTTACCCTCCTACATGTGCTTCCCCAGGGCTTTCTGGCTTGTTTGACACGGGCCTCCACCATGCTGGTTCAGCTGGCCCAGACGCCTCGGTCATGAATCTCATCTCTGCCCTGGAGTCCCGGGCCCCTCAGCCAGGCCCATCTGCTTCCTCTCTCCTGTCCCAGTTCCGAAGTCCATCCTGGCAGACAGGTAGCCTAGGCCAGGGTGGAAGGGGTTGGGAGCTGGACCGGGAAGCCTGGGGTCTGTGCAACCCTGGCTTGCTGTCTGACCCTTGGCCCCTCTCTCCAGCCATGCACACACCCGGCCCCACGGAGCTGTTCATCTCGGGAGCCCTGCCCGGCTCAGGGACATTCCCATCCTCCTCAGCTTTGTCTGCCTACCAGCACCCAGCCTCGTTTGGGGGCCGACCCTTCCCGGTGCCATCCTCCCTAAGCCTCCAGGACCCACCCTTCAGCCCCCCAGCCAATGGGCTCCTGTCTCCACATGATGTCTTGCACCTGAAGCCTTCCCAGGCCCCGACAGTGCCCTCCTCACTGGGCTTCGAGAGGCTGGCGGGGGGTGGTGTCCTGGGGCCTGCCAGCCTGGGACCTGCTCAGACTCCCCCTTATCGCACAGGCCCGCCCGAACCTCCCCCACCTCCCCGCCATCTCCCTGCTCAGTTTAACCTCCTGGCCTCCTCCTCCTCAGAGCAGTCCTCTTCCCAGCTGTACAACTTCTCTGGGGCCGCCCCCCCTGGGCCCCCACCTGAGCGGGCCTTGCCCCGGCAAGACAGCGTCATCAAGCACTACCAGAGACCGGCCAGTGCCCAGCCCCCACCCCCGCCTCCACCACCCCCGCCGACCCACTCCCTACAGCATTACCTGAGCTGTGGTGGTAGCTACCCACCCCCAACCATGGGCCACCGGGCTAGCCTGGCCTGTAGTCCTCTAGGTGGGGAGCCCTCTCCTGGAGCTGGGGAGGCAGCTAAGGGAGGGCAGGGGGCTGGCACAGGGAGCACAGGGGCTGGGGGCCGGACAGCAGGCCCAGAAGCTGGGCCAGGGACGGGGGGACAGGGTGCTGGTGCTGCAGGGGGTGGCTACCGCCCCATCATTCAGTCCCCTGGTTACAAGGCAGCCAAGGGGGGTTATGGGACTGGGGCAGGAACAGCGCGACCCCCCCCATCCCGCTCCACGGCCACACCTAAGTGCCAGAGCCTGGGGGGTGGGGGCTATGCTACTGGGACTGGGAAGCCCAGTGGGGCAGGCAGTGGGGGAGGTCAAGCTTACTCCCCAGGCCAGCCCCAGGGCCTCCTGGGTCCCCAGGCCTATAGCCAGGGTTTTGGTGCCACCCAGGCCCAGGACCTGAGTAAGGGGCCTGGCTATACAGCAGGGCCTCCCCAGGCTCAACCTGGTGGGCCCCCCCAGCAGCCTCCACCAAGCCTGACCACCTGCCAAAGCTACTCACCTGACCAGCTCCAGAGCCTTCCTTATGGGGTACAGAGTGAAGGCTACCCTGGCCCTGCCCCCCACTCCCAGGGCCTTCCTACAGCCAGCCCCTCCCTCAGCTATAGCACAGGCCACTCTCCAGCCCTCTCAGGCCACAGTGGGGCCTGGGGCCACACGCCAGCCTCCTTAGGTGGCGGCGGGGGTGGGGAAGCTAGTCCATCCCACATCATTCGACCCTTGCAGTCACCCCCAGCCACTGGGGGAGGGCGGCCCCCAGGGGTGGCCAGCCCTGGGGCCCCTGGAAAGTACCTGAGTTCTGTGTTGGCCTCTCCGACCTTCCTGGGCCCCCCTGGGGGTGCGGGTGGCTACCCGGGGGCAGGGGGAGCTGGGGGCTATAAGGGCAAAGGAGATGGGGGAGAGCTGCTGGGGGGACCAGGGAGCGGAGGGACAGGGCAGCGCACTGAGGATGAGGACTTCCTCATCCAGCACTTGCTCCAGGCCCCCAGCCCGCCCCGGGGCTCAGGCCCTGATGGGCTAGTGGGAGAGTGCGAGGAGCAGAGGGGCAGCGAGGGGCCCGGCGGCGGGAATGGCACCAAGGCCGCCGCGGCCTATGACCTGGCCAAGGAGGAGCAGCAGCGTTACCACCTGCAGAGCGTGATCCGGACAAGCGCAAGCCTGGACGACGGGGCCGCGCTGGAGCTGGGGCTGGGGCGGATGAAGGACAAGAAGAAGTCGGCCAGCAGCGAGCGGGGCGGGGGCACCCCCGAAGCTTTGGCCACCTCGGTGGTCCACTACGGGGCAGGGGCCAAGGACCTCGGGGCCTACCTGCAGAAGACTCCACCCCCGCCTGCCCCGGCTCCGCCCACTCCCTCCCATCACAACCTGCTCTTGGAGGGGGCCCCTGAGCTCCCTCTAGTCTTGCCACCCCCTCCGCCTCCACCCCCGCCCCAACTCCTGCCTTCAGTGCTGAGCCATGCGCCCAGTCCCCCAGCTCCCCCTCCTGCCCCTCCTCCCCGTAAAGTAGGCGTGCATCTCCTAGAGCCCACCCCTCGAGACTCTGGACCTCTCCAACTTGAAGCCCACCTACGGGGCCCCCCTGGCCTCGAAGCTTCCCCCAGTCCCCGGCTGCGCCCTGATGAGGGACTGGAGGCCCCTGGGGCCATGCAGGACCTGCTGGGTGCCCTGGAGCCCCTGCCCGCGCCCCCTGCTGAGGCAGGCGGTCCTCAGCCTGGGGAGGCTAAGGACCCAGCAGGAGCCTACCGCAGCCCCAGCCCGCAGGGCCCCAAGGCCCCCCGCTTTGTGCCCTTGACGTCCATCTGTTTCCCCGATTCACTGCTGCAGGATGAGGAACGGAGCTTCTTCCCCACCATGGAAGAGATGTTTGGTGGAGGAACCAGCGATGATTATCCCAAGGCGGGGCCCCCAGAGGACGAGGCTGACCCCAAGGGCAGTGGCAGCGGAGCTGCCCCTCCTGGTCCTCCTGCTTATGATCCTTATGGTCCCTACTGCCCCGGCGGACCAGCAAGTGGGGGCCCTGAGCCCCCTGGGCTGGGCTTGGACCCTGGCAAGACCCCTGTTGAACTGCCATCCACGGTTAACACAGAGCCCCTGGGCCTGATCCAGGCTGGGCAGCACCAGCCACCTCCACCACCCCCGCCACCCCCACCTCCACCCCCAGAGCCCAAGGGTGGCCTCACCTCACCTATCTTCTGCTCCTCCAAGCCCAAAAAGCTGCTGAAGACCTCATCCTTCCACCTGCTCCGGCGGCGGGACCCCCCTTTCCAGACTCCCAAGAAACTTTACGCCCAGGAGTACGAGTTTGAAGCCGACGAGGACAAGGCTGACGTGCCTGCCGACATCCGCCTCAACTCCCGCCGCCTCCCTGACCTCCTGCCAGACCTTGTGTCTAGCTGCAGATCGCGCCCGGCTCTTTCACCCTTGGGGGACATTGACTTCTGCCCGCCAGCTCCTGGTCCTACTGGGCCCCGGCGGCGGGGAAGGAAGCCCACAAAAGCCAAACGGGATGGCCCACCTCGGCCCCGGGGACGGCCCCGCATCCGGCCTTTGGCTGAACCTCCTCCTGGGCCTCAACTGGGTCCCCATGTGTCTGGCACCCAGGCAGATGGAGCCAGGAAGCCCCGGGGCCGGGGTCGGGGCCGGGGGAGGAAGGCAGATGAGCCCAGTGCTGAGGGACTGGAGCCCCTGAAGCCACTCAAGGTGAAGGCATCAGGATACCTCCCTTCCTGGGGTGTATATGTGGGGTTGAGGGAAGGGCTCCCTGGGTCCCTGTGGGGAGAAATTTGTAAAAGTCCTCCTGTCTCTTCCAGATTAAACTGGCAGTGCCCAAAGTGGGTGAGGGTGGTGGCCCTGTGGTGGGCGAGCCAGCGTCCTCTGGCCCCATGGACGGTGGCTTGGACTCTAGCCAGACCCGGGAGAAGATCCAGGCAAAGATCAAGGAGGTAGAAGAAAAGCAGCCGGAGATGAAGTCGGGCTTCATGGCCTCTTTCCTGGACTTCTTGAAGTCGGGCAAACGGCAGCAGCTGCCCTCAGGCTCAGGGCCGCCCCCCAGCCCCTCCAAGGCAGGGCCCACCCGGACTCTGGCACCCCCCCCACCTCCACCTCCACCCCCCGCCCCTGCGTTTGGGCTTGGCGGGGCCCTAGAGGCCGCTGAGAGCGATGGCCTGGGCCTAGGCTGCCCCTCTCCTTGTAAGCGGCTGGACGAGGAGCTGAAGCGCAACCTGGAGACCCTGCCCTCCTTCTCCTCGGATGAGGAGGACTCGGTGGCCAAGAACCGGGACCTGCAGGAGAGCATCTCCTCTGCCATCTCAGCCCTGGACGATCCGCCTGCCCCCAAAGACGCTGGTCCGGCTGCCACCCCTGCCGCAGCCTCCAGCCCTGGTGAGGCCCCTCATCAGGGAGTGTGGTGGCGGGCGGAGTGGGCCCAGAGGCTGGCCCTGCCGGGGGCAAGCCTCCTGAAGGGAGGAGGGCCTGGAGCTGCAGGAGAGGGGGGCGTCCTCAGGGGCCTTTAGGGCCTCAAGTGGAGGGAACGTGAGGGGCTTAGAGGCTACTCTGGACCTGTCAGTGGCAGCTAGGAGAGAGTGCTGGGCAAGTCCTGGGTTCAGATCTGCCCTCAGAAAAGGGCCTCACTGTATGACTGGCAAGTCACTTACCTGCTTGCCCAGGAGCTCAGGCTCCTGCCTCAGTTTCCTCCACCGTGAAACAGAACACCTACCTCCCAGGGTTGTTGTGAGGATCAAGTGAGATCACATTTGTAAAATGCTTAGTGCAGCGCCTCGCACTGAGCATTCGTTTAATAAACGTTTGTCTCCTTCCTTCCTTCCTTCCATCTGGGGGGAGGAAAAAGGAGGGGATCATGGGGAAAGGGTTTGAGAGAGAGTGCAGGCTTGCTTGGGGAGGGCCAGGAGGCTGGAGCTGCAGGCTCTGAAAGGTGCCACCATCTGTCCTTGCTCCCTCAGAAGCCCCCATCCTGGAAGAGAAGCCTCCCCCATCGCCTGCTCCCTCTTCTCCCTCGCCCCCTTCCCCTCCACCCTTGGTACCCCCAGAGCCTCCCTCCTCCTCCTCCCCACCCCTTCCACCCCCACCACCTCCACCTCCTGCCATCCCTGCTGTGCCAATGGCACTGCTCCCTCCGCCAGAGGTGCCAGCCCTGGCCCCAGCCACGGCCCCATCCCCCGAGGAGCCCGAGCCCCCTGATGCCCGACCCTTGCACTTAGCCAAGAAGCAGGAGACGGCAGCTGTGTGTGGCGAGACTGACGATGAGGCAGGGGAGAGTGGAGGTGAGGGCATCTTCCGTGAGAGGGATGAGTTTGTCATCCGGGCAGAGGACATCCCAGCCCTCAAGGTGAGTGGGGGAGGCCTCCCTGGCTCCTGCTGTGAGCTTGCTCAGCCCCCTTCTAAGCAGACCCTCAGTATCTTTAGTAAAATGGGAGTGAGGTGTTGGCTTGGCCCATCTCTGGGTGGCTCCCGGGTTTGTGTCGGGCCGGAGGCAGAGCTTGTGCTCTTGGCCACGCCTCGTGGGCTTTTCAGTGAGGAATCCCAAGAACAGGTTCCCTAGCATGGCTGGGCCCGCTGGCTGCAGAGACCCAGAAGGGGCCCAGAAGCAATGTAAGGTGTGTTGGCTGAGCAGATGGAAGAAGGAGGCATCACTGCTTGGGGTCAGGAAGCTAGGCTGGGCTCCTGAGATAGGTATTGAGAGGAAGCTTGGATGGGGTGACAGTGATGGGGCTGCCAACCCCCTCCTTTTAGCCAGAGGAAGACTGTGGCCCATGCTGGGGAAGAGGCTTGCCTGACTGTGTCTTGGGAGTGGAATATGGCCCCAGGACCTCTGACTCCAGAGGCTGGGCATCTTTTGGCCTTTGCCCCTGGAGTTGGTAGGAGGCAATCTGGCCTCAGTTTCTTGTAAAGTGTCTAGCACAGTGCTGGGCACATAGTGGGCCCTTAACCAGTACTGGAGTCCAGGGTCCTCTAGGTAAAGGTTGGGTTTGAAGGGGATCTGGAGGAAGAGTCCAGAGGCTTCTGCCATCCCTGGAGTGACCTTGGGCCACTTTAGGGGTCCATTTTTGCCTGTCAGTTCTGGGGAGCATTGATCCCATAATGTCCTGAGGAGCCAGGAGAGGGGGAATGGCAGATGTAGTGAGGGTGCTGGGCTTAAGAATCTGAGATTGGGGGTGCTTGTCTGAAGCTGGGGAGGGAGCCCGAGGGTCAGGGAAGAGAGCAGGGTCAGAGGAAGCGCGGGTGCTGCTCGCAGGAGATGAGACCCCACTGACACCGGTCCCTCCTCACAGCTGGCCCTGCAGACTGGTCGGGAGCCACCCCCCATCTGGAGAGTACAGAAGGCTCTCCTCCAGAAGTTCACTCCAGAGATCAAGGATGGACAGAGGCAGTTCTGCGCTACTAGCAATGTAAGGTTGGGAGCATGCTGGCTTTGGGGCACGTGGTGGCCGACTTCCTGGAGGCAGGCAGGAGCAGGGCATGAAAGGGCTGGGGCCCTGACTTTTCCTTCTGTTCTCCTTCCCCTTTACCAGTACTTGGGATATTTTGGGGATGCCAAGAACCGATACCAGCGTCTCTACGTGAAGTTTCTGGAGAACGTGAACAAGAAGGATTATGTGAGAGTCTGTGCACGAAAGCCTTGGCATCGGCCCCCCTTGCCTGTCAGGTACTCACGGGCAAGGTCTTGGTGGGACGGGCCCTGGGAGAAATGGCAAAGGGTCTTGGGAGTGCTGGGAGGGAAGCAAAGGGTCAGTTGAAAGATAAAAAAGAATTCAATTTTTGCTTTATCTTTCTTTGTGCTCAGGCGGCCAGGACAGCCAAAGGCTGTTCCAGCATCAGCTGGGACAGCAGCCCCAGGGGCTGGGGTGTCCCTCCCCAAGCCCCCAGCTCCCCCTTCAAAGCCAGAGCCCCCCGAGAAAGCTCCAGAGAAGCCCCCTGAGAAGGCCCCTGAGAAGCCCCCTGAGAAGCCACCTGAGAAGCCCCCCGAAAAGCTCCCTGAGAAGTTCCCTGAAAAGTCCCCTGAGAAGTCCCCGGAGCCGGCCCCAGAGAAACCACCTCCTCCAGCCCGCCCTCCCGACAAGGAGCGGGCCCTGCGATCAGAGCGGGCCACCCGAGGGGAGCGGGGACCCCGGCCTGGTCCGCCTGCTGCAGAGGCAACCCCAGCCAGGCCTCCACGCCCTCCAAAGGCCCGGCCAGCCAAGGTGAAGGCCGAGCCTCCGCCGAAGAAGAGAAAGAAGTGGCTGAAGGAGGCGAGTGAACGTTCGGCCACGACCAGAGGCAGCTCTTCGGAGTCCGAGTCCTCTCCCGGGCCCCCCAGTGAGGACGGTGAGGGCCAGGCTGAGGTCCCTGAGCAAGGGGCCTGCCTTGGCACGGCTGGCATGGGGATAGGGGGGTTGTCTTGGAGATGAGTGAGGTGTGTGGTTGGTGGGGGAGAGGGTAGCAGGGGCAGGGGGCAGAAGGGTCCATTGAGATTAGAGAGCTTAGCGTGGCTAGCTGAAGATAGGAGGGGGCAGCCTGGTAGAAGGAACCTTCCTTCCTTCCTGACAGAGCGGGCAGCCCCTGGGCGGCTCCTGAAGACTCGGGCCATGAGAGAGATGTACCGTAGCTATGTGGAGATGTTGGTGAGCACAGCCCTGGACCCTGATATGATCCAGGCCTTGGAGGACACACATGGTGAGTGGATGGGGCCTCCTTGTTGGAGCTCTAGGGGCTGAGGGCCAAGATGCTGGGGGTCCTCATATCTGTCTCTCCTCAGATGAGCTGTACCTGCCCCCGATGAGAAAGATTGATGGAATTCTCAATGAGCACAAGAAAAAAGTTCTCAAGCGCCTTTCCCTCAGCCCAGCCCTACAGGTGCCTGAAGAGGGGGCAGGAAAAGGGGGGTCAGCGGTCTCATGCTGATAGCACAGGACACTCTCTGCCTGGGTCAGGGGCCTGGTGCTGGTGGCCCAGGGTGCCCTGTGACACAGTTCTTCTCCTCCCAGGATGCCCTGCACACCTTTCCCCAGCTGCAGGTAGAGCGTGGCAGTGGTGGGGCTGGGGGAGCAGAGGGTGCCCCTGGGACAGGCTCTGGCGCTGTGCGGCTTCGGCCTGCAGGGGACCCATATAACCGGAAGACCCTGAGCAAGCTGAAGAGGACTGTGGCCCGAGCACAGGTACCTCAGCTGGAGTCCTAGGTGGGAGGGGCTGAAGGCGGCCCAGGCTGGGCCTGCTTTGGTGCTCAGGCTTTCTCTGCCCTTTTCCCTGGCCTAGGAGTTCAAGGTGGAGCTGGACAAGTCAAGCTTCTATACACTCTATCACGCTCTCCACCACTACAAATACCACACCTTCCTCCGCTGCAGGGACCAGGTAGTGCTCCAGCCCTTTTCCCAGTCCACTTGGAGACCTTCTCCCTGTGCCAGCTTCCCCAGGGCTACCTCTCCATTTTCCTCCCTCTGTGCCTCATGTGTCCTGGCCTCTGAGCCTGTCCGCCTCTCCTCCACTCTGGCAATCCCGTGTGTCCTGGCTGCTATCCCTGTCCCCATCTCCTTGCTGCTGGCGGCCTGTGTGTCCTGTCCCTGGGGCCTTGTCCCACTGCCCAAGGGCCTTCAGCTCAGCTTCTTTTGTCTCCCCATCTCCAGACGCTGGCCATCGAGGGTGGTGCAGATGACTTAGGACAGGAAGAGGTGGTACAGCAGTGTATGAGAAATCAGCCCTGGCTGGAACAACTGTTTGATTCATTCAGTGACCTCTTGGCCCAGGCCCAGGCCCAGGCCCAAGGCCGCTGCGTGTGACCCTGGGGGCTGGGTCACAGACTTGCCCTGCTGGGTTGTAGCCCCTCCCTGCCCTCCCAGCCCCTTTCACTGTACAGAGAAATTATTTATATATATATGTATAAATGTCTATTTAGTCCCCTCCCTCCTTTGCCCTCCCCTCCTCTGCCCTCCCCCCATGTACATAATGTATAGGAAAAGTCTATGTATGGGTGGGAGGGTCCAGGGAGTGCTCCCCCTTCCAATTGAGACCTTTTCTTCAAGGGCCATCCCCATTCAGGGAGAGGCTGGGGTGGGGGGGGCAGGGGATCTCAGCTTGTTAATTATTTTTCATCTTATTTATTGTACATACCTTTGGGTAAGGACTTAGGGGAGGGGGAAGAGAAGGGGTCTTTGCTCCAATCCCCCCCTTTTCCTCCTACAGCGCTTTGTGTCTGGTCCCTGGCCCAGCCCTGGCCCACCTCGCTCCAGTTTCTGAGTGTTGTCTGAATGTGGTTCTATTTTTTATCAGTCTGTCCGTTCCCCACCCTGCCCCCAGCCCCTTCCTTTACCCTGCTGTCTCTCGCTCTGTCTTTCTCTTGGGCTTCTAAACAATTCACCTTGTATACACTGTGTACACAGAACCAGCCAGGCTCCCCAACAGCAACCACTTTATTTGCATGGGCTGGCCCTCGTGTGCCTCTGTCCTGCGCTTCGGTGGGGGGGGAGGGGGGAGGGGGACAAGGTAGTTCTGAGAAACCCATGGGTGGGTGCATTTCCTATGATCCTATAAAAATGGGAGCTATCCCAGTGCTGCTGAAGTAGGGAATGAACTCCCCATCGCTGGAGACCTCCAAAGGAATCTGGGTGACCACTTGTTGGTGTTAGCCTCTGGGCACCGGGCAAGCCTGAGGAGACCACAGGCTCTTCCTCTCCACAAGGAAGGAATGAGGTGCAGAGGAGGGGACAGGGGTCTTTGGAAGTAGGCAGGGTTGTGGCCTGGACTTCCCTCCTCTGTGGGGCTGGAAGTGACCAGCTCCCCTCCAGAGTAGGGGCCAGGCTTAGAGGCAGCAGCTGCCCCTCTGTGAAGGGGGTGCGGGGGCCTTCCCTGTACATTTGGCACCAGAAAGCATTGTCCAGCTGCTCATCCAGCCCAGGGATTCTTGATCCTGTTCTAAGCTTGGTCATGGGTCCCTTCCCCAGGAACTGGTTGACACTCAGTCTGGTATTGGCAGTGATGTTTATTGACAGGGGTGGCAGAGTATATACAATTGTGATTTAGAGGGAGAAAGGGAAGGTATGCACTGTGAGAAAGGCACTGGGTGACCCCATCCCAGGGGCCTTGTTGGTGTAGTGTAACTGGACATGGAGGGGTGGGAATGGGGTGCTTCAGGGATTCCCCTGCACTCCCTCCCCAATAGTCAATCCATGCCATTGGATAGGAGAGGTAATGGGTCCCAGACAGCCAGGCGGGTATACTATCTCCTGAGTTGCTGCTCCGGTCCCCAAGGCAGAAGGGTTAAAGGAGGAGACAGGGGCAACCACTGCTCCCAGCCTTCTTCCTAGGGGGGGTTGGGGGACTGGGGGGCATCTCTTGCTCCTGGTACTTCCTGTGGAGGAAGGTACTTTATTTGGGGGAATCATGGTTAGGCCTGAGAGTGGGCAGGTACACAAAGCTGTAATGGGGCCCTACTAGGAGTCCAGGTGGGGATGGGCTTGCGTGGGATATGAGGGTATCTGAAGGCTAGGGACTTAGTGAGAGGGGTGGCAGAGCTTACCAGGAAGGGGCACTGAGGGTTGGAGAGGTAGACATGGGAACCCCTGTTATTTGTTCACTAGGCCAAGGGGGAGGCAATTCCTGAGGGTCATGGAGGGGTGCGGAGGTCCATTCTCACCGGACAGCTCGAACCAGCTGTTCAAAGGCTTCATCCACATTGAGCCGAAGTTTAGCTGATGCTTCAAAATAGGCTATGTGGCGTGAGGTACAGAAGGCTGAGGCCTCAGAACGGGGCACCTGGGGCAGTGGGGAGAAGGGCCTGAATGGCTGCCCCCAGGGACCCGCCCTTCCCTGCCCTGCTCCCCACAGGGCCTGACCTGCCTCTGGGTCTCCAGATCAGCCTTGTTGCCCACCAGCACGATGGGGAAATCATCTCTGTCCTTGACCCGGAGGATCTGGGTGTGGAGCTTGCCTACTTCGTTAAAGCTGAGGCAGGGAGAGTAGACGGGAGAGCCGGGAAACAGAGTTAAGCAGAAACCCCCTGCCCACCCCCTGCTGTTTTAGAGGCCCTGCCGGTGCCAAAGCTAGCCCTCACTCCTCCCCACCTTCAGGTTCCAAATCTGGCCCCTCCTGCCAGCACCAAGGCTAGCCCGGATGTTCGGCTCATGCACCCTGTAGGGGGTGGGGCAGCTAGGTAGCTCACCTCTGCCGGTCATTGATAGCGTATACCAGCAGGAAGCCGTGGCCGGCCCTCATGTATTGCTCCCTCATGGCCCCAAACTCCTCTTGCCCGGCGGTGTCCAGGACTGGGGAGGGGCAAAAAGGGCTTGGGGGTGCCCTACACCTTCCACGCCCCCCTGCCGGCCGCACCTCTCATTCCCTTCCCCCTCCCCAATAAGCCAATTTCCCCTCTCACTGTCCAGCCGGGCCGGGATCCCGTCCACACTGCACAACTTGGTGTAGGAGTCCTCGATGGTCGGGTCATAGTCGGACACGAAGTAGGACTGCCGCGAGGGGACAAAAAGTCAGCCTGGGCCGACCCCAGCCCCTGCCCCCCTGCATGGGCCCATCCCTGCCCGCCCGTCCCACTCTCCCTTCCCCAGGCTCTGGCTGATCCAGACTCTCCCTTCCCCGAAGCTGCCAGGTCCAGCCCCTCCCTCCCCAGCCTGGGATGCGGCCAGATCCCGCTGTGGGCCCTGCCCGGAAGTGGGGGAGCCCTCCCACCTCCAGCTCCAGCTCCAGCTCTCGCTCCCGCCCTTCCTGCCCGGGCTGTCTCCCTTCCCCCACCACCCCCGGCCAGGGCCAAGGCCGGGGCACGGACCGGACTTGGGGCTGGGGTGGGGATGTGGTGGTGGGGCCAGAGCCGGGGCACCGCAGGGACCCAGACTGGGAGAGAGTGGTTTGGTGCGGCACGTGTGGAGGAGACCTGCACAGCCCTGGGGGAGGGGCTCCGGGGGGCGGGGCTCCCGCGGGACCGGGGTAGGGGCCGTGGTCGCCCGAGAAGGCGCCCTCCGCTACCTGGATGAACTGGATAGTGAGCGCGCTCTTGCCCACGCCGCCGCCTCCCACGACCACCAGCTTGTGCGTCTCCCCGGCCGGGACTGGGGCCGAGAGGGCCGCCCCTGGACGGCTCCGCCCGCGCCCCTGCCCGGCCCCAGCTCCAGCCGCCGCCGTCGCTGCCACCCCGCTCATGTCGCCGGCCACTGCCGCCGTTGCCGCCGCCGCCTCGGGGCCCAGGGAGGTGCCCGGCCCGGCCCGGCTAGGGCGGAGCCATGCTAATGAGGGCATGAGGGCGGAGCCATGCTAATGAGCCCCGAAGGGCGCTCGGGGCTAAGCTACTAAAGTCCCAGGTGGGACTTCCAGGGCCTGTATGTCGGGGGGGGGGGGGGGGCGGAGCGACTCCAGCACGGCCCGCCTATGGGAGGCGGAGCGCTCAGAGCGAAGTTAATAAGCTAGTGGAATTTCCTGGCTTGGGCGGGGCTGCACTAACGAGGTCCCGTATTAGTCAGGGTCAGGGCAGTGTCCTGTCCGTGGAGGCGGGACCATGCAAACGCCATTCCCTTCGGGCCTCTCGGGGCTAAGTTAAGGAGAGGCACAGGGAACTGACTGGGGCCCAGGGGTGGGGCTATGCTAATATAGCCGGAGCCTCGCCCTGATGGGGTCTCGGGAGGCGGGTTTATGCGTATGAAGGGGCGGGATCTTGCCCTCGGCTGGATCGTGAAGTCATCGCATTCCAAACTCATGAGCCCGGAGGCTAGAGACTGGAAGAAGGGGCGAAGGGGTCCCCGAGGTGTGGGGCTGGACCAAGTCTCTCCCCGTCCAAATACCCGTTTACCTTACTGGATGAAACTGAGACGCACAGAGGAAGGGAGGGCAAGCGGCTAGCCCTGAGTCTCCAGCTCAGTCCGTCAAATGATATTTTATTTGTACA
Source organism: Bettongia penicillata ogilbyi (assembly GCA_023548195.1). Lineage (NCBI taxonomy): Eukaryota > Metazoa > Chordata > Mammalia > Diprotodontia > Potoroidae > Bettongia > Bettongia penicillata. The sequence goes on from JAJHZJ010000739.1 coordinate 663,095, forward strand.
ACACTTAGTAAATACTTGTTCCCGTCATCCCTCCCTCCCATCTCCCATCAGGGTCAGATCCTTTAGGATGGGACGCCGGGGTCCCTGGGGAGAGGTTGAGAACCAACATTGGGTTAGGCGATGCACTTTGGTCTCGCGCTCCCTCGGCCTTACCTGACTACAACTCCCGAAGGGCTCTGCCGCAGGGCTTTTCCTTCCGGCCGCGCGCAGGGCACTGTGGGGTTGGGCTGGAAGGCGGTGGGGGGCGGGGAAGGTCCGCGCTCGACGCTGCCAACCCCACCTACCTTCCTCCCTTCCTCCCTCCCTCCCTAGGTCGGCTCGGCCTTTCCCCGCTTCCGCGCGTCGAAGAACTACGCCTCCCGGCGGCACCCGCGCGCCATCGCGCTGCTGACCGGGAAGCGCAGTTCCCTGGCCGGCTGCCGTGGGCGGGCGGCGCTTCGGTGGGACTGCATCTCCCGGCGTGCCCCGCGGGGGCTCGCGCCCGGCCCCGCCCCACCCCGCCTTGCCCCGCCCGCGCCGGGGCCCCTGAGCCGCAGCTTCAGGAGCGAGTGAGGAGATCGAGACGAGAGGAGAGAGAGGAGGCCGCGGAGCCAGGAGGAGGCGGAGGCGGAGGCGGAGGAGGAGGAGGAGCGGCGGCGGCGAGCGGGTGAGGGCCGGACGGGCCAGGGGAAGGCCGGGCGAGGGAGGGACTGACGGGGCCGGGAGGGAAGCGCCGAGGCCCAGGCCACCGCCGCCGCCGCCACGGCCGCCGGGGTAAGATGGCCGCCCGGCCCAGGCCCCCGAGCGGAGCTGCGCCGCCGTCTACGCGGCCCGGCCCGTCTACGCGGCCGCAGGAACCCGGGGGGAGGGGCTGATGGCCTGGGGTGCGGCCGGGGGCCCAGAGAGCCCCCCGGGCCGGGCCGGGCGGGCAGCAGGACCTCTCGCGGCGGGGCAGACCCGGCTTGCGGGAGGTGGGGCCGGGCACGGAGAGGGGCACCGGCTGTCAGAGGAGGGCCCGTGACGGAGGGGGCCTCGGCCGCTGGTCATGCCGGAAGGGCCCGAAGAAGGGCCGGGACTTGAGATCGGGGCCAGCTGGCCCTCGGCCAGAGCCGGGCTCCTGCCCCCCAGCCCGGCCTGCGTCCTTTCCTCTGCCTCTCCATGGGGTCTCTGCCACCCTCTGGGCCTGGGGAAAGCAGAGCCGCTGGAGGGGAGGTTATGGCTGGTTCTGAGAGGGAGCCGGGGCCTTCGGTGGAGTCAGGAGGTCTTTGTGAGAGTCTGAGGGGCCGAGGTGCCAGGACTGGGGCTGGCAACTAGGCTGGCTTCTTTCTGAGTCTGGCTTCCTGGCGATGAGGGGTCGCAGCAGGCCTGAGAAAGCTACGTGGGGCAAGAGGGTTTATCTATGGTTGTCTGGGGGCGTGGGGGGGCGGCCTTTGGGATTAGGAGAAGTTTCTGCTTGGTGGGATTGAGGAGCTCTGGTCAGTAGAGGTTGGGGATTCCTCTGGGGTCTGAATGTCAAGAGGGGGATGGGAGGAGAGGAATGACAAATAGAGAGGATCTTGGAGCTAAGGGATGTTTCTGTGGTGCTTAGAGTTACCCCTGGGTGTTTGTTGGTCATCAGATGGGTGGAGCCTGGGGCAGGCTGGGAGCAAAGGAAAGGGTTTGCTTTTTGGGGGGAATCTGCCTGCAGACCAACACCTCCCTTCTCCAGGTGACCATGGAGGATGAGGAAGAGCCGAGGGGCACCTCGGCAGAGGAGGCTCACGATGAGAGGAGAGAGGTCCCTGGCCTGCCCGACAGAGATCCTGCCCTGGCCCCCAGCCCAGCCCCCTTGCCCTCAGCTGTCATCCTGGTGAGTGAGTTAAGCTCAGGTGTCCCCTTGGCTCCCTGGGCAGAGGGTGTCTGTGGGCCCAGACTTCTGAGTGCCTCTCTTCTCTCTTGTTTCTCAGCGGGCTCTCCAGCAGGCAGTAGGAGGTTCACTGCAGGGGGAGCTGACCAGCGAGAAAGGTAGGGAGCATCTGGGGTTATGGTGTCTCACTCTCTCTCCTCAGGTTTCTACTGGCCCTTGCTTTGGGTCTCTGCCCCTGACCTCTCTCTCCTCCTCCCTCCTAGATGTTCCTCGGGCTCGAGGGCCCCGAAGGAAACGCTGCCGGAGCCCCAGAGCTGAGCTTTGCCTCAGGGGAGCAGGCGGGACTGATGCTGCTGCCGTGAGTTTGGGGGCTGGGCAGTGGCTCCCTTGGGGGTCTGGGGCCATTTGCCAAGGTCCCAGATGGCTTCAGGTTCGGGGCTGCTCCTGTGGTTACAGGTGGTGGACCTTGCTGCCCGGAGTTTTCTGGCTGGACTCATGGGAGTTCTTGAGGCCCCAGACTCTTGGATCTCAAGCCGGCTGGACCTCCCGGCTGTGGAGTGAGTGATCTAATTGGAGGGAAAGTTGAAGCTGGGTCGGGTGGGATGGGGTAATCTTGTCCTTTGATTCCCGGCTGTCATCCATCCCCCTACAGGGAGGAACCCACTGAGATGCTGGAGCTGGTGGCAGAGGTCCATCTGGGAGATGGGGCTCCCCTCTCTCTGCCCATCTCCCACCCACTTCACAACAGCCGGGCCTGGCGGGTCAGCAAGTCAGGTGACCAGGGTGGGAAGCCAGGGGTGAGAGGGCAGGGCTGTTTTGGAAACCCCAAGGCTCAGAATCCTCATGGCACCTTCTCTCCTCCTCCCACAGGATCTCTGCTGCATCCCGGCTTCCTGGGCCCTACCAGTGCCTCCTCCCACCTCCCGCTGCTGACCATGGGCACGGGAGATGGGGGGCCAGCCCCACCACTGGCCCCCTCCTCTACCTCCTCCTCTCCTTCATCCTCCCCCCGGTCTTCATCATCCTCCCCCCCACCCCCCCCACCCCCTCCCGCAGCTCCCCGCTATGACATCTATGACCCCTTCCACCCCACGGATGAGGCCTATTCGCCACCACCTGCACCTGAGCAGAAGTACGATCCCTTTGAGCCCACGGGCTCTAACCCCAGCTCCTCCGGGGGTACGCCCTCTCCTGGGGAAGAGGAGGAGGAGGAGGACGAGGAGGAGGAAGAAGAGGAAGAGGAAGAGGAGGAAGAGGAGGAGGAGGACGAAGAAGGCCTCTCGCATAGCATCAGCCGTATTTCTGAGACCCTGGCTGGCATATACGATGACAATAGTCTGAGCCAGGACTTCCCCAGCGGGGAGAGCCCTGGGCCGGAGCCCCCACCCCCACCAGGCTCTGGCTCTCCACCCCAGGCTGACTCCACGCGGGCAGAGGGGGGCCCCCCACGCCGACGGGTCTTTGTAGTGGGGGCCGAGGCAGAAGCCGCGAGAGGGGAGGGCAAGCTGTCCCTGGAGGTGGTCACCACTGGCGCCCCCTTCCCTGCAGCTGCCCCCCCTCTGGACTCTGAGATTGAGGAAGGGGAGATCGTACAGCCAGAGGAGGAGCTGCGCTTTGCGCCTGCGGCCCTGTTCCGTGGAGCTGGAGGCCGAGCGCCCCGGCCAGCTCCCCCTGTGACTGGGGCTGCCACCACTGCCCCAGTTGTGTCACTGCCCCCTCCACCAGTGCGGGGCCCCGAGGGTGACGACTTCCTGTCTCTGCACGCAGAGTCTGACGGGGAGGGGGCCCTGCAGGTGGACCTGGGTGATCCTGTCCCCACTGTACCTCCTGCAACATCCTCAGACCCCCGCTGGACTGGCCTGGATCTCCGGCGCAAGATCCTGACCCAGCGGCGGGAGCGTTATCGGCAACGATCACCCTCCCCAGCTGCGGCCCCCACTGCCCCGCCACAGCCACCCAGGAAGAAGTCCAAGCGGGATCACAAGCGAGAGGCCAAGGAGACTGCGGCTCCACCAGCCCCACCTAGCCCGCCGGCCCCTGTGGCCTGGGACCCCAAGAAGCACCGGTCACGAGACCGTAAGCCCAGTTCTCGGTCCTCACGCCGCCGGTCACGCTCCCGCTCCCCGCGGCCACGGTCCTCCTGGTCTCCAAGCTCTGAGAGGAGGAGAGGGGGACGCCGGTCCCGGTCCCGAGAGAAGCGGAGGAGGCGGCGGCGAAGGTCGTCTGCATCACCTCCTCCAGCTTCCTCGTCCTCCAGGCGGGAGCGTCACCGGACCAAGCACCGCAGCGAAGGCAGCAGCAAGAAAAAGAAGAAGCGGTCACGGTCAAGGGGCGAGAAGCGGGGTGGGGGGGACCCTGAAAAGGTGTCAGTGGCCGGGACAGAGAGGGAGAGCCGGCGACGGGGGGCTGTGCCCCCGTCCATCCAGGACCTCACGGACCATGACCTCTTTTCCATCAAGCGGACCATCACGGTGGGGAGGGCCGAGAAGCCCACATCGCGCTCGGCTTCTGTGGCTGGGAGTGGCCCTGCCCCTGCCTCACCTCTGCCCAAGCGCGAGGTTCTTTATGACTCAGAGGGGCTGAGCTGTGAGGAAAGAGGGAGCGGGGGTGGAAAGGGGTCTAGTGAGAAGGAGCGCAAGCGGTCAACAGCCCTGGCCCCCAGGGAGAAGGGGAGGAAGAAGGCGGCCTCCTCAGAGGGTGCGGAGCGCGAGCGGGACAAAGGGTCCAAGAAGGCCCGGCCGTCCTCTGGCAAAGAAGGGGCCCCCAAGACTGCCAGTGCGGGCAGCGGACGCAAGGTCAAACTTCAGTCCAAGGTGGCGGTCCTGATCCGAGAGGGGGTCAGTAGCACAACCTCTGCCAAGGAGGTGGCCACAGCGACAGCCCCCAGCTCCATTGGGGTTAAGTTTAGCCGTGACCGTGAGAGCCGGTCTCCCTTCCTGAAGGCTGATGAGAAGGCATCTGGCGAGCCTGGCAAAGGGGTGGTCCCAGGAGGCCCCAAGCTCAAAAAGGCTAAAGTCAAGGCAAAGGCTGGCCTCAAAAAGGTCAAAGGGTCAAAGGTGAAGACGAAAGGCACCAAAACTAAGAAGAAGAAGGCTGGTGGAAGCGGGGCTGGGACCACCCTGAAGAAGTCCAAGGCCGACAGCTGTAGCCAGGCTGGACCCAAGGGCACCGAGGAGACATCTTGGTCAGGGGAGGAACGGGCCCCGGGAAAGCCCCCTAGTCCACCAACCCCAAAGGCCGCCCCGCCACCCCCAGCCCTCACGCCTGACTCACAGACTGTGGACAGCAGTTGCAAGACACCAGATGTGTCCTTCTTGCCTGAGGAACCTGCCAGGGCTGGAGGCCGGGGTCGAGGCCGAGACCAGGAAGATGGGGATGAGGATGGGGAGGAAGAGGAGGAGGAAGAGGAACAGCCTGGCACCACCACAGCCTCAGGGGGCGGAGGAGCCGGGGGAGCAGCAGGGGCTGGTGGCATTGGCACGGCTGAGGTGGCACCGGAGGAGGGCCCTCCGGCCCGGCCCTCCCAGCCGCCAGCTCCCCCACCCCCCATGCCTTGGAATTTGCCAGCCGGGGTGGATTGTGCCACCAGTGGTGTGCTGGCCTGTGAGTCAGGGCTGATCTGGAGGGGTGTGGGGATGGGGAAGGACATAGAGCATGGGAGAAGGATCTAGGGATGCAGTAAGGAGGGTATGAGGACGGTAGAAGGGACTGGGGCATGGTGTGTATGGGCTATCGATGAGCCAGGCTGACCCATCATCTTCCCTGGTCTCTCTGCCTCTTAGTGACAGCCCTGCTCTTCAAGATGGAGGAAGCCAATCTGGCCAGTCGGGCTAAAGCCCAGGAGCTGATCCAGGCCACCAACCAGGTGGGGATCCATCAGAGACTGAGGGTAGCTGGGCATGGACTGGTGGGCCCTGAGCACCCGCCTTCATCTTTCCTCTCCCCACAGATCCTTGGCCATGCAAAGCCACCTTCAGCCTTGGGTGGGGCTCAGGCCCCAGCTGGGACTGTGCTGGGGCTCCCACCTGGTCCCTCAGGCTACCTGCTTCATGGTGGGGGCAGCATGGGGCTGCCTCTGGGTGGTTGCAGCTCCTCTCCGCCTTCTCCTGGAGGTCTAACTGGGGGCCCTGACCGCAGGGAAGGCAGCAGCAGCTCTGATGGGCGAATGGACACAGACAAAGTGAGTGCATCCTGAGGGAAGGGAGCAGGCCCACAGTTAGGGGTCTGGCAGATCTAGTCTTACTGGAGAGAGCAGAGCTTGGGCATTCCGAGGGGGCCAGCAGGCTTCCTAGAGAAGGTGGCATTTGATTTGGGGCTTGAAGACGCCTGCCAGGTCAGTAGTTGGAGTGGAGGAGGGAGGGTGTTCCAGGCCTGTGGGGTGGCCAGCGAAGATGCCCAGAGCTAGGAGGCAGGATGACTGGGAGGCCAGGAACATTTTATTGAGGAGGGGGTATTAGGGAGTGAGGCATAAAGGGAATGGGAAGGTAGGAGGGGGCTGGGCTGTGACAGCCATTCAGAATTACATGGTTCACCCTGGAGGCCACGGGGAGTTACTGGAGTTCACTGAGTAGGGAGTGACATGGTTGACCCTGTGCTTAAAGGAAGTCATTGTAGTGGCTGAATGGATGATGGGCTGGAGGGGGAGACTGGAGGCAGGTAGAGCCCCCAGCAGCTGGTGCCATGGGCCAGGGATGAGGGCATGATGGTCTGCACCAGGGTGGGGGCAGGGCAGAGAGAAGAGGTACTGTCTGGGGGAAATCACCAGCCCTGGCACCGTATTGAGTCTGGGTGGGGAGAAAGAGGGAGGAGTCGAAGGTATCTCGCAGGTGGGAGCCTGGGGCCTGTGAGGGTCATGGGGAAGGCAGTGCAGGTGAGGTAGTTTAAGGGGAGCAGAATGAGTTCACTTTTGCACATACTGAATTTGAGATGTCTGAAAGTCTGTTGGAGACTTGGGCTTGGGGCTCAGCAGGTTTTGAGGCAGAAAAAAATGGATTTGAGGATGATCAGTACAGAGGTGGGAGCTGAGGAGATCCCCAAGTGTGGGAGGACAGAGGGAGAAGGGCAGAGGGCCCAGGATAGAGCCCTGAGCGACCCCTAGGGTGAGAGGGCCCGATCTAGAGGAGGAGCTGGCAGAGAGGGAGTGGACATCAAGGTGGCAGAAGGAGAGCCCGGAGCGGGAGGGAGACACAGAGGCCTGGTGCTGGGTTTGTCAGGAAATGGTGGGGAGCCAGGGGGGCCCCACCTCCTGATGACCATTTCCCTGTTTGTCTGTGTCTCAGTATCTGAAAAAGCTGCACACACAGGAGCGGGCAGTGGAGGAGGTGAAGCTGGCCATCAAGCCATACTATCAGAAGAAGGACATTACGAAGGACGAGTACAAAGACATCCTGAGGAAGGCCGTGCACAAGGTGAGGCTGGGCAGAGAGGCCGGTGGGGGTGCGGCTGGCGGGACCTGGGGCCTGGGCCGCTGTTCATCGTCACCTCCCCACCCCCAGATCTGCCACAGCAAGAGTGGGGAAATCAACCCTGTGAAGGTGAGCAATCTGGTCCGGGCCTATGTCCAGCGTTACCGTTACTTCCGCAAGCACGGCCGCAAACCTGGGGACCCTTCAGGGCCTTCTCGACAGTCCAAGGAGCCTGCGCCTCCAGACAAGTGTGGCCCGGTCCTGCCCGTGCCCCCACTCTGAGCCTTGCCCATCTGCCTCTCCTTACTTCCCCTCCCACCCACCTCCCCCCACCACAGCTTCGTGGGATTGGGGGGTGCTGGGGGAGGGGACCCATCTGGCCCACCCCCCAGGCCCACTTCTGCCCTCCTTGTGCCCTCTTGTTCCCAGCCCTAGTTAAGGATTTCATGAAATGTTACACCCTCCAGCTTTGCTTCTGGTCCCTTCTTTTTTTGGGGGTCACACAGGAAGATGGGGAGGGTATTGGAGACTGGCTGAGCTCAGCCTTGCTCTCATGGAACCTGGACCTGTGGAAGGAGGCGAGGAACCTTCTTCCCCCAGGGTTACTGGGGCAGCCCCTGGTTATATCCCTAAGCTTGACTTTTGGAGGAGCCTCCAAGGCCCAAGGCATCCACCTGTTCCCCTCTTTCTGGGGGTCAGTACCTTCTGGAAAGCAGAGTGTGGACCAGGCCAGCCCACACTCAGAAAATTGGGGGACCCTGGAGCTCAAGGCCCTTTACTTAGGTTGGGAGGCAGGAGCCGCCTCACTGCACAGAAGAACAATAACTTGTCCAAGGTCAACTGAAGAGACACGATGTCAACCCTTTTATTTTGCAGGGAGGGTACAGGCTTAGACAAGAGGGTCAGGGTGCTTTGCCCTGGGGTCATGGATCCAGGATGAGAAGAGGGAAAGGTTCATCACTGAGCCCCAGACTCCCACTGCATGCTATGGGCCAGTCCCTGCAGATAGTCATGGAGCTGGGCAGGTGCCAGGGACAAGGAGAGGCTGCTGGAGATGTGCAGGTCCACCTCCTCTTCCAGTGAGGATGCTCCTCCAGCCTGGGCCACCTCATGGAGTGCCCTCAGTGCAGTGGGTACCACCTAGAGAGAAGAGAGTGGCTAAAAAGGGGAAGCCTCCCTCTCAGTTGGAGGAAATGACCATGGTACCAAGGGTTCCTTAGGGTCAGCCCTGCAAGCTTCTGGAATTCACTGAGTCCTCCCTTTGCCCAGTGGCTGGTAGGCCTGGGCATAGAGCTAGAATTGAAAACAGGCCCTAAGGGCAGAGCCTCCCATGCTCACAGGCTTTCATGGGAGTACCCATCTGGATGCCAGTCCACCCCTATCATGACACAGAGGAACGCGATTGTCTGATGTCACTTAAGTAACAGAACCAGGGATTAAAGCTAGATTCCCTAACTCTGGGCCTTCAATGGCTATTGGCAAGAGGGGCACATCTGGGTCTGATGGGGCACCTTGACCATGACAAGCTTCTTTGTCCATAGCTGTGACTCGGTGGGCCAAGATTCCCCTAGGCAGAACCAGAGAGTGTACTGGGGTGAGCGGTGACTGCCTTCCAGGAAGGAGATCAGATCTGAAGGGTACATAAAAGACAAGGGGGTGCTCAAGGCAGAGGTACTCACCTGGCCTGCCCAGCCCAGCCTCACCCAGTCTCACCATTCACAAACTGTGGAATGTAGCAGACTTGCTGGCCATCTCTTTCCTTGGTGACTTCCCTCCCTGTGGCCCCAGGGGACACTTGCTCTCCCAGAGCCCAGTGGGCCCTGCAGTGGCCCAGGCGCTGTGCCCTCAATTCATTCTGGGAGGTCCACAGGGCCAGTCCAGCCCCCAGGCTGCCCAACACTCTGCTGATATAATGTGCTGCCCGCTGGTCAGTGAGGGTACTGCTGGGCTCAGGCAGGGCCAGAGGGGTTCCATCCAGCTCTGTCCAGGTCACAGCCTCAGGTCCTGGCCCTACCAGCCTGAGGCCTTTGAGGCAAAACAGGCATTTCTGAAGGACTTGGCGGCCCCGGTAGAAGACTGTCACCTCATACTCAGACTCTGGAGACAGATGGGCAGATCTGAAGACCCCAGGCATCCAAAAGGCCCCACCTCCCTCTCGCAGACCAAGACCTCTCTCTTCCAGCTGCCTTGTACTCACGGAGGCCACTGGCAAAAAGTGGCATCAGGGGGTTGCAGGACAGGGCTGGTTCTGGTGTCTGGGGCAGCTGTTCCAGGACAGAGTTGGGGCTGAAGGCTAGGGGATGGAGCAGAGGAAGTGGCTCAGCCGGGAAAAGCCTGCGTCTGGGCGGGCTGGGTTTGGCTGCACCCTCCACTCTGGCCTACCTTCTTGGAATTGCCCATGCTGCTGCTGCGTGGATAAGGTCAGGGCCCCCAGGATCTCCTGGATGAACTCTTCCTGCGGAGGGGAAACACGGAGGTGGTACCATGGGGGGCGTCTGAGCCTGCGACCTCTGCCACCAGCACTGCTGGCCAACCAGGGCCCTCACCTGGTCCTGGGACTCGGCAGTTGCGCCAGCCTCGTAGGCCTCCCCGTCCCCTGGCAAGAACTCGTAGATCTTGTGCGGATTCTGCGCGTCTCGGCTGCGGTTGCTGACCACGCGCAGGTTCTTCTTGCGGTCCAGGGCTGCCCGAAAATTCCGCTTCCAAGTGGCCGGGTCCGGCTCATCGATACCAGGACGATAGCTGCCGCTGGCCTCCGCCCATGCCTACCAGGCCCAGGCAGGCATGGGACAGGTGGCAAAGTCTGGATTCTCCCTGGCCTCCCACCCCCACTCCAGGGGAGGCAGGGCCATGCCCCCTCCCTTCTAGCCCCTCCCACTCCAAAAGAGCCAGGGTCACCACCCCCTCACCCCGCGAGAGGTTGGGCTGTGCCCTCGCACCCCCTGGGGCCTGGCACCTGGAAGATGCGGAAATCCCCTTGCTGCAGGTCCTGGCGGAGCCCGTGCTTCCAGGGGATGAAGAAGCGCGTGTGCTCTTCATTCACCCAGGTCGCGCCCAGGTGCCCCGAGTCCAACTGCTCCCGCAGCCAGGGCAGGATCCGAGGCTTGGTCTTGTTGGCCATGACGTAGCTTGGCTGTGGGGGCATTGATGAAGCTGGAGGCTGTTGTGGGCTACTCAAAGGCTAGGGCTGGGGTGCGGGGTGGCGCGGCGGCTTCGGGCCAGGGCAGAAGCGGGACGGTGAGCGAGTCCTAGGACGCTGAGATCCCTGGGCCCATTCTGTGGATCAGGAAACTGGGCACGGCTCCCATGGGTCCCAACTGCAGGCTGACTTCCCGCCCCGCCAGCCCATCCCCTGTACTTTCGCGTTACCTAGTTCCGGGCCGGGGGAATTAGGCACCTAAAGTTCCTTCTTCCCGCTCCGGGCTGTAGCTCCTTGCCCGGTCCCGGTCAGCTGATTCCATAGGGCAAATCCCCGCCCCGAGGAATCAACCCAACCAGTAAGCAAGCCGGGAAGGACGACAGGCGAATGATACCCCGCCCCTGGCCCAGTGCGGGTCGGCTTAGGGACTCTGACAAGGAAGAATGTTGTTTAAGAAGTCTGGATTTAGGTGCGGAGGTGGGTGGGTGAGAGGGAAAGTTCCGAGAGGCTCCGCCCTCTGGCAACAACGGACTCGGAAACTACGTTTTCCATGGGCCTTTGCGCGCCGGGAACATAGTTCCTCGAAACGGGGGCCCTAGTGCTTGCTGGGAGTTGTAGTTTTTGACGGGGAGACACCCTGGCCTCCCACTCCTCCTTTCTAAGACTTAGGTTTGCAGGCTACGCCAACTGGGCCCGAGGTGGGCACTAAGCAGGTCAAGTTCAGCGAGAACCCCATTCCAGGTGTCTTCCTGAGCCGGGTCCAGGAGGAAAGGGTCCTAGAGCCGAAATTGGGAGCAGTGGGGCTGGACACCCTTGGCAGCTCTCTCCGGCCTTCGCTCCCTCTAACCATGTTCTGGGTCTCCCACAACTTTGCACCCTTCCGAATCTCTATCTGCCACTCCGCAGGATCTCTTTCCGGGTTCCTGCGTTCCCTCCAGTCTCTCTCCAGATCTCCGCTATCCGGATCCCGCCCACGCCCACGCTCAGGTTTCTCTGTCTCTCTCCACATTAATGCCCACATTCTGAGTCTCTGCCCCCTCCGGATCTTTCCACGTCTTCATCCTCCTCGAGGGTCTCTGTCCCCTCTGCGGCCTGTAGCTCCCGAACTCTTCGGGTCTCCCCTCAACCCCGCCCCGATCTCGGTTCTCCGGGGCTGAGATGAGCTGCAGAGGAAGATCACAACTTATGCCACCCGGGAATTCGTGCGGGCCCAAAATTGGGACGGCTGGGACCAACGGGTGGGGCCAGAGGCGGAAGTGGGCCCTCTCCGGGATGATTGGCAGGAAGCGTATCCCGGGCGCACTCCCGGCTGTCAGAAGGCTTGGAGCACTACCGCCTCCTACTGTCCAGTCGAGACCAATGGGCTGCCTCGGTTTCCCAGAGCGCTCCCACCCCACCGCCTTGGACTGCTTCACGCCAATCAGAGAGGCTCCTGGGAGCTGCGCGGGGGAAGGCATGCGCAGTGCCGCGGGCCCACCAATGAGCGCATCGACGCGGTGAGGCGGGGCGACGGTGGGATGGCTGGCCCTGGTTGCGCGGGGTCCGCCGGGAAGGCGATGAGGGGGCGGGGTTAACGTTACGCGTAACCAATGACCACGCTAAACGTGAAGATAGGCTTGTCAGTTGTCCAATGAGAGTGCGCGAGAGGAGGGGCCGACGGCGAGCAGGGGGCGGTGCGCTCGCTAAAAGGCGGCCCCGGGGGAGCCGCGGGTGGGGGGCGAGTCGGGGGGGAGAGAAGATGGCGGCGGCAGCCGAGGCCACGAACTGCATCATGGAGGTGAGTAAGGCCGGGCGGCGGCGGCGGCGGTAGCAGCGCTAGCTGGGGGCTTCCTCGAAGGCGGCCGCGATCTGCGTCGGGGGCTGCTAGGGGGCAATCTGGAAGGGCGGCATGGAGGCGGCGGCGGCGGGAGGGGAGGGGATGGAAGCCCCGCGGCCCCTCTACAGCCCTAGCATCAGCTGCTTGGCAGGGAATCTCAAAGCACGTTGAGGATTCGGGTGCAGGGGAGGCCTCGCAAGAGGGCGGGGGCTCGAGGGGGGTGGGGGGAACCACGTGGGGCTCGGGGGGACCGGCCACCGTTTCCGGTACGAGCGCCACTTCCTTCCCCCAGCCCCACGTGGCCCCCGTCGGCGGACCCGGGGGCCTCCCAGTGTGGTCCCCGGGAAAACAAAGGACTGGAGGGCTTCCTAGAGGAGGGGGTGGCGGCAGGACCCCGGGGGTCCCGAGGGATGGACAGGAGGGGGGATGGAGATCTCCAGGCGCAGGAAAGAGATCGGGGTGGGGGGTCCTCGGCCCACGGCGCGGGGAGCCGAGGAGGGGGCGGCGGGAGCTGCGTGCGCCCAGGGACACGCGAGGTCGAGGCCCCAGGGACGGGCTATTCCTGGAGGCCGAGGCCCCCGGGACGGGCTATTCCTGGGCCGGGCCTGCGCAGGCGCTCCCAGGCGGGCAGGGTGACAGGGAGGGAGGGGGCCGCGGGTGGCTGCCCGCAGCTGTCTGTGTTCGTCTGCTGGGGGGGTTGGCGGAGGTAGAGGAAAGGCCCCAGGGAGTCAGCATCGCTGAAGGGCTCTTGCCCGAGCTATCTCCAGAGAGCCGCAGCTGGGGCTGAGGGGGAACCCCTCTCCCCCTGCCCCCCCCACCTGTCCCCCAGAGCCCCTGAGCCTGGCCCCCCGGGAGCTAACCGTCTCTCCCTGTTACTCTCTCCTAGAGTTTTGTGGCCACCTTGGCTAATGGGATGAGCCTCCAGCCTCAACTTGAAGAAGTAAATATCCTTTTGTGAGCCTCCCCTCCTCTCCCCGACCTGGGTCCCGCTTTCATTGTGACCTTGGGGAAAGTATTTTCTCCATGCCTCAGTTTCCCCTCTGGTGTGGACCAGCAGGTCTTTAAGCACTCCAGTCTTGGAGGCACGTTGTTGCTGTATAGCGCCTGCCTCTCCTTGACCCTGGTCGGGCCTTTCCCCTTTCTGGACCATAAAATGAGGCAGTAGGAAGATTGGCTCTAATCCCATCTTTTGGCTCAAAAGAATCCTGAGGAGGATTTTCCTCCGTTAGCTGACAGTTCCAGAACTGTACCCCTAGGTGGGCCTTGGCTTGCCATCCCATTGTCCCCTAAGAATGATAAGGAGGCAGCCTTCCCTTCCTCTCCTTCCCCCTTCAAATTCTGGCCTCTGGAGCCCTCTCTGACCCTGGGCCTTGTGCTCCCTTCTGTAAAATAAAGGCCTGGACTTGTAGCCCAACCTGGCATCTTGACTTTCACATCGTAGGAAATGGGTCTGAGGTGACCTTGAACAAACGACTTTCTCTTGGGTTTGCCAGCATCCAGCCTCTCCTTTAAAAGGGAGCAGTTTGACTAGGACATCTTTGATCACCCTTCTGTTACAGGGTCCTAGGGAAGGCTCACTCTCTTACCTAGAACTGTCTCTTCCTCTAAAGCCCAGACAAAATCTTCCTTAACTCTGCTTCCAGCAGCCCCCTTTCCCAAATCTGCACCAATCTCCCATCCCCCAGACCCCAAGTGTTACCAATGTTCCCCCCCAACCCCCAGCTGTGGGCTGAGCTAGAGATTGGAGAGTAGGCGCCGCTGAGGTATCAAGGGGCCTCTGGGGGGGAAACTGAGGCAGGGATTGGGGGTGGGGTGGGATGGAGATGGGGAGGTAGGAATGGGAGAGGGAAAGAGTCCCTGGGGATGGAGATAGCCTTGAGAACTTTTTAGGAGAGAATAAATACTGGGGTCATGGCACCGCTCCCCCAAAAAGTGACCCACTTGTCCCAACCCAGGTGTCCTGTGCACAGCCTGAGAGCAGCGAGAAGCCCAATGCTGAGGATATGACGTCCAAGGATTATTACTTCGACTCTTACGCCCACTTTGGCATTCATGAGGTGAGGGGGGGCTCCCCCATGTGGCAGGCCCTGCACAAGCTCAGTGGGGGTGGGCAGTGTTCTTGTCAGCTTGGAGTCTGTGGGCCTGTGTGAGCCTCCTGCTCTCTGCTTCCCTCTCGTGGCAGGCATGGGCACTGTAGGGGCTCCCAGTGAGGCCTCTGGAGGGAGGTCCAGGCCAGCCCGGATCCCAGCCTCTTTTTCTTGCAGGAGATGCTCAAGGATGAGGTACGGACACTCACTTACCGCAATTCTATGTTCCATAACCGGCACTTGTTCAAGGACAAGGTGGTGCTGGATGTCGGCTCCGGCACCGGCATCCTCTGCATGTTTGCAGCCAAAGCTGGGGCCCGGAAGGTCATTGGGGTGAGTTGAGGAGGTGGTGGGCTGGGGTTGGGGAGGAGGAGGAGGAGACCCAGGTGGCCCCTGACCCTGCCACTTCTCCTTCCCCCAGATTGAGTGCTCTAGCATCTCTGACTATGCCGTCAAGATTGTCAAGGCCAACAAACTTGACCACGGTAAGTGGCCAGGCTTCTGGGGAGGGGCTGTGGTGTCTGGCTGCCCCAGGGTGCTGAGGCCTGGTCTTGTACTGCCCACAGTGGTGACCATCATCAAAGGGAAGGTGGAGGAGGTGGAGCTGCCTGTGGATAAGGTGGATGTGATCATCAGCGAGTGGATGGGTTACTGCCTCTTCTACGAATCCATGCTTAACACTGTTCTCCATGCCCGAGACAAGTGGCTGGTGAGGCCCCCTGGATATCCGCCCCTCCCCCCTGAGCCCTGCTTCCTTCTCCCATCCCGTGGAGTGGGCCTTGCTCCTTCTCTCATCTCCTGGACCCCTTTCCCTGCAGGCCCCCGATGGGCTCATCTTCCCTGACCGGGCAACACTGTATGTGACCGCCATTGAAGACCGGCAGTACAAAGACTACAAGATTCACTGTGAGTGTGTTTGGGTGGGAGGGCGTGTGTCTGGGTGGGTGGGTGTGGGGAGGGCATGTGTGGAGGGAGGTAGTTGCTCTGGTTCAGGCCTGCATGCCTTTTGTTCCGTTTCTCAGGGTGGGAGAACGTCTACGGCTTTGACATGTCCTGTATCAAGGACGTGGCCATCAAGGAGCCTCTTGTGGATGTGGTTGACCCCAAGCAGCTGGTGACCAATGCCTGCCTCATCAAGGTGCGCTCTGGGACCGCCTCTGGGCTGTTGGTGTTGAGCGAGGTGGCAGAGCCAGGTCCTTCCCTGCTCCACGCCCTTCCTCCTCCATGTGGCCTGTCCCATCAGGCTCCAGGACAGACCCAGTATCTGTCTCTGACCCTGGAGCTCGAGGTGCCCTGAGGGGCCTCCCAGGCTGGGAGCTAGGAGTGGAACGAGGGGGACATTGTGACCACAAGTTCTATCCCTTGGCAGGAAGTGGACATCTACACAGTGCGCGTGGATGACCTAACCTTCACCTCCCCCTTCTGTCTGCAAGTGAAGAGGAATGATTACGTCCATGCCCTGGTGGCTTACTTCAACATTGAGTTCACCCGCTGCCATAAGCGCACAGGCTTCTCCACAAGTGAGCCCCAGACAGAGGCAGGGCCAGGGGCAGGGATACCCTTCCTCTGCAGGGGAGAGGCAGGCAGCCAAAAAGCATTAGGATAGTCCAACTAGTCTCAGCCAAGGTGGGGGTTGCTGAGGAAAGGCCCTGCTTACTCAAGGTCCCCTAAGTGGTGATGCTCGGTGGTCTTAGATAGGCATTGCAGTTACAGGCTGATGAGCTCAAGGGCCTGGCCTTCTGCACCCTTGGGTCTTGGACACTGGTCACTGTGATGTCTGAACCCACATTGGTGACCTGAGAAAGTTTGTTGGGCAGGTGTGGTGACTTTTAAGAGACTTCTGTGACCAGCTATTGAATTTGGATTCCTTGGGACTGTTTGGCCATGTTGGACAAGCCTGTGTCCTCTAGATTGGGTGATAAGCTAGGCCAGGCTGTGGGGGAGGGAGGCAGAGAGGACAGTCAGGGCCCCTTTTCTCTGGCA
The DNA here is from genome assembly GCA_023548195.1 of Bettongia penicillata ogilbyi. Taxonomy (NCBI): domain Eukaryota; kingdom Metazoa; phylum Chordata; class Mammalia; order Diprotodontia; family Potoroidae; genus Bettongia; species Bettongia penicillata. The sequence goes on from JAJHZJ010000739.1 coordinate 679,350, forward strand.
GGGCTGCTGGGACCTCTCTCTGACCTCTCACTTGGTTCCCCCTTGCCTAGGTCCTGAGTCCCCTTACACACACTGGAAGCAAACTGTCTTCTACATGGAGGATTATCTCACAGTGAAGACGGGCGAGGAGATCTTTGGCACCATTGGCATGCGACCCAATGCCAAAAACAATGTAAGCAAGTGGCAGCTTTAGATCCTAGTGTGGGCTGACGCTGCCTCAGAGGAGGGCATGGTCAGCATTGTCGGGTCAGGCCTCTTGACCCTAGTGTGTGAGGCCCTGGTGGGGAGGGGCAGGTTTTTGGGAGCTCCCTCTGTCCTTCCTCACGCTTCACCGTCCACCCTGCAGCGAGACCTCGACTTCACCATCGACCTGGACTTCAAAGGCCAGTTGTGTGAGCTCTCGTGTTCCACTGACTACCGGATGCGCTGAGCTGGCCCCGTGGGCAGATCCCATGGGCCCCTGCCCCAGCCGGCCCAATCGCTCCAGGCCTCCTGCCTCAGCCAGCCCACCCCACCCCAGGGAGCTGCCACCCTGGGGGCTGAGGGGGCCAGCTTGATGGTTTGAGGGCCCCCTATAGCCCCTTCCCCTGTCCTCTGTCCTCCACCCCCAAGCCCCAGCTCCCTCCCATGGGTGAGTGAGGGGCCCAGGGGCAACATCGTGACTGTGTTTTTCATAACTTATGTTTTTATATGGTTGCATCCATGACAATAAATCGTCAGCTGGGATCTGGGGAGCAGAGCTTGGGCTGGGCAAGCCAACATCTTCAACTCGCCTGCACCCCTGGCTCCCACATCTCTGGGCCCTCTTCGTGTCTCTCCTTAGAACCTTCCTCCCCTTGGGTCATTTTCCCCATCATCGTGCTGCACCTGGGGATTCTCCTGCTTCCTGAAAGCCCCTTTTCCTTCCTTCTCAGAAGTGGCCTCTAAGCCACTCTCCTCCCTGTGACTCACTGTTCTCAGAAAAAGTGGCCTGGAGTAGGGGTGGGATGAGAGGACGTGGGCCGCCAGTGCCTGCCTGGGCTTTGTCCCAGCCAACCAGGGAGATCCTACCATCATCCTCTGATAGAGAGCCTAGGCTTCAGGAACCTTGTGCCCCATTCCCCACCTGCCCCAAAAGGGAGCTTATCTATACTCACCTTATCCTGCCCCAAATGTGGCTCAGGTCTTTGTCTACCCAAGAGTCCCCAAACACCCCCACCAATGGCTTGTCTTGTGAGTTGTCTCCAGAATACTGTTGAGTATTTTCAGCTGTTTCAGACTCTCTTGGCAAAGATACTGGAATGGTTTGCCATTTCCTTTTCCATCCCATTTTGTAGCTGAGGAAACAGGAAAACAGTAAAGCGACTGACTCAGGGTCACACAGCTACTATGAGTCTGAATTTGAACCTGGCCAGGGCTCTACTGTGCCATCTGGCTGCCTTCCCTAAAACTAGCAGGCCAGAACTTTGGGAGCCCCCTAGGTTCTTTGAGGCCCCAGATCAATTTATTTCCATCTTCCAGGCCTCAGTTTCTAAATCTAAAGTGGGGGAAGGGCAGGTTAATATGACCCTTGTATCTATACCTAAATACCACCTTGGGAGACAACATTCACACATGGGGACCTAGCTACACCTTTCTCCAGTGCCTACTGCAATGGTGGCGTACCCTCCACCCTCTGCAGGTGTTTGGGGGAAGAATGACTCTTGTGCCCTTAGAAGGCCTCCCCAGGCCTCCAGCTCTGCACAGTGGGGAATCTCTGGGTGCAGGCAATGGGCACCCTGACATCCTCACTCTTCTCTACCCCAGACCGGGTTAGATTTTGCACTCTCAAGCTGCCACAGGCTGTTCTAGGGAGGAAAGCTAGAACTCTAGATGAGGAGGGGTAGGGTTTGGAGGCCTTAGGGAGGGTTCCTGCTGGGCATCAGACTTGGCACAGTGGGACCCTTGGTCCGCGTGTCTGGGTCGGCTCTGCCATCCCGGTCTCTGCAAACGCAGCACGGGGCAGTCGGATCCTGGGGGACGGAGCGCACACATGCGCGGAGAGTCTACGGGGGCTAGGGGAAGACGCGCCCCCCCGTGCGTAACGTGAAGAGGGGGAAGGGGGCAACAGCGCAGGCGCAGACGAAAGAGGGGGCAGGGGGGAGAGCCGGTGATTGCATCTGCAGGGGGAGGGGGGATCCGTGCACGTCGGAGATCTCCAAGCGCAGTGAGTACCGGGGCCATAGCCTTCGGAAAGGGCGGCAGGAGCCGGAGGAGGGGAGACCTGGGCTCGGGGCAGGCATCGAAGGAGAGCTCCCGAGGTGGGCTGTGGCTAGGGGCGGACATCCGGGGACCCTGAGGACCGGGGTTGGGGTCCTGGATCGATAAGCCGTAGGGGGGCGGCACATCGGGCTCTCCGTCACTCAGATCCCCGCCCTACCCCCGGCTCTCAGCGGCTCAGGCTCTGGAGTGTGCGCGGTGGACAAGCCTGGACCTCTGGACCCCTTCTCTAAGCCCCCTCCTAACTGCCCCTTGGTTTCCTGAAGCTGCCAAACAGCGTGGACTGGCACCTGCGTGGGGTGGGGTCCGGGGCTGCCCCTGTCCCATTCCTGGAGCTGGAGGGTGGTGGGGCGAGGGCACTGGGGGTGCTGATACAGTTCCCTCCCGTAGGCCCCGAACTACATCTCCCGGCAGGCCCTGCGGGGACCCGTCCGTGCGCGGGCCCCTCCCGTGGTTCCCACAGCCTCATGGGAGTTGTAGTCAAAATTCCTGGGGGCTAGGGTGCTCCTGAGTCGGAGGATGGGTGGGGTGGGGGGGATGAGGGCCAACTCGTGGTCCCCCTCCCTGGGTCCCAGGGTGCCATGGCCGAGGCCCGCCAAGCAGCGACCTTCCGCCTAGACCTGGGCCAGGGGACTCCCGGGCGGCGGTGGTGGAATCCAGCCTTGAAGGAGGTCGGCAGTGCGGGGCTGCGCTCCTGGAGGCGGAGCCTGGCCCAGTGCAGGGTAAGGTCGGGGGCTCTGCCAGCTCTCTTGCCTGCCCCCCAATCACCTGCTCAGTCCAGCTCCAGAGCATGCCCAGCATCCTCGTGCCCATGCAAGCCCTTCTTACGGGGCTGACTGCTGGGGGTCTTTAGTGGTCTTTTGGTGCCTTTGGGGGCCCTGGGATCCCTGATCCAGTGTTCGGGATCTGAGCCCATCCCCCTGCTCCTAGAGGTCCTGAGGGCCTTCTTGCTGGTCCCCAGGGTCGCATTCCGGGTTCACTGAACCCACCTTTGCAATCCCCAAATCACTTCCAGCTTTCCCCCACCCAAACCCTGTTCTGAGACCTCCAAGCCTATCCATAGGCTGTATGTAGGAGCCAGCCCATGGCATCTGTCTTGGCAGGATGACATCTTATCCGGAGCCTGCCCCGCTGGCCCGGCCAGCGGCCTCTTCCTCTTGGCTGCCATCCAGGGCTCCCGGTTCATGCAGCTGGACCCGTCTTTGGGGCTGGTGGATTGGATCAAAGCCAGCCTACCTGACTGGTGAGGCTCCCCAGGGTGCAGGGCCAGCGAGGCCCAGGTTTCACTCCTACCTACCCCAGTTGCTCTATCTGGTGGATCTCTAAGCACCAACCTGCCCCTTGGTAGTTTAGGACAAGGCCCAGCCAGGGATGTAGGTGTGGGGTGGGGGCAGGGGTGTGCACACTCCTAAGTTCAGAGTGCTGGCCATGAGTGTCCTGGCCCAGGGGCTGAGCCCCAGCCTGGTCCCCTCTCCTCAGGGGTGCGCGCTGGCTCCCAGGCTTCCAAGGGGCTCTGGCGGCCACCATCTTCGCTGGGAGCCTCTGGATGGCCCTGCTGCTGACCCTGCATGTGGTACTGCGGCTCCTCCTGCGCTACCAGGGCTGGCTGAGTGAGCCTCGTGGGACCCTGTCCTTTCCCACACGCTCCTGGCTGGTATGAGGAGCTTTGGGGCCCGGCTTTCCAGTTCCCGTGAACCCTGTTGGTCTCTGTCTCTCAGTGTCTCTGCTGTGTCTTGGAGGGGTGGGGGACTGGAAAGAAGGGGGAAGGATCTGGGTCAGGGCCCGGTGCTTCCTGCCTCCTCCAGGCCCTGGTCAGAATCTTCTCCGGCCGTCGCCCGACACTCTACACATACCAACGCTCCCTGCCCTGCCTCCCACTTCCCTCTACAGTGGACACTGTGGCCAAGGTGGGCATAACAAAGATGGGAGCCATCTCTGATACCCAAGAATCAGGGATTGTAGGAGTTAGGGATATGGGAACCCAAGGTGTCAGAGTTATGGGGACCCAGGAAAGTGGGAACTTGGGGACCCAGGGAGTCAGAGTTATGGGGCCCCGGGATTGTAGGAACTTGACGACCCTGAGAGTCAGAGTTATGGGGACCTGGAGGTGTAGGCACTTGAAGACCCTGAGAGTCAGGGGTATAGGGACCCAAGGAGTCAGTTACAGGGACCCTAGGGTATAGGGTCTTGGGAACCCAGAGAGTCAAAGGCTTGGGGACCTAGGAAATCAGAGACCTGAAGGCTTAGGATCTTGGAGCCTTAGAGGCGGATGGCCATGGCCGGATACATACTATGTGTCTCCAGTACTTGGAGTCTGTGCGACCGCTGCTGTCGGACGAGGATTTCCGGGCCCTGAGCAGCCAGGCCCAGACGTTCCTACACACAGAGGCCCCCCGGCTACAAGCTCTTCTGGGCCTCAAAGCCTGGTGGGCAGCCAACTATGTGAGTGCCCTGTTTCCACAGCCCAGTGTATACCAACATGGGGTGATGGGCTTGGCCATTGTCTGAGCCAGCTCTACCTTCCCCAGGTGAGTGACTGGTGGGGAGAATACATCTACCTGCAGTCCCGAAGCCCTCTACTGGGCAACAGCAACTTCTATATTCTGGTGAGCCTCCTCTCCTTGACATCATCTGTGGCCAAGTCCAGGTTCTGCTTTCAAGCATCTTTTAAGAGGTTACTGCATGCCAGCTTCTGGGGGTACAAAGGGCAAAAACGGGTCCTGCCATTCTGACAGAGAAGGCAAGGTTGAAGCAGCTATGAGCCTGCATTTCTAGGCAGTGTAGACAGCAGTCAGCTTGGAGGGAGGGAGGCTCTGGCAGTGAGTGGGGGGTAGGGGCCTGGGATCAGCCCCCTGCACAAAGGGAAGGGCTAGGATGCAGAAAAGACAACAGGGCATCCCAGGCCTCTGGGTCAGCCAGCGCCCAGGTGTGCCTGCTGCAGCCTGCTCCATCCTTCCCACAGGACTTTCTGTCCATGGCCCCCACTCCTCTGCAGGCCGCTAGAGCTGGGAATGCCGTGTATGCCATGATGAGATTCCGGGAGCAGCTTGGCCGCGGGGAGATTGAGCCCGTAAGAGGCTGGAGGGGACCTGACCCAAAGCAAGGGTACCTCGGGAGCTGGGTCAGTGCCTCTCACAGCCCTGGTTCATGCTGTTTCCTGCCTTCCCTGGTCCAGGCAACACTGATGGGGATGCGCCCGCTGTGTTCGGCTCAGTACCGGCACATGTTTAACACCACTCGGATCCCTGGGGTCTCCAGAGGTGAGAAATGCCGGGACCTCTGACCCTCTTCTCCACACAAGAGGTTCTAGTGACCTCAGAACCACCCCACCCCCACCCCGAGAAGTAGAGAGAGCACAGGATTTGGAGTCAGGAAGACCTGAATTCAAATCCTGCCTCTGACAGTTATGAGCTTTTATCAAGTGGCTGCTGGTACTAGGCAGGGTCAAATACAGGCTGTTTTCTAGGGGCCTTGGCCTTCTGTACTATCAGTGATGAGAAATAACCAGGGCCCCCCCACAGATCACATGAGAGGATGCCTGTAAAACCATTTGTGACCCATAAAAGACGCTGCACAATCGCTGATTTTCACAATCATTTGGAGCCCCCATTTTGGCACCTGAGCCTGGGCACTATTGACCTCCCCCTCAGACCAGCTGCATCACGTCAATGATAGTGCTAGCCGCTACGTGGCTGTCATGCACCGTGGCCGCTTCTTCCGCTTGGGGACGCATGGAGGGCAGGGGGGCCGCCTGCTGAGCCCCCGGGTGCTGGAGCAGCAGCTTCAGCACATTCTGGATGACCCAGCCCCAGCCCGGCCCTCAGAGGAGCACTTGGCCGCCCTGACGGCGGCCCCCAGGTCAGTGGGCTTCCTGGAGGGCCGAGGGCTGCAGGGTTCAGGGGGTTTGGCCCTGCCCTGACCCCAGCCCTGGCCCTGACAGGGCCCTGTGGGCTCAGGCTCGGGCCTCCCTGCAGGCAGGGGACAGGAGCACACAGGCCACCCTGGAGGTGGTGGAAGGTGCGGCCTTCTTCGTGTGCCTAGAGGAGACCCCAGGACCCTCGAATGCATCCCCTGAGGCACTGCTAGATGAGCTAGCACGGTCCTTGTTGGTGGGGAGTGGCTACAGCAGGTGAGCCCTATATCCCAAGCCCTGTCCATGCCTGGGCCCCTTCCCTTCCCTCTCACCCCCCACCCCTCAGGTTTGGTTCCCTGTCCCCATCTCAGGCTGCAGAGCTCATCCCAGATGCCCCAGGGCCTCCTCCCCCTCCTCCTCCCAGTCTCAGCAGAGACCACTCTGCCAGGCCACTCCTGCTGTTGCCCCCACAGGTGGTTGGACAAGTCTCTGAATCTCGTGGTCTTTGCCAGTGGACGCATGGGACTGAACGTGGAACACTCCTGGGCTGACAACCCTGTCCCTTCGCACATGTGGGAGGCATGACCGCTGTATCCGAGACCCCTCTGAGACCCCTGAGAGGCTTCCTGGAGATGGATGTCTCCCCTGCCAGAGATGTGCCCAGAGAAGCCTCTCTGAGGCCAGCCTCTGCAGGGGCCAGTCCCTGAGGGAAGCCCAGGGGTGTGGGATCAGGGATCCTAGGGGACCATGGCCTAAGGTGGGGGCCTAATGGGCTTTTCTCTTCCCCCAGGCTGTATTGGCTACTGAGTGCTTTGAACTTGGCTATGCAGCTGATGGGCATTGCAGAGGGTCCCCCAGCTCCACAGTGGGACCACCTGAGCGTCTCCTGTGGACAGTGCCTGAGGAGGTGAGAGCCCCCACGGTCTTGTCTTTGTGGGTTTGCTTCTCTGGCCTGGCCTTGGCCCCCTCACAGTGGTCCCTACCCTGGGCAGGTGACCGCCTCCATCCCCCTGGCTCTACGGGAGGCCCAAGCCTTGGCAAGAGACACCGAGTGCCATATCCTCCCATTTACCCACTTTGGGAGAGGATTTACCCGGCGCTGCCATACCCTGGGAAGTAGCTTTGTGCAGCTGGCCCTGCAGCTGGCCAGATTTCGGGTTAGTACCCCTGGGAGAAGGGGATGGAGGGGATTGTCTTATGCATCCGCAAGTATGCTGTGGATGTCAAAATGTAGGCTAGTGTGTGGTGGGGGCCGTAGGAAGGGACACATGGCTGGCCAGAATCAACAAATATATTGATCTAGCTGGAGAAGCAAGCACTGTGAACCAGGAGGGTCCAGATGGGCTGGGCATCTGTGCCTGGACCGATGCCTCCCCTTGTGTCTGGCCCACCAGGACCAAGGTGGCTTCTGTCTGACATATGAGGCATGCATGACGAGATTGTTTCATGAGGGCCGTACAGAGACTGTGCGGCCGTGCACGGTGGAAGCCTGTGCCTTTGTCAGAGCCATGGAGGACCCGAGGCTGACGGTAGGTGGCCTCCCCTGTGCCTGCCCTCTGGCACTACCGCAGAGCCCTGGGGGATGGTGACCTTTGGCTGACTTCCCTGCAGGATGCCCAGCGCCTGGCCCTCTTCCGAGTTGCAGCAGAGAAGCACTGGGTGCTGTGTCGAGCAGCCCTGATGGGCCAGGGTGTCGATCGGCACCTCTTTTGCCTCTACCTCCTGTCTCAGTTTCTCCATCTCCCGTCCCCATTCTTGACTCAGGTCAGCAACCCCTGCTCCAGGGAAGAAAGAGGCAGCTTTGGGGAGTGGGGAAAGCTTTAAGGTCCCCTGGCCCATGCCCTCCTCCCAAACCCCCTGTCCAGGTTCGAGCCGAGCGATGGAAACTCTCCACCAGCCAGAGTCCGACACAGCAGCCACAACTATTTGATCCAGTCGGTCATCCACATTATATTTGCTGCGGGGGCGGCTTTGGGCCTGTGAGTGGGGCCCGGGGTTGGAGGAGAGACCCTCCCTGGATGCCCAGGGTGCGAGAGGGGGGCAGGGCTGGGCCTGCAGTGGGGCTCAAGGGTGGAGTATCCAGGTGTGGGGGTGTGGGTTGAGGACCATGGCACTGGGGACTTCTCTCCTCCACTGGCATCAGGCAGATGATGATGGCTATGGCGTGTCCTACATCTTCATGGGCGAAAGTGCAGTCACCTTCCACATCTCCTGCAGGGTCTCCAGCCCTGACACGGTTAGAGCCCTTTTCCTTTCCTGGCCTTGCAGGGGTTAGGAGGTTTCCAGGCCTCCTGGCCCCACCCCCTTCCCTATCCCCACTTCCTTCATCGAGGAGCCCCTGGAGGTCACAGGAGCCTAGATTTGGAGCTTTCAGGGACCTGGGGGTCATCCAGCCCAATTATTCTGTAGATGAGGACACTGAGGCCCAGAGAGGTCAAGGAGGCCTACCTGAGGTCACACAAGTAGGGAGTGGCAGTGTTAGGATTTGAATTCACTACTGCTGTGATGTTACACACTAGAAATCCTGAGCCCAGGCCTTTCATCCTCCATCCCTGAAGTACCCTGGTGACCAAGGCCCCTGTCCTTGCCTTCTCAGGGACCCAGGGATCTAAGGTCCCATCCTGGGTGCCCCTTTGGACCCCTGGTGTCCAGGACCCCTCATACTCCCTCCTTTGGGGAACTTCAACATCTCCTCAGAGATCTGGGTTTGTGGGCCCTCTCTTACCCATCTTCTGTCTCTGCAGGATTCCCGGCGGTTTGGGCAGCACATTGAGAATGCAATGCTGGATGTGGCCGCGCTGTTTGGCCTAGCCATTGGACCCCGCACAGGGGCCCGGCCAGGTGAGGTGGCCAGGGAGGACAAGAATTCTGGGAGGGGCTCCCAAGGGCCTGAGCCCCAGCAGGCACCCTCTGCTCCCAGCGATCTAGAGCATTGAGGGAGCAGCTCTTACTTGTGGGGGCTGGACAGATTGGCAGACCCCCAAAGAAGACTGAGGGGCAAAGCTGGCATCATGGTGTCTGGAATAAGGGGAACAGCCTCACCTACAATCTGCTCATTGTCACCTGGTCCCGCTTCATCGTCATCCTAAGCTAATCTTTGCCCATCCTCTTCCTGTATCCTCATCCCTGATGTGAACTCAGGCCTCCATCCCACCACCAGCCACAGCCCATCCACAGGCAAAGGCCAACTCCCACCTGACATTCTTGTGGAGGGGAGGGAACCCCAGCCTCCCTCCATTCCATAGGCTGGGGTCAACCCCAAGCTGATTGCATTCTGTCTGCTAAGGTCAACCCCAACCTTACCTCATTCCATTGTCTGTCAATCCAATCTTGACCCCATACCACAGGTTAAGATCAAACCCAGTCTTAACCTGTTCCATAAATTAAGGCCAACTTCAGTCATAGCCCATTCCACAGGGTAAACCTAGCCCCAGTCTTATTTCATTCCATGGGCTGAGGTCAACCTCAGCATTACCCCATTCCATAGGCTAAACCCAGGCTCAGCTCCAGCTGATCCATAAGCTGAGCTCAGCCCCAACCACAGCCTTGAATGTAACCTGATCTCAGTCTAGTCACAGGTCTTTGGCAGCCAATCACCCCTGAGCCCAGGCCAGACTCTTCATCAATACCCCAGTCTCAAGTCTGTCAGACCATTCTAAATGCCAACCTTCACCCTCACCTCCCCATCAGCCCCAATGTCATCTGAAGCAGATTCTCATCCCAGTCTGCTCGGACTCAACAGTAAGTTCACCCAGCACACCCGCAGGCCAACCTCAGCCCTGTGGCGCGGGACCATCCAAGAATCTACAGCCCAGCTTCTATGCGACCCTTCACTGAACTCACCTAAGGAAGTCATTATTTAAGTACCTACTGTGTACCAGGTTGAGCGTTGAAGCAGGGAAAGTGGAGACAACAAAATAGTCCCTTGCCCTTGAGGTGTGGAAACAAGTGGACCTGGATGAGGAAATAGAGACCTGCAAGGGCTGGGGAGGGAATGTTACCCATTAGAAAGGTCTGTGGTAGGAGGAGACATTTGACTGAACCTTGGAAGGAGCTGAGGGTTTTAAGAAGTGCAGGATGCATGGGTGAAGGCAGGGAGGTGGGTCAGTGGTTAGACCTCCAGGCCTAGCCCTGGCTAGCTGTGTGACCCTAGATGAGTCACTTCACCTTTGTCCGCCTCAGTTTCATTACCTGTTAAAGGGGAGTAATAACAGCACCTATTTCCCAGGGTTGTTGGGAAGATGAAATAAGATATTTGTAACATGCTTTGCTAACCTTAAAGAGCTGTATGAATAAATTCGAGCTATTATTTGATGATGCTGAGGATAATGATGATGAATAACCAATAGGCCAGTTTGGCCGGATGAAATGAAGGAAGCATGGATGAAGTGAGAGATGATGGGAAGTTGGTCTGTGAAGAAAGACTGGAGTAAGAGGGAGTCTTTTCAAAGGCGTGCAGGAAGGGTGGTGCAGTGGATAGAGCATGTGAGAAATAAATATTTCTCTTCTGTTTCATAACTAATTATTATATTAGGACAAGGGTTTTTCCTTGTTTCTACTTCCTCATCTGGAAACTAACCAGTGGGGAAATGTCACTTAGAGATTTCCCCAGGCCAAGATCTAATCTGACAGTAAAAGAAATTCTAAGTGTGGGCTGATGCATATTTCTGCCAATTATGTTTGCTCAGGCTGGCCTGGGGAAAGATTGATTCTTCCTCTTATCAAGGCAGGTAATATGGAAATTGATTGACCAAGATTTGAATACCCCAAGACCTTCATTTTAATAGCCTCCATCTACAGTCCAGGATTGCCATCGCTCATTGAACAAGTATTGAGAGGGTCTATGAACTATCCTGCCCCGCGCCCCCCATGAGAGATCTTTTGGTCTTAAAGGCCAAATGACTATCCTTTCAATAATAACCTGCTGGCCTTAATAATAAAATGGTTAAATTACCCAGAAACTATGTCTCTTGAACCTTTTTAAACATCACGAGCACCAGCCTCTGAAGTCAGGAGTACCTGCATTCAAATTTGGGTTCAGATACTTACTAGCTCAGTGATTGTGGACAAGTTACTTAACCTTGATGACTTTTCCAAAAAAGGAAAAAGAAAAAGACAAGCATGCAATAAAACTTGTATTTATCAGGGATCCAGCGGAGTTTGTTGAGCTGGAGAGTCACACTGTACCCTTCCTAGAACTCTGGTATTCCAGCACTGTTCATTGTGGCCTCTAGCTCCCCTTACTTGCCTCAATGACAGAGGATGAAAGCTTTTATAAATTGTCACCTGCAAAGAGAAGTGGCCCCGAATATTTTCTTTTTAAAAATAAATTTGTATGAATATCTTTTGTTTTTATATTATCCAAATTTCTGTCAGTGTCTTCCCCCTCCCACCTCCCAAAGGATCCTCTTCTATCACAAAGAAAAAGTAGGAAGAGGAAGAAATCAGCAAAGCCAGTCAATATGTTGAAAAGTCCTCAAATATATGAAGCATCGACAGCCTTAAACTTACCACCTCTGCAAAGGAGCGAAGTGACTATTTCCCATTTGTTGTAGCGTTACCTTTGGGATTACTTCCCTAACTTCTTGTGTTCATGGGCTAGGTACAGGGTGGCAGATAAAACTACCGGAGTTCTAGAGGTAACCCTGAGAGGATGGATTCTAGTACTGTCACTCAAGATGCCCCAGTTAACAGTTCTTGACTTGATTCGTTTTTAGGAAAGGCATATGTATGATGGCCAAAAGCTCCCTTTTTTCCTTTGGGTTTACTGGCTAGATTTCTTTCTCAAAGACCACGCCTTAAGCCCAATTCACTTTGGAGCTGATAGATTGGACAATAGGTCCCTGCCCTCCTAGCACAGAGTGAATGTAAATACTAAATACTGTTCTCTTTTGGCAGGAACCTTGAGCATCCTCCCCTCCCAGTTAGATTTCTTTTTTTTTTTTTAATTAAAAGGACCATCCCTTTCGTAACTACTTAAAGAGGCCTATTCACTGAAATGGGCTTATCTCACTCAATGTGAGAACCTGAAAAGCTCCCAGGGTCTCCCATGGTATCCTGGGCCATTTCCAATCCTCCTGATGAATATCTGGTCGCTGGACCCAGATGGCTCTGGAGGAAAAAATGAGACTGATGCCCTTGCACAGCCCTCCCTCATTCAAACCAAAGTCAACTACAGTCATGTCATCATCTCCCTGATGTCATGGTCCTGTTTGAGAACAAACAAGGACCACGCGACAGTTATAAGAGCAATAGCTACAAACATTTCTCCCAAATTCTGGGTCAAGAAGACAATGGTAATGAGGCACACATGTAGTGTGCCAGTGCAATAACACATCTCCTGGCAGCCTATGGCCATACCAGGCATTCTTCTAGGGTGCAAGGGGTCATTGATTGATTAATGAATGTCTTTCCACCTCCTTGGATCTTCATTCTCTTGTCAGCAGGATATCTTGTCCACCAGTGACCCATTCTCTCTGATCCCAGCTGGAAACACTCTCAGATACTGACTCAGTCTCTCTAAGGCCACAGTCAATATGGCAGATGGGCAGATGAGGAGGAGTAGGAAAGAAAAATTCTCTTCTTCCCCAGAAGGGATCATCTCCCAGGCCTGTGGCTCACTTCTAAAGGAGAGGTTTCCATCCCTGGGCAACCCAGAAGCCTGATAGCCTTAAGTCTGAAATTTCCTAACCTACTTAACATTTCCAAGGCTGAACATGGTTAGCTTATTTCATAAACTAAGCAGAGTTTATTTCTAACCAAATTAGGAGGTTCCTAATTCATAAAGTAGGTTCATCTACTATGTGCCTAGCACTGTGCTAAACCCTGGGCATACAAAAAGAGCCCTCAAGCATCTTGTAGTCTAAAAGGGGAAACAACACACATGTGTACACACACACAGAGCATTGGATAATAGCAGAATAAATAAGTAGGATAAATAGGAAATAATTACAAGAGGGAAAGCACTAGATTAAAGGGGTTCCTCCCTGTAGAAGTCAGGACTTGAAGGAAGCCAGGGTCAGAGCAGAGGAAGGAGAGCATTCCCTGCATGGGGAACAGCCAGAAAGATGAGGAGGGCCTGCACCAGGAGGGGGCAGTGTCAGAGTGATGTTGCAAAGATGAAATCCACAGACCTTGATACCATATTGAATGGGGGTGGTGGTGAGAGATAGTAAGGTGTCCAGGATGGTTGGGAGCCAGAGGGAATGCAAGGATGGTGCTGCCCTCCACAATAACAGAAAGAGGAGGGAATGGTTTAGAAGGAAACATAATAAGTTCTGTTTTGGACATATTGAGTTTAAGATGACCGCTAGACATCCAGGTTGAGATGTCTGAAAGGCAGAGGTGTTAGATTGGGGGTCAACAAAGAGACTGAGGCAAAAAAGAGATTTGAGAATCTTCAGCATAGAAATGATAATCAGATCCATGGGAACTGTTGAGGTCACCAAGAGAGAGGAAGAAAGAAGAGGGCCCAGGACAGTCTTGGATCTACCAGAGGGATATTGATGGTAAGAGGATGTGATCTGAAGGAGGATCCAGCAAAGAAGACAGAGAAGGCACTTCAAGAGAAGGAGGAGGAGAATGGGGGAGATGGGTGTACCTGAAAACCTATAGAGAAGAAATTATCAAGGTGGAGAGAGTAATCAACAGTGTTAAAGGCTGAAGAGAGGCCAAGGAGAATGAGGATTAAGAAACTTAAAATTACAGTGATAGGATTAAAAAACTTAAATCTATACCACCAAAAGAAATCTTCTTTTTTTCTTTAGGACAAGAAGACAAAGAAACCTTAATCTGTTTTGAGCACTTTGGATTACATCACAGTACTTTGCACCTAGTAAGCCTCAAATGTTTTATTCCTTCATGAAAACGGACTTGATCTTTCATCATTACAATGAAAACATGGTATTTTGAGGCTCATTTTTAAAGTAAAGTTTAGTTACTCCAAATTAAATGAGTTGAGTTTTTATTTTTTTGGTTTAATGAGTATGACATTTTTGAATGGATATTTGATAGATGTTCATCTTAAAAAAAAATTCTCTAGATGCACATCCAAATGAAATACCCATGAAGGAAATACCAATCTAATCACTGATAACTAGAGAAATGAAAATCAAGAGAACTTCGAGGTTTTGCCTCATTTTCAGTAGATTGGCAAAGACACAAGATAGGCCTGAGATGAGGATTTTGGGATCCGTGGGCATATTATTGCATTTTTGGTGGATCTGTGAACTTGTCCAACCCTTTTGGAAGTCAAGTTGGAATTAAGCAAAGAAAATGGTTAAAATGTCCATACACTTTGATTCAGAGATCCCCTTTCTATGCAAATAATCCAGAAAGGGCAAGAATCAAAAGAAAATTACTGTGTATAATAAAATATTTATAGCAGCATTTTTTTTTTTGGTAGCAAAGAACTAGAAATCTGGTAGATTCTCAAGGACTGGGGAATGACAAAATAAGCTATGAATCCAGAGAGACTGATGTGATTGAACAGACAGCTCACTAACCCATACAGATTTTAAGAAGAAAGGTATAGCTGATGCAAAGTGAAAGGGAGGGGTGTGTGTGTGTGTGTGTGTGTGTGTGTGTGTGTGCGTGTGTGTGTGTGCGCGTGTGTGTGTGTGTGTGTACATTTGTGTGTGATTGCTTCACTCAGTTAACACACACACACACACACACACACACACACACACACACACACCAGTTAAAGTGGCTAACAAACTATACTCTAGCCCTGACAGTTTTCTAAGGAGCATGCAATTAGCCCAAGGTATTTACCTGATGTACACTCTGTCATGTCCCTGGGAATCTTCTCTAAAAGAGCAACCTAGTTCAGAACTGGTATAGTTCACAGACTGTCTTTTTTGGTGGGGATGGTTTTGTACCCACTGTTCTTACTAAGTAAATATCTGAATAGCCAGTAGAATCTAGGGCCCTACTCTCCTAAGCCCAGCCTCTGTTACTCAACGCTGACGTATTTAAGACTTAACCTCACCCAGTTCTCATCAGTACCCACTATGAAAATTGTCCTGGCAAACTGGTTATGCTTCAGAATTCCTGGTTCTGAGAGCAGTCAGGCTCTGTTCCTTGTGGAGTAGGTAGATTTTTCTGGGTAATCTTTAGAGCACTGCCTTTGTTATGTGTCTATGTTCCTTGACCCCACTGCTTTGCCTTGGAATTAGGGTCACCAGTAAGTAAACTCTTTGTCTAAAGACTCTCTCTAAGCTTGAGCCCCCAAAGGCTCTGGGGTTTTGAATGGAGCACATCTGCCCACCAGGCAGCTATACCTTTCCTCTTAGAATCTATATTGGTTAGTGAGCTGTCAGTTCAATCACATCTTTTGATTCTTGCACTTTCTGGATTATTTGCATAGAAAGCACCATGCCATCATCACCAGTGACTATTCTCCCACTATGAAAAACCCTGATAAGGTCAAAGAAAAATTTTATGAAGACTTGGAGATCCTCATCGTCAATATGCCAAAACAGGACAAACTTATAAATCTGGGTGACTTTATTGCCAGAAAAGGCACAGACTATCAGATACGGCAGGGAGTCCTTGGTAGGAATGGAGCTGGATACAACCACAACATGGTCACTTACTACTGAAAACTTGTGCATGTCATGACCTTCTCATCACCCACACTGTCTTCCATTTACCTAAACACAATGAAACTTCATGGATGCACCCTTGTAGCAAACATTGGCATTTAATAGACTATGTGATTGTAGGAAAAGAGACAGACAGGACGTGAGAGTGACAAAGGCAATGGGTGGTGCAGAGTGCTGGACTGATCATAGAGTTATCCTCTCCAAGATAAATATTCACATTCAACAAAAGCAGTGGCCCCAAGTCAAGATGACTACCAGGAAATCTAGTCAACAGATTAGAACACTTCTCCAAACATAAACAGTGTTTTGCTAACTTGAAGGGAAAACTGAGCCAAAACAGGCTGGCAACACTGGAGCAGAAAAGAAGTGGTCACCTTTTGGAGATTTGGCATACAGCACCACATTTACTCATCTGGGACAGAACACTTACAAATATCGAGGCTGGTTTGATGGAAATAATGAGGAAATTCAGAAGCTGCAAAATGAAAAATGATATTGTTTCTACTTTCACAATATGACTAATGTGGAAATATGTTTATTATGATTCCACATGGATAGCCTATACCAGATTGCATGCCATCTTGGCGGGGAGGGAATGCAGAAAAATTCAGAACTCAAAATCTTATGAAAGTGAATGTTGAAAACTAAAAACAAACAAATAAATAAAAGAAGTTCCAACTATCCCATCAGAAAGCTTGCACATGACCCTGGGTCAGCCCTGGCACTCTGCTTTCTCTGTTCTGTTTCTATATAATACCTGGCCTGACCCGGGGCTGGTGCAGGGCCCCACAATGTTACTTTGTTCTGCCACTGCCCAGGTCAGGATGACTGACCTCTTGTAAATAAAATTCCTCAATTAACCTAATTAACCCTAATAAAGTTTATTAATATGCAAGTTGGCATGGGTCCCTCTTTCTTTGGTATCTCAGTATTCTCTTGGAGGGTTGGTCACCCTACAAATGGCATAACTAGGGCAGAACAGATCTGTCCTTTATGAGAACTTGTCCCTAAAATCTTATAATGGTGTGTTTGTCATGGTGTCCCACTAAACATAGCTTCAGCAATCTCCCAACTCTGCGTTCTCCTCTCCCAGCATTACACTATTTCCCACTGGTTTTTCAACTCTGTACCTCCCTCTATACAGCCTGTCGTCTCCATCTAGTTGCATTTTTGTGGCTGGATGGCTGATCTCCAAGGGTTGTTGTCAATGTTTTGATGTCAGTATAGCTGGAGGAGTCTGGTGGAACGATTCAGGGATTTGTGCTTGGACCTTTGTTGGTCAGTATTTTTGTCCATGACTTGGGTAAAGGTAGAGATTACCTTCTCATCAAGTCTGAAGAGAACACAGAAATGGATGGACGGGGAATGTACTAAAAACAAAGTGGCATACTAAAGCTCAGGCTGGAGCACTGGGCTCCAAGATGAAATTGGGAGGGGTGAATGCAAAGTCTTACTCTGAAGTCCAAAACATCAGGGCATCTAGGTGTCACTGCAGATAGTGTGCCAGGCCTGGAGACAAGAAGACTCATATTTTTGTATGTTTCTTTGCCTCAGTTTGTGTCCCTACTGCCCAGCAAAGAGCCTGGCACATAGTAGGCACTTAAGAAAAGCTCGTTGATTGATTGATAAGAATGGCAAGGTTTGTGCTTGATGGGTACAAAGAAAAGTTCTATTACCTAGCTCAGTGTATTTGGAGAATTTAAATTCTAGCAAACTTTTGGGCTTGTTTACATCAACTCTCTAGTTCTGAAGAGAGATAGAAAGAACATGAGCCATAATGTGGTACGGACTGACCACTTCCCAAAGTATGCATGGGCATTCACTCCACCAGACAGACAGCTTCTAGCCTTGCTGAAAAACTGTGGGCAAAGCTTCTCAAAGAAATGCTAATGCTAGTATGTTCAAGAGGACCCACAGCCTGAACTTTAAAATTTCCCATTGCTGAACGTGTAAGGAAAATTGAGCCTTGACCAGCAACTTCAGAGAAGTCAGCAGAGGGCAGTTCTAGTGTCAAGGTGGGTTTGGTTGAGTCACTTGATTAAATCACAGCCCCCCTTTAAAGTAAGTTATAAAGTGCTACCCCACTGTTGCTCAGTCACATCTGCCTCTTTGTGATTCCATTTGGGGTTTTCTTGGCAAAGATATTGGAGTGGTTTGCTATTTCCTTCTCCAGCTCATTTTATAGTTGAGAAAACCAAGGCAAACAGGGTTAAATGACTTGCCCAGGGTCACACAGCTAAGAAGTGCCTGAGGCTGGATTTAAACTCAGGTCTTTTGGACTCTAGGCCCAGAGCTCTATGCACTTGGCCACCTAGCTGCCCCCAAATTCGACCTTATACAGGTGAGAAACAAAGCATCTTAATCAACCATAGGTTTTAGATCAAGGGAAGAAAAGTCAATTGGACCGAATTTCCCCAGGAAGAGTGCATTGTCTAAGAAACTTGGGAACACCTTGTGGTACCTGTGGAAAGCCAGAGAGCTAGTTCAGAACCAAAGGTATTTGAGCAGGGAAGATTGAAGGTTTCCAGGGTGAGTGAGGAGAGGAGGAAGGCGCTTAGTCTCACTGATTTCCATTTTTTGGTTTCTTTTCTTGACCCTTGACCTCAGGACAGCCTGGTGAACCACCCATCTTCCCCGTCCATATCCCAGCAGCTTCCTCGGATTAACTGATGACAGAATGGGTAAATAAAATGATACTACTAATAATGGCTAGCACTGAGATATCACTTTTATATTTGCAAAGAGGAGAAAACATACGTTAATTCATCTAATCCTCACAATACCCCTGTGAGGAAAAGTGTACTGGGAAATGGGATTTTTTGTTTTTAATTTGTATTTTTTCCCACTTGATAGTATTTTTTTCCAATGACACGTAGAGGTCGTGTTCAACTTCCCTTTTATAAGATTCTGAGTTCTAATTTGTTTTCTCCCTCCTTCCCCTCCCTGCTCCCCAAGATGACAAACAATCAGATTTAGACTATCCATATTGGCTGGTTGTTGTCCTTGGTTCTCGAAGAGGAGCAAAATGACATCACCAGGATAAAGTGAAGTTTCAGCGTGTCCCACTGTAGCTGATCAGACCAGTACGAGCTCAGAATGCTCGACCACAGGTTGGGCACAGATGGTCCGTGTGAATATTTGGGGTGCTTACTACAAATTTGTGCATCCTATGTTTACTTTGTGCTGTCTCAATTTTGCTTTGCTCAAAGAGTACAGCACCTTTCCTGATGTGGGCATGTCATGCCGAGCAGTCCTGCGCCAGTGTCTCCCATGTCACACAATCAAATCCAAAGTTCTTGAGAGAGACCTTGAGAGTGTCCTTGTATCACTTCTCCTGACCACCATGTGATTGCCTGCCCCCATGCAAATTCTCCATAAAATAGATTTTTGCATTCAAACAATATGGCCAGTCCATTGGAGTTGTGCTCTCTGAAGCATAGCTTGACTTGGCAGTTCAACTTGAGCAAGAACTTCAGTGTCTGGTACCTTATTATGCCAGGTGATTCTCAGAATCTTCCTAAGACAGTTCAGATGGAAGCAATTCAGTTTCCTGGCACGGCACTAGTAGACTGTCCATGTTTCACGGGCATACAACAATAAGGTCAACACAACGGCTCTGTAGACCTTCAGTCTGGTAGTCAATCTAATACCTCTTCTCTCCCAAACTTTTCTTTGGAGCTTCTCAAACACTAAGCTAGCTCTGGCAATGTGTGCATCAACCTGATTGTCAATGTCTACATCCCTGGAAAGTCCACTGCCAAGGTAAGGGAACTTATCCACAGCATTCAAAGCTTCTCCATTTGTTGTAATCAATGGTTTCATACATGGATGGTGTGGGGGTGGCTGATGGAGCACCTGTGTTTTCTTGGCGTTAATTATTAGGTCAAAATTAGCACAGGCAGCAGAGAATTGATCTATGCTTTGTTGCATCTCAGCTTCAGAGGCTGCATTGAGTGCACCATCATCTGCAAACAGAAAATCACGCACCATGTCATCCAGTTTGAGGCTAGCCGTATACAGTCATATTAAGCATATTTTCACATTAGTTATGTCGTAAGGAAGAATCAGAACAAACAGGGAAAACCATGAGAAAGAAAAAACAAAACAGCAGCAAAAGAAGAGAAAAATAGTCTCCTTTGCACTGCATTCAGACTCCACAGTTCTTTCTCTGAATGTGGACAGCCAACGGGAAATATTTTCACAAACAACTTCCCCCACCCCCAAAAGAAAGTAAATCGAACACCCTTCGAAATTTAATTTGCATTGCTAACATGTTGTGGATAACTAACAAAACAGTAAATTAAACTTTGATCTATGATCTTTGCCAATTTGAAGTATAAATGCCCACACTGAATATTTAACAATAAACTGTCTTTAAGTCCAGTACAAGCTGGCTCCATTACGCCCCTGCCATTATTAGCCCTATTTTACAGGGAGGAAATTGAGGCAAAGGTTCAACAACTTATCCAAGGTCACAAAGCTAAAAAGTTTCTGAGGCAGGATTTGAACTCAGATTTTCTTCCTGGCTCCAAGTCCAGTGCTCAAGCCACTGTGCCAAACTGTACAAAAAACCCTGCAGAAAGCTATGTTACTACACCTAAGGGAGAAGAGGAAAATAAGCATCTATATAGTTCTCACTGTGTGCCAAACAGTATGCTAAGAACTGTTTACAAATATTATTTCATTTTATCCTCACAATAAGCCTGGGAGGCAGGTGCTATTATTATCCGCATTTTACACTTGAGGAAACTTGAGGCAAACAGCAGTTAAGTGACCTGTTCAGGGTCCCACAGTAAGAGTCTGAGAGCTCAGGTCTTCCTTACTGTAGACCCAGTGTTCTGTCAACTGTGGTGCCACCTATTTGCCTTGGGAAATATCTTGAAGATTCCATCAAAGGGTTTTCCAGGAACTGTGAGATAGCCCTTTAATCTCTAAGCTTGAGCACACTTTTCCCTGAATTTTGGGACTTTTGGGATAGCGGGAGGGGTCTCTTTTGGAGGGAAGTTTTGTATCAGCTATTTTTTACTAACTCTACCTTACCAAATACCTGTTTCTAAGAGTTAAGTCTAACATCTGACTAATTATAAACTGACAGTCATGGAGGCAGTACACTGGTGGGGGCTCATGAGCCATATGGCACCAAAAAGACACTCCCACCCCCAGCTTCTTGGAACTACCCCTAGAACCTTATGGGGGAAATGTAGCTAGGCTTGCTTTAGGGGACCTGATGGATTTATGTGTTTTATGTGTACAGCTTCCCAGGACACTCCCACAGACTACCAAGTCCATCTATTGACTTGTGCTTTGGAAGCTCAGGCTGATATATTGACTATTTCTTGGCTGAGAAACCAGCAGAAAAAACTTACTAGTTAGCAATAACTTCAACTTAGTAGGGCTTGAATGGGAACAAATGTAGGGGTTTCAAGAGAGGGAAGAGCACTTTATTGAGCAGCTGGAAAATGAGGAAAGAGTTTTGTAAATTGATCCTCTTCCCTTTTGATTTTTCTCATGAGTTTTTGTGCCCTAGGGAGAGAGTGTCTGTCCATCACACCAACTAAATCTTTCTGTATAAGATCTCTCTTGCTATTTCCCATTTTAGTACCAATTTAGGATAGAGACAGAGAAACAGACACAGAGACAGAGAGGCAGATAGACACAGACAGAGAGAAGAAAAGAGAGGGAGGCAGAGGGAGAGGGAGAAAGAGAAGAAAAAGGAGACAGCAGACAGATATAGACACAGGGAAATGGAGAACCAACATGGACATCATGTGGCTGCTACCGGGAGCTGTTGTGATGGTACTAACCGTGCTCAGAGCTGTGACCTGGGTCTGGCAAGGAGATATAAGATACTGATTGAGATTTTGGGGTGGGTGTTCTTGCCAGGGAGAATTCCAGAATACTTTGGATGGTCAGCTGATTACAGAGCAAGGAGTCACAGTAATGAACTACCAGGTACCTTTGCCTCTTAGTCTTATCTTCAAGGTCCCTGCCAGCAGCCCCTTCCCCAACCTTTCTTTTCATATCTTTGGGAGTGCCAAGGGTGCTCAGGAAGACTGGTGGGAGATGACAGAGCTGAGTATTCCATGGAGTATTTTTCAACAAATATCTTATGCCTTATCTTTGCATACTAAGTATATGTGGACACACACACACATACATGGGGTTTTTTTCAGATTGATAAAAATTTTAAATCAAAATTGGTTAAATTTACATTGCCACTTTGGATTTACTAAAATAAATCTAACTGAAAAATAAATTAGGAGCAAACTGGTAACATATAGCAATATACAGGCATACATAGCAGTATTCCAACAAAGTAACATAATAGTGATGCTCTTATTTGCATGTTTTTGCCTCTTGAAAGTACTTAATGGATCTAAATCTACACAAATTAACCAGTTTATTCAAGCTCCAACTTGTAGAGAAGTCTACAAAAAAAGTAATTGAGAAATCCTGAAATGTATATAGTCAAAAGTGAACAACCTAAAACATTGCATCTGTAAGTCTTGCTGTTGCTTAAAGTAGTGAGTTAATATTACGCTTCTTACTTTACTAGTAATTTCTCCTCATTCATACTTGTACATCATGAAACACGCACATAGATTTTCTTGTGGGATTATGATACACACAGAAAGGGTGATGAATGGGAAAGGGATACCTCAAGTTTGCTAATGAGGACTCAAGAACAGAGATGAAATATTTTATTATTTTAATAATTTTGGACCATATTTCTCTGGGATTAAGAATCAACTATTTTTGCTGTTACAAAGGACATGACATTCGATGGTTCTAGGGTTCCACTCATTACCCCTGTAATTCTCAGTTTCAGGCTGGCTAAGCCTAAATTCGCTTCCCTGATCCCCATTTCATGCTCATAACCATCATGTCAGCTTCATCCTTCTGGTGGGTGTCTATATCTTGTTTTCTCTACCCTCCCATTATGGGAACACTTAATTTTTGTTTTAACACCGTCCATTATATTACATTTTCTCCATCTTCCAAACTGACCTGTGTCCTTCAAGGTTCCTTGGAAATCACTCTGTATATATTTTGTTTTGTCTAGCAGTAATACAGGTTGTGTGGACTTTATGGCGAGCTGATAAGCAAGGTCATAAGGGTAATGTCACCCACTCTTACATCCTTCTCAGATAAACTAAGCATCCTCTTGTCTGTAGGAGTGGTTTCCCTTTCAAACCAGTCTCAGGAAAACAATGGGAAGAAAAAATGCCGAAAGTCCTTCTCCCAATGCCAGTCAACGTTGTATAGCTTCCTCCAATAAAAAAATGTCATTTGCCCAAAAATGTATTGCTCTAAGAGATAGAGAACCATCAGGAACAATGAGAGGCATAATGCCCTGGGAAACTATAAAAAAGGATCAATGATTCTCTCTCTACAACTTGAACTCCTACACAGAGATTTTCTCTGCAAAATATATACTGCAGTTATAAAATTTATTTTCTTGGACTTATGATGAAAAATGCTATCCACCTCCAGAGAAAGAACTAATAGAGTCTGAATGCAGATTGAAGCAGTCTTTTTTTTTTTTTTATAAGTTTTTTATTCTTGTGATTTATTTTTTGGTCTGCATTTTCTCTTGCAAAATGGCTAATATGGAAATATTTTGTATGATTGCACATATATAATCTATATCAAATTGCTTGCCTTCTCAATGATGAGGGAGGGAAAATGTTTGAATTAAAACATTTTAAAATGAATGTTAAGCAATTTTATGTGTATTTGATAAAAAATAAAAATTAAATGTAAAATACCTATTTGCTCTCTCCTAAGAGCTCTTCTCCATTGTACTTCTTCACTACATTTGTGCAAGGATACACAGTAATGAACAATGCACTGGTTAACTCCATTTATCTTAAAACCAACTTTCAAGGGAACAGGCCAGTAAAGAAAGATTCAATAAATAAGGACAAATTTCAGGAAGAAATCCTTAGTATCTTGGGTTTGATGGAGTGTGAGGGAAGGCATCCCTGGTTCTAGTCTCAGCAATTCAGGGGCAAGTTAGGTGGTGCAGTGGATAGAGCACCACTGAAGGAGTCAGGAGGACCTGAATTCAAATATCACCTTAGATACCTGACACTCACTAGCTGTGTGACCTTGGGCAAATCCCTTAACCCCAATTGTCTTATCCTGGGTCATCTCCAGTCATCCTGATGAATATCTGGTCACTGGATTCAGATGGCTCTGGAGGAGAAGTGAGGCTGGTGACCTTGCACAGCCCTCCCTCACTCAAAACAAAGTCAAGTCCAAGTCATGTCATCATTTCTCTGATGGCATGGTCTTCTTTGTCAATGAAGGATGAACACACACTCAGCAACTCAAATGGATTCTGTCCCCTGGTGCCTGCTGCATATTGCTTATGCACGACGAGATTACATAGTCCCTGTCCTGGAGTTTGATGCTAAGGATCTCATGACCACTGGTCTCCCTCTGTGGCTCCCCAAGGAACTTCTCTCCTTCCCTCTCTCCCTCCCTCCCTTAATGGTTGTTGTCCTTTGTTCTCAAAGAGCACCAAGATGCTCAAGATCATCACCATGATAAATGAAGTTTCACTGTGTCTGACTGTGGCTGATCAGACCAATACGAGCTCAGAATGCTCTACCACAGGTTGTGCACAGATAGTCCATGTGAATATTTGGGGTGAATACTCCAAATTTGCGCATCCTACGTTTCTTTTGTGCTCTCTCAATTCTGCTTTGCTCATAGAGCACAGTACCTTTTCTGATGTGGGCACGCCATGCTGAGCAGTCCTGTGCCAGTGTATCCCATGTCACACAATCAAATCCAAAGTTCTTGAGAGAAACCTTAAGCGTGTCTTTGTATCACTTCTTCTGACCATCATGTGTCTGCTCCATGTGAGTTCTCCATAAAATAGTCTTTTTGGCAAGAGTACATTTTGCATTCGAACAACGTGGCCATTCAGATGGCTCAGGAGAGAAAAGTGAGACTGGTGAGTTTGCCCAGCCCTCCTTCCCTCAAAATAAAGTCCAGTGCAAGTTATGTCATCATTTCTCTGATGTCATGGTCTTCTTTGAAAACGAAGGATGAACACAGATAGAGATGGACAATGGAGGCATCCTTGAACTCCTGGGTGATAACCTCTTCTTGCCATATAACATCGGAGCTGTGCTCTCTCAAGCATAGTTTGAATACTTGGCAGTTCAATTTGAGCAAGGACTTCAGTGTTTGGTACTTTATCTTGTCAGGTGAACCTCAGAATCTTCCTAAGACAGTTCAAATGGAAGTGATTCAGTTTTCTGGCATGGCACTGGTAGACTGTCCATGTTTCACAGGCATACAGCAATGAGGTCAACACAATGGCTTCAGTATGGTAGTCAGTCTAATACCTCTTCTCTCTCAAACTTTTCTTTGGAGCCTCCCAAACACTGAGCTAGCTCTGGCACTGCATGCATCAATCTCATTGCCAATGTCTACATCCCTGGAAGGTACACTACCAAGGTAAGTGAACTTATCCACAGCATTCAAAACTTCTCTATTTGTTGTAACTGATGGTTCCTCATATGGATGGTGTGGTGGTGGCTGGTGGACCACCTGTGTTTTCTTAGTATTAATTATTAGGCCAAAATTAGCACAAGCAATAAAGGATTGATTCATACTTTGCTGCCTCTCAGCTTTAGAGGCTACATTGAGTGTACAGTCATCTGCAAACAGAAAATCATGCACCAGCACTCCTTCCACTTTGATTTTGGCTTGTAGCCTTTTCCATTTGAAGAATTTACCATCAGTACAGTAGTTAACCTTGATGCTGTTTTCATCCTCATTGACAGCATTTGACAACATGGCTGAAAACATCATGCTAAAAAGCACACAGCCATGTTTCACTCCATTGGTGGCTGGGAAGGCACAAGAGCATTGGCCACTATCCAGAACCTAGGCAAACATACTATCCTGAAATTGATGTCCAATGCTGATGAACTTCTCTGGGCAATCAAATTCTGACATAATTTTCCATAAGCCCTCATGACTAACAGTGTCAAATCTACAAATTGGTCAGAAGGATGAACACAGATAGAGATGGACAATGGAGGCATCCTTGAACTCCTGGGTGATAACCTCCTCTTGCCATATAACTCTCCCTTAATAAATATTTATTAAGTTCCTGCTAAGTGCCAGGTATTACATTAAGCTCTGCTGAATTTTTGTCATGCTGCTAATCCCTTCCTCACTTGCCCTTGCTCTTTCTGGTAATGGGACTCTCCCTCCTGGATTGAAGACGATGGCTCTATGAGTTATATCCACCCCCTTCCACTAATCCCCAAGTTA
The DNA here is from genome assembly GCA_023548195.1 of Bettongia penicillata ogilbyi. Classification (NCBI taxonomy): domain Eukaryota; kingdom Metazoa; phylum Chordata; class Mammalia; order Diprotodontia; family Potoroidae; genus Bettongia; species Bettongia penicillata. The sequence continues at coordinate 705,348 of JAJHZJ010000739.1, forward strand.
CAGCAATTTCTGAGGAGACTAAATAAAGACATGCTAGAGATTTTCACATGCTAGCTGTTATCATCTCCAGGGTCTTGATATATTTCAAATCAAGAAGCATTTACCAATCTCCTACCAAACGCTAGGCACTGTGCTAAATGCTAGTGTTACAAAGAAAGGCAAAATACAGTCCCTACTCCCAAGGAGCTCACATCTTGCATGTGTACATGTTTTACCCTGAAGACATGGAATATCTTATTTGTCTTTTTACCTCTAGTAGCTAAGTGCACAACAACCACAGGTAGGCATTTAATAAATACTTATCAAAAGTTCTATATCATTGGTTAATTATTATAGCATCAAACTACTTTACCTCACCTCCCTCCCATTCTCCTCTATTGTAAAAGCTTTTTCTTGCCTATTTCATGTGAGATAATTTACCTCATTCTACTTCTCCCTTGCTATCTCTCCCAGAACACTCCTCTCTCACCCCTTTATTTTATTTTTTTTAAAGATATCATTCCTTCATATTCAACTCACACCTGTGTCCTCTTTAGATGTATACTCTACCCTAATAATGAGGAAGGTCTTATGAGTTACAAGTATCTTTCCATGGAGGAACATAAACAATTTAACGTTAATAAGTCCCTTGTGATTTTTTTTCCTGTTTACCTTTTCGTGATTTTTCTTGAGTCTTGTATCTGAAAGTCAAATTTTCTATTTAGCTCTGTTCTTTTCTCAAGAATGCTTGAAATTCTTTTATCTAATTGAATTTCCATTCCCCCCATCAGTTTTGCTGGGTAGGTGATTCTTGGTTTTAATTCTAGCTTCTTTGATTTCCAGAATATCATATTCCAACCCCTCTGATCCTTTAATGTAGAAGTTGCTAAATCTTGAGTTATCTTGATTATAACTCCATGATTTTTAAATTGTTTCTTTCTGGTTCCATGTAATATTTCTTCCTTGACCTGGGAACTCTGAAATTTGACTATAATATGCCTGGAAGTTTTCCTTTTGGGATCTCTTTGAGGAAGAGATTGGCGGATTCTTTCAATTTCTATTTTGGCCTCTTATTCTAGAATATCAGGGCAGTTTTCCTTGATAATTTCTTGAAAGATGATGTCTAGGCTCTTTTTTTGATCATGGCTTTCTAACATTTTAAAAAATTATCTCTCCTGGATCTATTTTCAAGGTCAGTTGTGTTTCTGATGAGATATATTTCACATTGTCCCCTATTTTTTCATTTTTTTGGTTTTGTTTCATAATTTCTTGATTTCTCATAAAGTCGTTAGCTTCAATTTGCTCCATTCTAATTTTGAAAGAATTATTTTCTTCAGAGAATTTTTGGATCTCCTTTTCCATTTGGTCAATTCTGCTTTTTAAGGCATTCTTCTCCTCATTGGCTTTTTAGACTTCTTTTGCCAGTTGGGTTGGTCTATTTTTTAAGGTGTTATTTTCTTCAGGAGGATGCTCAAATTTGGAGTAAGCACCCCAAATAGTCACATGGACTATCTGTGCCCAATCTGTGGTAGAATATTCTGAGCCCGTATTGGTCTGATCAGCCATGGTCAGACACACTGAAATTTCACTTTATCATGGTGATGTCATTTTGATCTTCTTCAAGAATGAAGGAAAACGACCAATCAATTTTCTTCAGTATTTTTGGGGGTTCCTTTAGTAAGCTGTTGACTTTATTTTCATGATTTTTGTGCATCACTCTCATTTCTCTTCCCATTTTTCCTCTACTTCTCTTACTTGATTTTCAAAGTCTTTTTTGAGCTCTTCCATGGCCTGTGATCAGTTCATATTTTCCTCAGAGGCTTTGGATGTAGAATCTCTGACTTTGTTGTCTTCCTCTGAGTGTGTGTTTTGATCTTGCTTGTTACCAAAGTGATTTTCTATAGACAGAGTTTTTTTCCCCATTGTTTGCTCATTTTCCCAGCCTATTACTTGACTTTTAACTCTTTGTTAAGGCAAAGCAACCTTTGTTAAGGTTAATCTGTTTCCAGGATGGCACACCATCCCAAGCTTCAGGGGTTTCCTGCAGCTGTTTTCAGAGATACTTTTAGAGACCTGAAAATTTTCAATTTTTCCAAGGTGGTATGATGTAAGGAGAGGTGTTCACTACTCTCCAGAACTATTCTCTGGTCTGTGACTGACCACAAGTACTCTTTTCTTTCCTGGTACTGTAAGGAGGGTTACCTCTCCACTGCTGCCACAAACTCTGCTATGCTAATGCAAGTATGGACAAAGCAACAGAGTCCTGCCTTAGTGCCAGCATTAATCTCCTTCTGCCTCCTTCAACTCCCTTACTGTCTGTGGGCTGAGAACTCTGGAAGCAGCCACTGACACTACCGATTCAGTCACCTCCAAGGTCTGCTCTGGATTTGTTGCGGTCTGCATTGGATTGTGTGCCTCTCTCACCTTGGTGCAATGGACCTTTCCTGTTGACCCTCCAGGTTGTCTTAAGCCGAAAACTTGTTTCACTCTGTCTTTTTGTGGGTTCTGCTGCTCTAGAATTTGTTTAGAGTCATTTTAAAAGTTGTTTGGAAGGCTGGGGGAGAGCTCAGAAGAGTCCCTGCCTTTACTCCTCCACCTTGGCTCCATCCCTTGGATTGTACATTTCTACTGGGCAACGTGGGCAGACCTTCACTTTAGTTCCAGGAGGAAATCAGGCAGTCAAATTGAAGGGCCCCAGTGCTAATTTAATCCCTCAGACTTCTCTAAGTAGAGCTCAAAGGCATTTTGTATGCTTTTATCACTCTCTAATTTAGGCTAGGGGCATGACAGAAGTTAAAAGATTTTTTCTCACCCCCAACCCTAGACAGAAAGATGGTTGCTGAAGTAAAAGCAAAGTTATGGTGTACCTCTGGGACTGCTCCTCTGCAGGTAAGAGACTCACTAGAAGTTCTAATTCAACAGAGAATCAGAAAATGACCCTAGATGGCAAAATCATCAGATGACAATTGCTTAGCAGATAACCAGCAGATGGCAGCATGGTAGAGAAAACAGCCCAGCAATTGACATCAACCTCTCCTAGTTCAGAAAGGAGATCTGACTTTAGTAGATGCTATCACCTGACTGGTAGGTAGCAGCCAGTGGTAAAAGACAGAGAGGGGGTAGGGTGAAAGTACTGAGAGTGAGGCTCTCCAGTTACTTCTGTTTCCTCCCAAAGTTTCCTTGCCCATAGGAGATGTGCCAAAGGGTGAAAGAGTGCACATATGGGGGGGGGAGGGGAGGAGATTTTCCTTATTTGTTTTGCTATTGTGTTTAATTGGCTTTTGTTCCAAGCCACTTTTGGCTGCTTGTTAAAGAAAGTCACCAGCAAGGGCTTGTGAACTGTGGTTTTAAATGCCCAAAGAGTGCCTTGACCTTCATATAACTTTCTAGGGCTCATAGTTCATGAAGCCCAGGTTACAGATAACTCTTGTGCAGAGGTAGATCCCAGAGTTCCAGAGATGGGTCTTCAAGTGCCATCTGGTCCAAGGCTTAGCTGAATGGAATCCGATGTCAGACTATAAAATGATAATCCAACCTCAGCTTAAAGACCTCCAAGGAAGGAAAACACATTACCTCTCAAGGTACCCTGGTTCCCTGCCCCTCCACTAATGGATGCTTTTAATTGCTTGGCAGATTTCCCTAACTCAAATGCTTCATTTGGAAACTTTTTTGATGCTACCTGCCCATCCTGTGGGACTCTTGCACATGTTCTCCCATGTTTGCCTTGAGGGGGGTGAACCTAACTTTCTAGAGGATTTTTCCTGACACCTGAAGGACTTTGTGGACAGTAGGACATTGTGCCTATCCACTTGTTTTCCTTCACTCTCATCTTGTGAATGGTCTATATTTTCTTCCTATCCTACATTTACTTGTTATCTTTTACACCTGTTCCCTGAAGTCCCTCATTGGTTACATGTTGCAGGCTTCTCACACCCATTATGCATCCTCAACTGCCCTGTGATAATCATTTTTTAATTCTTCAGAGACTGGTTAATTCCATATCTCATTGTCAGACAACATTGGTAGAATGGTGGTATTAAAAACAGACTTTTACTACCATTGGAAGCTAGGGGAGATTGAGAGGTTTGCAATTTTCTAAAGGCAATCCACCCTGTTTTCCACCTCTTATTCAATCCTGGACCCCACACTTTCCCTCTGCACTGTCTGTTCTGGACAGACATAATGTTGGGCAAATTCATAGGAACAGCTGAACCTATATCCTTTGGCAAATATCTCTAGGCCAAGGAAATTTTTGTTTTTTCTATAGAGGCTGGCCTTCACTTCTCTAGTATATCAGCAGACTTACATCACTGTTACCCATGCCAAAAGTATTTTGGTATTAATGATGGCAAATTGACAGGAAAAAAATCCTACTCCAGTCTCTAAAAATTAGCTCCAAGAATCCAGGATGGGGTTAAAGGAAGAAGAGTACTGATGAGCAGTAACTTTCTGCTCATTTCTGACATCAGCAGCCTATTCAGAGAAAACCTCGGTCATGAACACAGCCCAGTCATATTTTGTCCAAATCATCCTGTCAGATCAGATTTCATCCCAACTTCACCATCATCTCACCCCATCAAGTGAATGTCTATCCAAACTCAGACTTAGTCTTTCATCCCTAACCAACCCCACTTCCTCTTTGGCCCAACCTAATCTCCAACCTTATTCAACGTAACAAACCCAATCTCTGGGTTCAGTCTCAGTCTACTCTCATCAGTAGGCCTTTGCACTGTTAGTCATGAGGGCTTATGGAAAATTATGTTAAAATTTGGTTGCCCAGAGAAGTTCATCAGAATTGTACACCAACTTCATGATGGCATGTTTGCCTGGGTTTTGGATAGTGCACAATGCTCTTGTGCCTTCCCAGTCACCAATGAAGTGAAACAGGGCTGCGTTCTCGCTCCCATGCTAAATTTTTAGCATGATGTTTTCAGAGATGTTGACAAATGGTTTCAATGAGGTTCAAGGTTAACTACTGTACTGAGGGTAAATTCCTCAATTTGAAAAGGCTACAAGCCAACACCAAAGTGGAGGGTGTGTTGGTGCATGATTTTCTGTTTGCAGATGATTGTGCACTCAGTGCAGCCTCTAAAACTGAGATGCAACAAAGCGTGGATCAATTCTCTGCTGCTTGTGCTAATTCTGGTCTAATAATTAACACCAAGAAAACACAGGTGCTCCATCAGCCACCACCACACCATCCATATGTGGAACCATCGATCACAACAAATGGAGAAGTTTTGAAGGCTGCAGATAAGTTCACCTACCTTGGTAGTGTACTTTCCAGGGATGTAGACATTGGCAATGAGGTTGATGTATGCATTGCCAGAGCTAGCTCAATGTTTGGGAGGCTCCAAAGAGGGAGAGAAGAGGTATTAGACTGACTACCAAACTGAAGAGTCATTGTGTTGACCTCATTGCTGTATGCCTGTGAAACATGGACAGTCTACCAGCACCATGCCAGGAAACTGAATTGCTTCCATTTGAACTGTCTTAGGAAGATTCTGAGGATCACCTGGCAGGGTAAGATACCAGACGCTGAAATCCTTGCTCGAGCTGAACTGCCAAGTATTCAAAGTGCTTCAGAGAACACAACTCCAATGGGCTGGACATATTGTTTGAATGCAAAAATTTATTTTATGGAGAACTTGCATGGGGAAAGTGATCACACGGTGGTCAGAAGTGATACAAGGACACTCTCAAGGTCTCTCTCAAGAACTTTGGATTTGACTGTGCAACATGGGAGATACTGGCACAGGACCGCTCAGCATGGCATGCCCACATCAGAAAGCATGCTGTGCTCTGTGAACAAAGCAGAATTAAGAGAGCACAAGGGAAACGTAGGATGAGCAAATTTGGAGTAACCACTCCAAAAATTCATATGGACTATCTGCGCCCTGCCTGTGGTAGAGCATTCTGAGCTCATATTGGTCTGATCAGCCACAGTCGGATGCATTGAAACTTCACTTCATCAAGGTGATGTCATCGTGATCCTCTTTGAGAGCCAAGGACAACAACCAACCAACTCTCATCAGTTCTTATCTTCCCCAAAGGTCCATCCACCCAAAGACCCCTATTGTTGGTGTGGTAGGAAAAAAGCTGATTTGGTGTCAGAATACCAGCAAGTCCTCTGGAACCCAAGTTAACTCCCATGAGCCTCTGTTTTCCTATTTGTAAAATGATAGAATTGAACAAAACCTCTTCCTTTCCTTAGCTCCACCCTCAGCCTATTCACATTTATCCTCATTACATCCATGGGGCAGCTAGGTGGTGCAGTGGATAGAGCACCTGAGTTCAAATCTCACCCCAGACACTTGACACTCACTAGCTGTGTGACCTTGGGCAAGTCACTTAACCCCAATTGCCTCATCCTGGGTCATATCCAGTCATCCTGATGAATATCTGGTCACTGGATTCAGATCGCTGGTGACCTGCACAGCCCTCCCTCACTCCAAACAAAGTCAAGTGCAAGTCACGTCTCTGATGGCACGGTCTTCTTCGGCAATGAAGGACGAACACACATTACATCCATAGAACAAACTTCAGCCCCACCCTACCCTCAGCAAGATCCTTGGCTATTTGAAGCCCTGACTACAGCCCCCTTCCCTCTGCGCCGCCCCGCGCCCCCCTCCCAATCTTTTGATCATTGCTCCAGTAGAATGGAAATCCCCTTGAGGGTTCTTCCCAAGGTCTTAGACAGTTTGTGACTGGATTACTAAAGGTTTGTTGCAAAGAGGAGATGGGAGGCAGGTCTGGGGTTGAGGTTTTATTGCTCAGGCGCAGGCCCCCCACGTTTTGGAGGGGCTCCTCCACTGCTCCCTCCCCCTAGGCTCGTGGCAGATCCCTCCAGAGGGAGGCTGCTGAGCTGGTCGTGTAGGGAGCACATCTTCAGGTGCAGGTAGTCCAAAGCAGCCACCTTCTCCCTGCAAGAAGGAGGGGCAAGCTGCTTAGATGCTGGGTGGGGGGAACATTCGAGGTCACACAGGCTTTGAAGTTTGGGTCAAAGCAGGAGTGAGGGTCAGGGGTCTCAGGGATCACACTAGGATGTCACCAGCTGATCAGGACGACATCAGTCATCATGGTCATGTAGCTTAGGGGCTAGGACAGGATGTCAGGGGTCATGAGGAGGTCCTGGTCACAGTCATAGCAGATCAGTGGGGACACTCTGGGGTCAGATGAGGTCAGAGGTTGCTGGTCAGGGTCACATTTGAGATCATTGTGAGGTGAGGTCAGGGGTCAGGACCCTCACTCAGGCTTCATCTTGTCTGTGAGCAGCAGGTTCTTGGCCCTGAGGGCCTCATCTTGGGCCAGCCTCAGGGTGGAGCTCAGAGCCTCTGCCCTGACGTGCTTCGCCAGCGCCTGGCGCTCTAACTCCTGCAGTGACAGGTGCCCATTTACATTCCCATTCCCCACTCGGCAGGCCCAATCCCAGGCTCCGGGGACAGGGAGGGGATGGGGGGTGGTTCCTACCAGGATCTTCTTGTGAAGCCGCTGGCAGCTGGGGCACGCAGGGGCCAGGCCACGCTGCTTGACTTCGTCCACCAGCGGCGTCAGGGCCCGCTCCAGGAGCTGCTGCAGAGACTCTGACGACAGCTGCTGCCCCTGGCTGGGGGCGAGGGGCTCAGGCTCGGGGACTTACCCTGACCCGCTGCCCCCCACCTCCATCACCCGGGAGCGGGACTACCGACCCCCAGCTCCGAGATGTCCTGGAGCCTTCCCCCTCCCCATCACTTTCTCATCAGGACCACGACCTTCCGGACCTGAGGTGCTCTTGAAGCACCCCACTCCGGCCCATGACACTCCCCCCCCCCAACCCAAGGCCCTGCGGCTTGGGGGGTCGGGGCTTTACCTGACGCAGCGAGTGCAGGAGCCTGGCCGATCCAAGGCCATGGCGAGCTCAGAGCCGCGGCGGGCGCTGCCCAGCTGTCGACCCAGCTCCTCCAGCACGGGCTTCACGGGACCCAGGCCCTCCAACTCCCCCCGTAGTGAAGCCACGGACACGGCAGAACGCTCTACCCTGGGGGCAGAGCAGGTATGGACGGGCTTAGCAGGCCACGTTCCGACAGTCTAGGTCCCCAATTAGTGGCACCCTGCGCGGAGCCAACTCCGGACCAGCCTGCTCCAGCCCTTTTCTCCTAAAGCCCTTCCAGTTTCAAAACTGGAGGACCCTCTCATTTTCTACAGTGTAGGGGCCTTGGCCCGGGGGTTCGAGTGGACCCGGTCCAAGTCTCTTTCGGGTCAGTCCTCCCGGCCTACTCTCGGACGATGGGCATTGGGGGCTCCCGAGCGGGAGGAGTGGAGGGTCCTCACATGGTGCAGAGCTCGTCCGCCCGGCCCCGCAGCTCCTGGAGGCCCCGTGCAGTCTGAGCCTGCTCCCTCTGGGCCCGCTCCCACTGGCCCAGGAAGCCGTCCAGCCGCCCCCCGAGACCTCCGAGCAGTCTCAGCGCCTCTTGCACGGCGCCCTCCTCCTGATACCAGCGCGCCGTCAGCGAGGATACCTCTCTCCTGACGGGGGAAGCCAGGGAGTCGTGCTCAGGGCTCTGCCTGCTCCGGGGCCCCCAAGTCCAGAGGCAGAGTCCAGAGCCTCTCCCATACCCCCAGGCCTGATCCCTTCGCCTCCTCTCTTCTCACAAGGCCGGGAAATGCTCCCCTCTCCCTGCTCACTGACCAGAAGCTCCCTTGCAGTCCTCTCCACTTTACTATCTGGAATTCGCCCACCCGGTTTCCAGATTGGTCCCGCCCCCACACCTAACGAGCCTTGAAATTTCCACTTCCCAGACTGGTCCCTTTCATTCTGCCCCAGGAAAAAACGTACGCTCCCAGGTTAACTCCCAGGCCCTCTACATCCTAAAATGACTTAGACTCCTCGTCTCCGCTCCAAGACTGGCCCTTCCTTCTCCCGTCCTACGAAGTCTTGGATACCTTCCCAGCCCCGTCCTCTGTCCTGATCTGGCTCCTAACTCCCCCACTCCTCCGCGGGTCACCTGAGCTCCTCCAGGCCGGCGGTGACCTTCTGCAGCTCCAGTTCTCCACTCTCCCCTGTGCGCCCCTGGCCCTGGCCCTCGCTCTGACCTTGGCCCTGGCCTTCGGTCCCTTCTCCGGGGTTGACTGTGCCTCGCGGTCCAGCGGACTCCGTGGGGCTGCCCGTCTGGGCCGTGGAAGAGGAGCCGGAGACGAGACCGGGCTCAGGCTCCAGCTCCGGTTCCGGATGGGGCTCGGGCTCGGGCTCGGCCTGGGGCTGGGGTTCAGTCTGGGCCTGGCTCTCTTCGGGGGGCGGAGTGGGGCAGGAGGAGACCAACGAGTGATGGGACAGTCTGGCCTCCAGCTGCTGCTCCAGTTCCGGCAACTCAGCCTCCTGCCTTCTGGGGGGCTCATCCTGCAGCTGCTGCTGGAGGAAGCGCAGTTTCTCCTGGGGAGGCGAGGGGAGGGAAATCCTGCTGGGACCCTGACCCCGATCCCTCTTGCTGTCACTGGGACATGGGCTGGAGGCGCAGGAGGGAGGCCGGCTCACTGGGAGGTGCTTCTGCCTAGCTGACCCCCCGCCCACCAGGCGCGGAGACTCTCTGGCTGGCCCAGCTCCCGCCCCGGGACCCAGGCGTCCCTCACCTCGAGTAGGGCGGAGTTCTGCTTCAGGACGTTTGTCTTTATCTCAGCGTCTTCCACTGAGCGAGTCACCTTCCGACAATTCTCCTGGGACCGGACATCTGGGGCTAGGGGTGGGGGCTAGGGGAGGAAGCCCTCCCCCAGGATGCAGGGGCTCCCCTTGGACCCAGCCCCCAGCTAGCCCCAATCCCTACCCACAGCCTCCCCTAAACTGGTCCTCAGCATAGCCACGCCCCCTTTCCTACCCACGCCCACTCCACGCCCCGCCTCAAGGTAAGCCCCGCTCCGACCCCGGGGTTCTTGGATTCGGTTGGCCCCTCCCCCTCCCTTGGCCCCGCCTCACCAGCCCCGGGCCCCGCCCACTGGCACCTCCTTGACAGCCTGCTCACCTTCAGCTGGCTGCAATATCCCTCCAGCTCCTCCGCCTCCTGCCTCCTTCGCTCCAGGTTCTCGCTCAGCACCGAGCACTCACTCTATGGGGAGGAAAGACCCAAAGCGGGGAGAAGAGTTGGGGGTCTGCGGGAGGTGTGTGGGGGCGTGGGGGCCCGCGCAGGCTCGAGACCCGGAAAGAGACAGGGATTCTCTGGGGTCGAGGGTGTGTGTGATGGTTCCACAGGCTCGGCAGAGTGTCCAGGGCAAGGGCCCCCCCAAACCCCCGCCAACCCAGGATTCACACGTGGGCGTGGGGCGAGATCTAGGCTGGGGAGGGGGTGGTTCCAGGCAGTGGCTGGTGGGACCTGAAGCGACTGGACGTGCTGGTTGACCCGGGTAGTCTTCTCTTTGAGGCTGGTGATGGAGTCCTTGGCCCTCAGCAAGCCGCTGTTCACCCCGTTCTGTAGGACACAGAGGAACTCAGAGTAACAGTACCCCGGATTTAGCTGCTTTGTGTTCCCCAGCCCTGGAGCCAGGCAAGTGCTTTCTCATGTCTAGCAGTGGGGACACAAGGAGCAAGCTTTTTGGAGATTCATGGATTTGGGCTTCCCTCATGGGCCCTAAGGGCTCTCTGCCATGTCACATCCTAATGCCTGAAATTGGGCCAACTGGGGGTTACTGTCAGTCTCTTCCCACTCATGAGTCTGTCCAAATAAAGGCAGGCCATCCACTTACCAGAGGTAAGGGCCATAACCTAGTGGTGCATGGAGGGGTTGCAGCTGAGGCTCCCCACTCCGAGCTACCAAAGTGAATTTCCTAAAACAACTTAGGGAGTTGTTCAATCAATTATATCTGGCATCAAGGCTGACCTCTTGTGTTTGGCATGAAGGCCCTTCGGCCTAAGAGAATCTCTCTTTATGTCCTTTTGGGCCAGCCACCTTGACTTTTCACAGCCTGTCCCACTCCTGGAGTGCAGGCTTTCCTCCCAATCCTGCTTCCCATCAAGACCAAGGTCAGTCTCTGCCTTCCAAATCAGGCCTTTCCTGATCTTCCCAATATTCCTAAGGGCCGGAACTGTCTGACCTTTGACAGTTTATGGCTCAACAGATCGAGCCAACCTGGGCCTGAAGTCAGGAAGATCTGAGTTCAAATCCAGCCTCAGTCACTTAGTAGGTGTGTGACCCTGAGCAAATCACTTAACTTCTGCCTGGCTCAGTTTCCTCAACTGTGAAATGGAGATAGTAACAGCACCTACCTCCCATGGTTGTCATGTGGATCAAATGAGATGATCCTTTAGTACTGTGTTTGGTATAATAGCAGGCCTTAGAAAATTCTTAAATCCCTTCCCTTTTATCTTCCAATCCCCTTGGCACATAGTAGGTGTTTAATAAATGCTTGGTGATTAATTGGTTGGCTCCCTGAGGTTCAAGATGGGAGTTGAAATTTGGCACTTAAAGCCTTGAGCCCAGAACCCAGTACCCTGAGTTCAGATGCATTCTAACACCCAACCCAGAAGCCAAAGGCCCAATTCCTGGTTCACATCTGTTCTCCAGTCCCTCTGTGCCTCTCTCCTTCTGAGTCTCCCTCAGTTTCCACGTCTAGACAGGAGGAGTAGATAGGCTGTTAGCTTCCATTCTGTCTTTCTGATTCTGGGCCAGGGAGTGTGGAAGCCTGGGGAATCCTCCAAAGTGGATTTTAAACCCACTCGCAGAAGGTTGAGTTTGAAGGCACATTCCATGCCTAGAAACCTCCTAGAACCCCACATTCCCCAGCCTTGTCCTCTCTGGAAGGAAACCAGTGACAGGAACCCAGTCCAGAAGCCTGACCTGCCTTGGAGACCCCAGATATAAGTCCTGGACCCTGAAGCCTCAGGTCTAAAAAGAGAGACAGTGTGAGCCCTTGCAGTGAAATATCACTGGTCACTCAATGCTCAGCCTGGAGCCTTGGGTCTAAATGAGAATCAGGTCTTGAAAACCTCTTCTGGGAATGCGAACTTTTGTCTGAGCAAGGACCATAGGGACTGGTAGCTAGAACCAAAGGCCGAGACTTGGGGGGCAGGGGCCGTACTGGACACAAGCCCTCTGGGATGGAGTCTTACCAACAGGTCAGCGATGTCAGGGTCATCAGGGGCCCAGGCTGGGGCTGAAGCTGGCAGACTCAGGGCGGGGGGTGAGGAGGTCCCAGAGGCAGGAAGAGCTGGGAGCTCATCTGGGGTGGGCTCAGTCCTAGGGTCAGGAGGCTCCACAGCTGCCAGGTTGAGGAGGGAGACATTGGTGCAGGCTGAGGAGCGCTTCAGATTCAGGCACCACTGCATTGGCTCATGGGACATCCGGGGCTCCACCCTGAAGGAAGTACCTGATCAGCACCCCTGACACCCTGGGAGCCCTGGCTTCTTCCCTTCTCCTCTCTCCCAACCCCCAAATTTGCCCTAGGACTTTGTCCCAAACAAGTCAGTTTCCCTAGCACCCTTGGGAGCCTGAGCTCCCTCTCTCCCATCCCTCTCATCCCCCTCATCCCTCCAACAAGCCCCAGGGCTCTACCCTGTAAGAAATAGTGGGGTCAACTCCCTAGAGACACCTGAGAACTCCAGCTCCCTCTTCTCCCCCCAGCCAGCAAGCCCCAGGCCCCCACCGACCCATGGAAAGACACAGCCTTCTTTTTCTTGGTGATCCCCTTTCCAGGGCCAGATCCAGCCCCAGGGACCTCAGGCCCCAATGGGGTCCGGCTCTCAGCCCCTGCCGGGGGATCTCCGGCTTCATGGATCTCCTTGGATTGCCAGATCGTCTTAACCACCACACTCGCCATGGTGTGAGTGGTGGGGGCGGGGCCCGGCCCAGGTCCCGGGGAGGGGGGTGGGGGTCCACCGAGACCCACCACCCACTCTGACCCCTGACCCCAGCCCCCGCCACCCTCTCTCACAAAGGGCCCAACCACCTGGAGACCCCTCCTTGGGGGTGGAAGAACTCTAGAATCTATGAATCCAGCCTCTCCTCCTTTCCTAGAACTATAGTGGACTCTCCCAGGGCTTAAACTAGAACCTTCCAATGTCAGGCCATGGAACCTAGGAGTCCTTTTCCCCCAACTCTGCAACCCAGAATGGAAGTTCCCAAACAACATTCCCAGAACAGTTCAATGAGCCAGCTCATCGATCCACAGGACAAGACATCCACCTCCATTTATAATTCATAGAGAACTTGATTCCTGAAACTCTCCAATGGAAGAGACTGATGAATTTATGGAGTGAATTCAGGGGAAGATTTATTAACATTCACAGGGTAAGTAGCTTTAAGAGTTGGAAAATAAGTATAAGTTCAAACTGAATACAAAATCCTAGTTTTTCCTAAGGAGGAAACCAAGGCACAGAGAGGGAAAGGGCCCAATACCTCTCCCTAGAATTTGGAATGGACTTGTCAACTATTTTACCAAAGTTTTGGTCCAAAGAAACAAACAAAGTCAGTTTCCCCCTTAACCGAAGCTTTGCCCTAGAACAAACAGAATAGGGTCCCCTTTAACCAACTGTACATGTGTTATAATATGTGTGTTTATTCTCATCAAGCCAGAGAGTCATGCATGATGGAGTCAGAAAATAATTCTGAACTCAGAATAAGCAGCAATCCCAACTCAGGAGACCTGTTTTCAGTCAAAATTATAGCCTCCACATGTGTTAACCATAATGTGAGACAGGAATTTCTTAATTGGATAGATTGTAAATATAATAAGAGAATGACAAGGTATCAATAGATTCAGGATGTCTATGTTTCTTTTACCATTAACCTGGCATAACATAAGAAAAGTGCCATTATTTAAGATAGTGTCTGGTTCAAGGTGCCTTGTCCTTGGCAGTCATAAACAGAAGAATGCACCTGGTTGGCTTCATCTGGCCTTGAAGATGCTGACAGAAGAAGCGGCATTTTGGGTTCATTCAGAGAATGTTATGCCAGAGCACGGTTAGGCTCAAGGTGGACTAAAAATGTCTTTCTCCTGATTAGCCAATCCGGGTTTTTAGGCCTTTCTCAGGTGATGGAGGCAAAATGGTTTACAGACTTCTTCAGGCCCTGTTCCTAGAACCCTCATAGGGGCAAATCCACCGATTCCATTGGTGGGGAGGAGGGTCTTAATAGAAACCCTTCGTTGTCCAGAGAGGAGAAGCCAGTCTCTCCCTACAATTCAGAATGGGCCTTCCCAGTCTTCCATCCTAGAACACAATCATGGATTGATTCCTTAATTTCTACTGGGGAAACTGAGTGAATATTTGCCATCCCACCCAACAATGGACCAGTCTATGGACTTTATGGGGGAAGGGGAGAGAAGAAATCATAGAATTAAATTCAATAAAATAAAAATTCAATAAAAATCATTTAAATGTTTACTGTATTCACAATCCAGTGCTTGGTACAGTGCCTACAATCAATCAAGGAAATATAACCTGTGTGCAGATAAATGTAAATTGGGGTTGAAATTACTATTATTTTAGTTCTGATACTGTAAGTAGGCAAGAGTACTTTTTGTTTGAATTGGACAATCAGTTCTGAGGGTGAACAGGACCTGAACATCTTGTTGACTTAAAGCTATTGTGAGAGATCTCAGAACTGGATTCCAAAGAGATTTTTAAGGTCTGGATTTGAGAGATTGGAGCCAGCATGGCATTCCAGCACACTCGAGGAAAAAAAGGAGGGCTTAGCTATGGTAGGTATAGATCCAGGATATACTGATGAGAGTCATTGGCTCTATAGATATCTTGAAACAATAGACCCAGGCTGAAGAGGTTGGCTCTTTTCCTCAGCCTTCTGCTCCCCACACCTGTCTATCAACACACAATATTATATAATCTGTTCTCGCATTACTCAAATGTTTCCCACCAACTGAATTTTGCCTCACCCACAAAGAGGCAAGGGTGTAACTAGGGACAGAGGCAGAGACTTGTCTTTCTGCCTAGGTGTCAGGGAGTTTCTTAACTCTAGGCTTACAGTGATTATGACTGAACTCAGAACTTTTCATCTAAAGTAAATTCCTTAAAGCCCAAGAAGAGTGATCCAAGTAGATCTTAAGGGACCCCAAGACTTATTATATTGCCACCTTCTACTCCAAATGAATTAATTATAATAACTTGTTATGGAAATAAATACAAGTTAGGTAGAGAGAGGGGCAAAGGAGAGATAGGAGGAAGAAAACTTTCACTTGGGTGGATCTGGAAAGGTTTCATGTTAGTACCTGAATGAAGCCAAGGAGACGAGGAATTCTAAAGGTGAGGATGAAAAGTGAGTCTGTTCCAGGCATGGGGGAGAACTAGAAAGGGATGGACACAGGAGATGGATTGTAAAGGAGGCCAGTTTCAATGGAACATAGTGGGGCTCTTGAGGGTAGTATGTTACCACATTAATTATCCATTGAGGGAATACAGTATCTGCTTGAGCCATCAGCCCAGTGGTATTGTCAGGCCAGGATGGTCTCAAGCTGAAAAGGCTCAAGTTTCCCTTCTTGCAGACCTAAGGGCACACAGACTTCAAATTTCGAGACTTCTTCCCCATCTCCAAGTCTATGTACCACAGGCTAAGTGGTTTGGGTTAGCACCTATTCGCCAGGTTTGAAATTAATTTAGGGGACTAAATAGAATATCATTCAAAATGTAAAATTTTCTATCTATGCATGTGTAGCTCTTGAATCATTCATTGCCCCATCTGATTTCTCCTGAATTCACATATTCAGAAACTTGGCATGCAGTGATTACGTAGTTGAGTATGTTGGTGGTGATGGTGGTCAGTCGTTTCTGTCTGACTCTTCATGATCCCATTTGGGGTTTTCTTGGCAAAGATTCTGGAGTGGTTTGCCATTTCCTTCTCCTCCTCATTTTACACATTAGGAAACTGAGGAAAACAGGATTAAATGACTTGCCCAGGGTCACACAGCTAGTAAGTGTTTGAGGCCACATTTGAATTCAGGAAGATGAGTCTTCCTGGTTTCAGGCCTGGCACATTATCCGCTGCACCACTTAGCTACCCATAGTTTATTATACATTTTTAAGCATCTATCATGGGCCAGTCACTGTGCTAAGTGCTGGAAGGTGTATAGACAGACTGCCTTGTTAGTTAAGCGTCCATCCCCAGCAATCTCTTAAATCTGCTTCCAGTTGCCTTTCGGGATCCTTGAATGTGGCAAGAAGGAGATGTCCAGCAATGTGCTGAAAAAGGTTTACGGAAAGGTTTCAAGGGTAGAAGCATCTGCATCCTTTCTCAAAATCATTGACCAGAAACAAAGGAGATTGGAGAGAACCATGAAGGGAACGAGTCATTCTCTTTCCTGCCTGGTTCCTGACTGCCCCCTCTACTACTGGCTCATTTTAGAGCCTGGAATAATCTGCCACCCCCATGACCCACCCTTCCTATGGACTACTCTTCTGCAAAGTCCCAGCCAAACTGTTCATTGGGAAAGTCTTCCTGGACTTTCAGCGTCTCAGTTCCCTTTGCTTGTTGTCTTCCTCCATGAAGTCAGGGACTCCTCCTTTTCACTTGTATTTGTACCCTCACAGCTTAATCCAGTGCATGCTTCATAAATACTTCTTTCCTTCCATTCTCCCTTTCCTTCATTCTTAGGAAGCCCAGTGGGATTTACAACAGTCAGAAGCCTTAGCAGCTTTCAACATTTTGTCTGAGTTTAAAAGTGGATGTTTAAAGTGGATGGCAAGCTCAGGGCTGGTCACTGGTGTGATACGTGGATGTACAGTGGATGACCATGGTGTCTGTGATGCCTGAGGAAGCTCCAAACAAGTTCAATGAGACATGTCTCCAGGCAGGAGAGTCTTGGCCTGGGAGACTGATTGACAGCCACATATACATTATAAAGGCAGGACCTGAGGTACTGAGGTAAAGAGTCTTCTGGCCTAGACTGAGCTATGTGAGGGCTTCTGTTTAGCCCTTCCCTTTCTTTTCTTTTCATTTGCATATGGGACCAAAATTTTGGAAGATTGAAAAACAAAACAAAACAAAACCTTGGAGTCTGGGACCACAGAACTGTTGTAGAATTTTATTATCCACAAAAAAAGTGGTCATCACAGTATCTCTATAAGGGGTTAAGTGAGAATTACAAGAAATCTCTGGTTGAAGAGTTCTTTGGAACAATAAACATGATCTTCCCCAATTAATAAATAGTCAAAGGATATGAACAGGCAATTTTCAGAGGAAGAAATTAAAGATATCTATAATCATACGAAAAAATGCTCTAAATCACTTTTGATTAGAGAGATGCAAATCAAAGCAACTCTGAGATATCACATGACACCTGTCAGATTGGCAAACATGACAGAACAGGAAGATAATAAATGCTGGAGAGGATGTGGGAAAGTTGGAACACTAATATACTGTTGGTGGAGCTGTGAGCTGATCCAACCATTCCGGAGAGCAGTTTGGAACTATGCCCAAAGGGCTACAAAAATATGCATACTCTTTGACCCAGCAATATCGCTTCTAGGACTGTATCCCCAAGAGATCATAAAAATGGGAAAGGGTCCCACATGTACAAAAGTATTTATAGCAGCTTTCTTTGTAGTGGCCAAAAACTGGAAATCAAGGGGATGCCCATCAATTGAGGAATGGCTGAATAAATTATGGTATATGAATGTAATGGAATACTATTGCGCTATAAAAAAAGATGAACAGGAAGACTTCAGAGAGGCCTGGAAAGACTTACATGATCTGATGCTGAGCAAAAGGAGCAGAACCAGGAGAACTTTGTGCACAGCAACAACCACAGTGTGCAAGAGCTTTTTCTGGTAGACTTGGAACTTCATTGTAATGCAAGGACTTCAAAAAAAGTTCCCAATGCCTTCCAAATCCAGAGAAAGAACTGTGGAATTCAATTGCAGATTGTAGCAGATCATGTGTGTGTGTGTGTGTGTGTGTGTGTGTGTATGTGTGTGTATTGCGTTTTGGTTTGTTAGATGATTTCTCCCACTCATTTTAATTCTTCAACACACTATGACTATCGTGAAAATGTATTTAATAGGAAAGTATGTGTAGAACCTATACAAAATTGTATGCCATCTCAGGGAGAGAGAGGGGAAAATAATAACCTAAGTTATATGGTAGTTATTGTAGAACACTGAAAATATATAAAATTAATTAATAATTAAAAAAAACAATAAACATGATAGGGTAAAAACTAGATTTAAGTCCCTAGTTCAAATTTGGCTTCAGACACTTGACACTTACTAGCTGCATGACCCTGGGCAAGTCACCTAAACCCAATTGCCTTGCAAAATAAGACAAAACAAAATAGAACAAAAATAACTGGGGATGTTTAGTCAGGAGAATAAAGGACTTTGAGGGTATCCAAAGGCTGTTCTAAGTATTTGGAGGACTAAGATATGAAAGGCTTGTTTGGTTGGTTCCAGAAGACAGCCCCAGGAACCACAGGTACAAGCTATAAAGGGATCAGTTTTGGCTTGCTATCTGGAAGAACCTCCTTATGACGAGAGCCCTGCTGTCTCTAGAGGGAGCTGCTTCCTCATCACTGGAGATCTCCAGGCAAGGTCTAGAGGACCATTGTCCCTTGTGGATTGGAGATGGCCATGGAGGCTTCCCTTCTAGCTCTGAAATTCTATCCTTTTGTGATTATCAGGCTGAATAAAAGAAGGAAGATGGAGCTAGATATGACATCGGCCCCCACCTGGGGACCTTTGCTTGTGTGGCCCAAGAAAGGCTTTCCTTTCATTTATAGAAATATAGCATGGCATTGGGTTAATAATCCAATGAGAGGGTTCGTTGCTGTCCTTCGTCTTTGAAGAGAACCAAAATGACATCACCATGATAAAGTGAAATTTCAGTGCATCCTACTGTGACTGATCAGACCTATACGAGCTCTGAAAGCTCTAACACAGGTTGGGCGCAGATAGTCCGTGTGAATGTGTGGGGTGGATATCCCAAATTTGCACATCCTGTGTTTACTTTGTGCTGTCTCAATTCTGCTTTGCTAAAAAAGCACATCACCTTTTCTTATGTGGCCACGCCGTGCTGAGCCGTCCTGTGCCAGTGTCTCCCATGTTGCACAGTCAAATCCAAAGTTCTTGAGAGTGTCCTTTTGTTGTTTCTTTTGGCCACCATGTGATCACCTGCCCCATGCAAGTTCTCCATAGAATATCCTTTTTGGCAACCGTACATTTGGCATTTGAACAACGTGGCCAGCCCATTCTGAAACAGTTTGACTACTTGGCAGCTCAGCTCAAGCAAGTATTCGGTGCCTGGTACCTGATCCTGCCAGGTGATCTTCAGAATCTTCTTAAGTTCAAATGGAAGCAATTCAGTTTCCTAGTGTGGCGCTGATAGACTATCCATGTTTCACAGGCATACAACAATGAGGTCAACACAGTGGCTCTGTAGACCTTCAGTTTGATAGTCAGTCTAATACCTCTTATCTCCCAAACTTTTCTTTGGAGCCTCCCAAACACTGAGCTAGCTCTGGCGATGCATGCATCAACCTCATTGCCAATGTCTACATCCCTGGAAAGTACCCTACCAAGGTAAGTGAACTTATCCACAGCCTTCAAAACTTCTCCATTTGTTGTAACTGATGGTTCCACATATGGATGGTGTGGTGGTGGCTGATGGAGCACCTGTGTTTTCTTAGTGTTGATTATTAGGTCAAAATTAGCACAGGCAGCAGAGAATTTATCCATACTTTGTTGCATCTCAGCTTCAGAGGCTGCATTGAGTGCACAGGCATCTGCAAACAGAAAATCATGCACCAGCACTCCCTCCACTTTGGTCTTGGCTTGTAGCTTTTTCAAATTGAAGAACTTAACCATCAGTACAGTAGTTAGCCTTGATGCTGTGGTCATTCTCATTGAAAGCATTTGTCAACATGGCTGAAAACATTATGCATGGGAGCAAGCACACAGCCCTGTTTCACTCCATTGGTGACTGGGAAGGCACAAGAGCATTGTCCATTATCCAGAACATAGGCAAGCATGCCATCATGAAATTGACCTACAATGTTGAAAAACTTCTCTGGGCAAACAAATTTTGACATAATTTTCCATAAGCCCTCACAACTAACAGTGTCAAAGGCCTTGGTCAGATCTACAAATGCTGTGTGCAGACCTCTGTTCTGCTCCTCTCATTTCTTCTGGAGTTGTCAGGCAGCAAATACCATATCGACCATTCCTCAGCCCTTTCTGAAGCTACACTAGCTCTCAGGTATATGACCATCTTCCATGTGAAGGATCAGCCTATTAAGAAGGACTCTCACAAGAATTCTGCCAGCAGTGACTAAGAGAGAGATCCCCCTGTGATTGTTGTAGGGCAATCTATTCCCTTTATCCTTATAGAGATGGACAATGGAGGCACCCTTGAACTCCTGGGGGATAACCTCCTGTTGCCATATAACCTGGAAAATTTCAGTCAGCTTTTGTATGAGCAATGGTCCCCCTGTCTTGTAAATCTCAGCTGGAATAGAATCAGCACCAAGTGCTTTGCCACATGAAAGGAGCCTAATGGCCCTCAAAATCCCTTCTTCAGTTGAAAGTTCAGCTAAGGAGGGCTTGACTCCAACCTGAGGTAAATGCTCAATGGCCTCAGCGTTGATTGATGATAGTTTGTTGAGAATACTATGGAAGTGTTCAGCCCATCTCTCTAGGATCATGTCCTTATCACTAATCAATGTGACTCCATCAGCACTGAGTAGCTGTGATGCACCATAGGTTTTTGGTCCATAAATAGCTTTCAGTGAATCATAAAAGTGCTTTGGCTTGTTACTGTCAGCATAAAACTGAATTTCATCTGCCTTCTTACTGAGCCAGGAATCATGCACTTCTCTAAGCTTTGCTTGTACTTTGCTTTTGATGGAATTAAATGCTGCCTTCTTAGAGGTGGATGAACTATCCTGCTGGTAAATCCTGTGGAGTTCTCATTTTTCATTTAGCAGCTTCTTAATTTCCCCATAATTTTCATCAAACCAGTCTTGGTGTTTGAGAATGTTCTGACCCAGATGAGCAAATGCAGTGCTGTACACCAAATCTCTGAGAGCTGCCCACTCCTTTTCTGCTCCACTGTTGCCAACTGTGTGTTGGATCAACTTTCCCTCCAAGTCAGCAGCAAACTGTTCACACTCAGAGAACAACTCTAATTTGTTTACATTAATTCTTCTGGTAGCCATTTTGCCTTGGGGTCAGCACTTTTGATGAATGCAAATATTTAACTTGGAAAGGATAAGTCTATGATCAGTCCAGCACTCTGCACCACATATTGCCTTTGTCTCTCTCACATCTTGTTTGAGCCAATTTATCTGAGCCAATAATCAATCAATATTTACTAAACACCTCCTGAACGCCAAGCTTAGTGCAAAGTGCTGAGGATTCAGATCTAATGGGTCCATCAGCCCAACCTTGCTGCTGTAGCAATATTAAAGCAATATTATGGACAAGTGGTAAGGTCCAGATTCTAGGAGTTCTCACTTAAAGTCTTATTCTTTCACTTTCAGGGCAATCCTTTGTGGAGAATTCTTTACTCTTTCTCTGAGAAATGAACTGTTAAGGAAATTTTCCTCCTGCTTGAATTGAGACTCAAGAACTCTAGAATTAAGGAGCACCCCTGAAATAATCCCCAAGTGGGGGAAACATCTGTTCTCAGGATTGCTAGTCTCTGAGTTGTGCTCAGAAAAGAAAATGTCCATCTTGGGATCACTGTTCCATCACCAATGCTTATAAAAGACAGGATTAGTAGCCTGTGGCCTAAGGTCCAGGTTTAGGCTGCCAAAAGCCCTTGTGGTTTTATTGCCATATGCAGAAGTTTGCCATTTCTACATCTAATTAGAGGGTCAGAGACTCTTGTTATTCTCACTGATGGGAAGGGAAGGGAGTAACTGATCTTGGATCACTCCCTTTCAAAGTTCCCTGAATCATTCCTCAGTCACCAAAATGGGGTCTATTTCTCACCACAAAGCAAAAGACCTTCAGAGGCATATCCTCATGTATGTTCCTTGGGGACTCACGTTTCACTATCTAATACAATAAATCTATGCAGAAGAAATTCAAATATACATGAAGTAGCTACATATAAAAGGATGTTGGAGAAAAAATTACAGTGCTTGGTACCCAAGCCTGCCAGAAATAGTGTATTAATTTGTGATTATTAGTAATCCAAGCATTTTTCTATATAGAGAGAAATGTCCAAACTGAAAAAAGCTCCCTTGTGACCTTGTGCATCTTTCTAACAAGTCACTTTGATATCACCATTTATAGGATTCCTGAACAAGAAATATTTCACAGTCAAGATTGAGCAAGGTCCAGAGTTTAGGTAACAGCTCAGTTGAGTTGATTTCATTAATGGGAACAAGAATCACAACTTCCGGTGCTTCCTAGAGAAACATTTTCCTAAAACTCTTTAATCTCTCCTGGATGATATAATACCCTTCAAGATTTCTCCTTCCCATTGGGTCAAAAGAGAACAAAAGAGATACTTCTATTAAGTGAAATTAAGAAGTTTCTGTCTATACTTAGGTGGATGTTACCACAGTTCCTTCAGGGCATGGGGGAAGGGGGTGCTGCTCCTGGTGCGTCAATCAATCCCCTGCCCTGGTTCTTTCCCCAAACTAATTATTTCAGGGAAGAGTCCTTCCTGGGCTGTTAGCAAGGAGAGAAGAACACTTTCAGAATTCATGGCTAAAGAAACACCAATAAGATTTCTCTTTCAGAATGATCCAAAGGTTTCAAACTAGGATCATTTAAACATGTTTTCTTCATATTCTAAAAGAGGGAGAGAGAAAGCAACAGAATCAGGAAGAAACAAGCACTTATTTAACACCTAAATGATGTGCCAGGCATTCTGCTAAATGTTTTAAGATCATAAAGGATTTCTGGAAGAAGGTGGATGAGTTGAGTCTTTAAAGAATTCTAGGAGATGGAGGTGAGGAGGGAAAGCATTCCAGGAATGGATGGGGGAATGAATGCCCATTGAAGATGCACCAAGATGGAAGATGGAGCATTGTAGCCTGGTTTGCCTCTACCACAGAATAAAAGAAGGCTGGAAAGATAGATGGAACCAGACATCCAGTCAACAAGCATTTATAAATGCTTAAAACAGCAAGAGAGCTCACACTCTAATAGGAAAGACATGTAGAAACAACCACATAGAAACAAGATATACAGAGTCATTGGGTTGGGAGGGGCTTTGGTCTTCTAGATGCAATGGGGAACCATTGGAGTTGATTGAATAGGTGAATGATATGGTGCATCTGAAGTTAAGGAACCTTATTTTGGCAGCTATATGAAGGATGGACTAGAATGAGGAGAAACCTGAAGCCAGGAGATCAAGGAGGTGATTTTAATATCCACATTTAGGTAAAGAGAAGACTTGATATGTACAAGTCTTCAGTAGTAAGTGACCTTTGCTGTTCCTGTTTTCAACTCCATTTCTTTGAAGAAATCCCTACCATGTCTGATAATCCCTACTTTGACAGTAGAGTCACCCAGAATTATAAGTTCATCCTCTTTTGGCCCACTGATGATGAGGATCTTCAGGTCTTCATAAAATTTTTCTTTGACAAACTAAAATAAATTTCCAGCCCAAGACAATCTGGAACGTCAACAGGAAGGGTCTATTCTACTGGCTGAGAGCAGAGCACATTTTGGCATGGCAACGCCAGCACTAACTGAACTGGAGAAGACCTTAAGGAGCTGAATTGCTGGCAGCTGCTGCAATTTCCAGACTTCTCAACCCACAAACATCAAAGATAGCTTCAAAGGTCAGTGGGAATGTTCTTTCACCTGGTTAAGAGAGGAGTATGGTCTGACCCCAACCCAGGCCCAGGCCCTAGCCCCAGCCCCAGGGTAGTAGCAGCCATTGCTGAAGCAGAGGCTGCTTCTGGAACCCTTCTCTTAACAAAGAGCTTAAAAGTCAAGTAATTGGCTGATAAAATTAACAAATGGGGGAAAAAGAAACAGACTATAGATTCTTACTTTCTCAATGAAGAGGCATTTTCTTACATTATTGGTGACAAGGAAGATCAAAACATACAACCAGAAGAAGACAAGAAAGTCAAATCTCCTGCATACAAAGCCTCCAAGAAAAATATGGGTTGGTCTCAGGCTATGGGAGAGCTCAAAAAGGATTTTGAAAATCAAGTAAGAGAAGTAGAGGAAAAATTGAGAAGAAAAATGAGAATGACAGAAGAAAATAATGAAAAATGAGTCAACAGCTTGCTAAAGGAAACCCACCAAAATGCTGAAGAAAATAAACAGCTTTAAAATGAGACTAACCTAAATGGCAAAAGAAGTCCAAAAAGCCAGTGAGGAGAAGAATGCCTTACAAATCACAATGGGTCAAATGAATTGAAGAAAATAATTCCTTCAAAATTAAAATGGAGCAAATGGAAGCTAATGATTTTATGAGAAATCAAGATATTATAAAACAAGATGAAAAGAATGAAAAAATAGAAGACAACGTGAAAAATATCTCATTGGAAAAATAACTGAGCTGGAAAATGGATCCAGGAGAGAGAATTTAAAAATTACTGGACTACCTGAAAACCATGATCAAAAAAGAGCCTAGACATCATCTTTTAAGAAACTATCAAGGAAAACTACACTGATATTCTAGAACAAGAGGGTAAAATGGAAATGGCAAGAATCCACCAATCGCCTCCTGAAAGAGATCCCAAAAGGAAAGTTACTAGGAATATTGTAGCCAAATTCCAGAATTCCCAGGTCAAGGAGAAAATATTGCAATCAACCAAAAAGAAACAATTCAAGTATTGTGGAAACACAATCAGGATAACACAAGATTTAGCAGTTCCTACATGAAGGGATTGAAGGACTTGGAATATGATATTCTAGAGGTCAAAGTAACTAGGATTAAAACCAAGAATCACCTACCCAGTAAAACTGAGTACAATATTTCAGGGAAAAAAAATGAAACTTCAATGAAACAGAGAACCTTCAACCATTCTTGTTGAAAAGATCAGAGCTGAATAGAAAATTTGACTTTTAAATACAAGAATCAAGAGAAGCATGAAAAGCTAAACAGAAAAAACATAAGGGACTTATTAAAAATGAAGTATTTACATTCCTACATAGGAAGATGGTATTTGTAACTCATGAGACCTTCCTGAGGATTAGGATAGTTGGAGGAATATACACACACACATTATATGTACACATTATATAGTTGGAGGAATATACACACACACACACATTATATGTACACATTATATATGTGTGGGTATATATATACATACATATATATATATATATATATATATATATATATATATATATATAGAGAGAGAGAGAGAGAGAGAGAGAGAGAGGCAGAGGGCACAGGATGAGCTGAATATGAAGGGATGATATCTAAAAAAGAAAATTAAAAGTTGAGAGGAATGTACTCCAGGAGAAAGAGAAAGGGAGAAGTGGACTGTAGTAAATCATCTCACATAAAAGAGGCAAGAAAGACCTTTTACAATGGAGAGGAAATAAGTGAGCCTTACTTTCACTGGATTTGGCTTCAGGGAATAACATACACACTCAATTGGGTATAGAAATTTTGGGTATGTAAGTATATCTCACCCTACAGGAATGTAGGGGGGAAGGAGATGAGAGGCAGGGATAATAGAAGGGATGGCAGATTGGGGAAAAGGGTATTTGGAAGCAAACACTTTGGCAGAGGGACAGGTCAAAAGAGGCAATAGAATAAATGGAGGGCAGGACAGGATAGAGGAAAATACAGTCTTTCACACGACTAACATATATGACTCACACATAATATGACTATTACGGAAGTGTTTTGCATGACTACACATGTATAACCTATATTGAATTGCTTGCCTTCTCAGTTAGGGTGGATGGGGAAAGGAGTGAATGTGGAACTCAAAGCTTTAAAAATAAATGTTAAAATTGTTTTTACATGCAACTAGGAAATATGATGTATAGGCAATGGGGTATAGAAATCTATCTTACCCTACAGGAAAATGGAAGGGAAGGGGATAAGGGGGTGTGTGTGTGATAGAAAGGAGGGCAGATTAGAGAAAAGGGTTTAATCTGAATGCATGCTGTCCTGGAGTGGAGGGTGCAGATGGGGAGAAAATTTGAAATTCAGAATTTTGTGGAAGTGAATGTTGAAAACTGAAAATAAATAAATTAAAGGAAAAAAACGTTGCTCACACACACAGGAGCTGCCAAATCCCACTGCTGCTTCCAGTGAGAAGATGATCCTATAGCCTGGGCTTCCTATGTGTAGGATTGTGACTACAGCTCCCAGTGTATCTGCATTTGCTGCTTTATCACTTGTCTGTTGCCACAGAACTTTGAGGTAGGTAAAAATGGTAAAATGGTATGGCTGATGTCTTTTGATTAGTGAATAAACTGGATTTAAAGGAGGCAGAGTTGCATGAAGCTGGCTTCACTCTCTCTTCCAGAGTTGTCATGGTCCAGTGGCAAAATGGAGTAAAGATGACTGGTGATGGCTTAAGATGCAGGGGATGACCTTAGCATCTTTGATGTCACAGCACCTGCTTCAGCTGCTTTCATGGCCATTGGAACAAATTGTTCTCATCCACCTATTCCAATAGGGGAAGTCTTCACATGCTTGGGTTAGACACCCTTCCCCCACCAACTCACCAATGGGTGTGAAACCCCTTGGTTACCCTCAACCTGGTTCAGCCTATCTGCTCAAACAGCTTATCTGGGTGTGGCCACTGTGCATGCTACAGCTTTTTGGAGCCATAGTTGGTAAGTCAAGTGGGACAGATGGACATCAAAGGGGGAAAGCAGCCCTGACAAGGGCTCAGTAGCCCTCATAACAGAGGTTTCTTCCCTAGAAACACACTACATCCCATAGTCCTAGTAATGATATTGCTAGGTAGGCATAGTTTGGTACCTTTCTGGGCAAAGTTCCAAATTGCTTTCCAGAATGACTGGACCACTGCATGGCTTCACCAACAGTGCTTTAATGTACTATTTTACCCACAGCTCCTCCAGTATTTGCTATTTTCCATTTTTTGTCATCTTAGCCAATCTAATGTGTATTTAATGATGTCTCAGGACTGTTTTAATTTGCATTTCTCTAATTATTAGTGATTTAGAGCATTTTTTCATGTCCTTATGGATAGATTGGGTTTTTCCTCTAAAAACTACCTTATCATGTCTTTTGACCACTTATAATTTGGGAAATGGCTTATTATTCTTATACATTTGAATCAGTTCCCCATATTACTTAGAAATGAGACCTTGCTTAATAAGAATGTATGTAAGTATGTATAGAAACCATATAAGATTGCATGCTGTCATGGGGAGGGAAGAGGGAGGGAGGGAGAGAAAATCTAAGACTTATGGAAGTGTCGTAGAAAACTGAGAACAAATACATTAATTAAAAATAAGAAAAAAGAAATGACACTAAAAAAGAAATGAGATCTTTATTGGAGAAACTTGTGGCAAAGATTTTTTTCCCCATTTGCCTGCATTTCTTCTAATTTTAGCTGCATTAGTTTTATTTATGCAAAAACTCTTTTAACTTTATAAAATCAGAATTATCCACTTTACCTTTTGTGCTCCTCTATCTCTTGCTTGGTCATGAAGTCTTCTAGGTAATATCTTCCTTGTCTTACTTTGTGTATGATGTCACCTTTGACTCATCTGGTACTTATTTTGGCATACAGTGTAAGATGTTGGTGTGTAGTTTCTGCCGGATTGTTTTCTAGTTTTTCCAGTGGTTTTGGTTGAATGGTGAATTCTTGTCCCAGGAGCTGGGATCTTTGGGTCTACCAAACTCTAGGCTATTGTGCATTTTAGTTTCTGTATATTGTGTAGCTAATCTTTTCTATTGATACACTTCTTGGTTTCTTAATTAGCAACAATTTTTTTTGATGATTTCAGTCTTGTAATGGAATTTGAGATCTGTTATTGCTAGGTTCCCTTCCTATTTTTTCCCATGAAATTCCTTGAGATTTTTGACCAAAAATTTTTTCTTCCAGATCAACCTGTTAATAAGCATTTATTAAGTGCCTACTATGTGCTAGTCACTATGCTAAGTGCAGAGGATACAAAAAGAGGCAAACCCCCTCCCCCTAATAACCCAGTCACTGCCCTCAAGGAGTCTAATGGAGAAGACAACAAGCAAATATGTGGTGTTTTTTAGGGCAACTAAGTGGCACACTGGAGAGAGTAGTGGGCCTGGAGTCAGGAAGACTCATTTCCCAATTTCAAATTTGGCCTCAGACACTTACCAGCTGTGTGGCTCTGAATAAGACACTTAACCCTGTTTGCCTCAGTTTCCTCATCTGTACAATGAGTTGGAGAAAGTAATATAAAATGAGTTGGAGAAAGAAATGGCAAATCAGTTCAGTGTCTTTTCCAAGAAAACCCTAAATGGGTTCACAGTCTGATGGAGAAGATAACAAGCACATAAATATATGTGAACAAACTAAATATAGAACCAGTTAATGATAAACAGTAAATAAACAGGGGGAGGCAGTAGAATGAAGAGGGATGAGAAAAAGTATCCTGCAGAAGATGAGATTTTGGTTGGTACTTAAAGGAAGCCAGCTGGAGATGAGGATTGAGAGCCTTCCAGTCATGAGAGACAGCCTCAGAAGAGTACATAGCCAGGAGACCAGTGTCACTGGATTGAAGGGTATGGAGTAAGGTGTAAGAAGCCAGAAAAGATGGGGGGGGGGGGGAAGAGGATTGGGTTATGAAGAGCTTTGAATGGCAAAGAGAGCGTTTTGTATTTGGTCCTATGTCACGGACCTCTGGGGAAGTCTGGGGGAACTCCATGGACCCTTTCTCAGAATAATATTTTTAAATGAAGAAAATAAAATACATAAGCTTACAAGTGAAACCAGTTAGATTGAAATGTCATTATACAATATGAAAAAACCCAAATTATTGGACCCAGGTTGGGAACCTGTGCTCTAGATCACCTGTGAACCTGGAGAGGAACTTTAAAAGGAAGTGAGTCTATAAACACAGAGTGCGTGACTGTCTACTCCCACTTCAGCTACTACTATGGGCACCTAGTCCTGAATGAATGAAAATACATTTATTAAGTGCTTGTAATACAATACAATATGATATACTATGACATGACATGATATAACAATTCATAACATATTGTGATATAATATAATATACGAAGCATGGTGCTAAATGCTAGGGATACAACAAGGTCTGTTCCCCATCTGAAACATGGGGGCATTGTTTTGTGGCTCTACGGGAGGCAGAACAGACATCTCTGGCCTCTTCTACCTCCACCCCTCTCCAAGGGAGACTCTTAATCCTGCCAAGAAAAGAAGCAGGAGGTTGGGGTAATGAATACACATAGCAATTAATAAAGAAATCCCATCGATCCAATTCAATAGTAAAACAAAAACCAGAGGGAATATACATAAGAGAATACATACCAGACAATATGGAGTGTAGGCTCTCTCCCAGTGGGAATGAGACAACTCAGTTCAATCAAGGGGAAATTCCCTGAAGTCTCTAGTGTAGCAAGCTGGGGATAGTGACACGCTGGAGATGGCCAGTTTCTCTCCAGAAGCACGTGCAATGACCAAAAAGCCTGGAAAGACTTGAAAAAAGTCCAAAGGCTTGAGCTCTCTTCTCTCCGCCTCTCAATAATTCTGGCTGCTTTAGATGTAAGCTTCTGCACTGATCTCCACCCATGGTGAGAGAATTCCAGACAGATGGGGGTTTAGGGACTGGGGTTACAAAAATAAAAAGATAGTTCCTACCCTCAATGAACTTAGGCTCTTTAAAAAATTATTTATTTTTATATGCATTTATAATCTGTCCCTTTTCTTTTTTTAAAATTTATTTATTTAACTTTTTACATTCATTTTGGCAAAATTTTGGGTTCCTAATTTTCTCCCCATTTGTCCCCTCCCCCCACCTCAATACACTGAGCATTCTAATTTTCCCTATCACCAATCTGCCCTCTCTTCTATCCTCCCCACCTTCTCTTGTCCCCATCTTCTCTTTTGTCCTGTAGGGCCAGATGACTTTCTATTCCCCATTGACTGTATTTCTTATTTCCTAGTAGCAACAACAATACTCAACAGTTGTTCCTAAAACTTTGAGTTCTGAATTATCCCCATCCCTCCCTCCCCACCCATTCCCTTTGGGAAGGCAGGCAATTCAATATAAGCCATATCTGTGTAGTTTTGCAAATGACTTTGATAATAGTTGTGTTGTGTGAGACTAATTGTATTTCCCCTCCATCCTATCCTGCTTCCCATTGTTTCTATTCTGTCTTTTGATCCTGTCCCTCCCTGAGTGTTGACTTCAAATTGCTCCCTCCTCCCATTGCCCTCCCTTCCATCATCCTCCCCACCCTGCTTATCTTCTTCTCCCCCACTTTCCTGTATTGTAAGATAGGTTTTCATACCAAAAGGAGTGTGCATTTTATTCCTTCCTTTAGTCAAATGTGATGACGGTAAACTTCATGTTTTTTTCTCAGCTCTCCTCTTTTTCCCTCCACTAAAAAGTCTCCTGCTTGCCTCTTGAATGAGATATAATTTACCCCATTCCATTTCACCCTCTTTCCTCCCACTACATTTCTCTCTCACCATTTACCTTAAATTCTTTTAAGATATGGTCTCATCCTATTCAATTCACTCTGTGCTCTCTGTCTCTGTATGTGCGTGCATGCATGTACATGTGTGCGTGTGTGCATGCGTGTGTATGTGTGTGTGTAGTCCCACCAACTACCCAGATACTGAAAAGTTTTAAGAGTTACAAATATTGTCTTACCACATAGGAATATAAACAGTTCACCTTTGGTGAGTCCCTTATGACTTCTCTTTACTGTTTACGTTTTCATGCTTCTTCTCATTCTTGTGTTTGAAAGTCAAATTTTCTTTTCAGCTCTGGTCTTTTCATCAAGAATGATTGAAAGTCCTCTGTTTCATTGAAAGACCATATTTTCCCCTGAAGTATTATACTCAGTTTTGCTGGGTAGGTGATTCTTGGTTTTAGTCCTAGTTCCTTTGACTTCTGGAATATCCTATTCCATGCCCTTCGATCCCTTAATGTAGAAGCTGCTAGATCTTGTGTTATCCTGATTGTATTTCCACAATATTGGAATTGTTTCTTTCTAGCTGCTTGCAAGATTTTCTCCTTGAGCTGGGAATTCTGGAATTTGCCACAATGTTCCTAGGAGTTTCTCTTTTTGGATCTCTTTCAGGCGGTGATCGATAGATTCCTTCAGTACTTCTTTTGCCCTCTGGTTCTAGAATATCAGGGCAGTTTTCCTTGATAATTTCATGAAAGATGATGTCTAGGCTCTTTTTTTGATCATGACTTTCAGGTAGTCCCATAATTTTTAAATTGTCTCTGCTGGATCTATTTTCCAGGTCAGTTATTTTTCCAATGAGATATTTCACATTCTCTTCCATTTTTTCATTCTTTTGGTTTTGTTTGGTGATTTCTTGGTTTCTCATAAAGTCATTAGGCTCCAGCTTTTCCATTCTAATCTTGAGAGAACTATTTTCTTCAGTGAGCTTTCGAACCTCTTTTTCCACTTGGCTAATTCTGCTTTTGAAAGCATTCTTCTCCTCATTGGCTTTTTGAACCTCTTTTGCCAATTGAGTGAGCCTATTTTTCAAGGTGTTATTTTCTTCAGCATTTTTTTGGGTCTCCTTTACCAAGGTAGTGACCCGTTTTTCATACTTTCCTTGCATCTCTCTCATTTCTCTTCTCAGTTTTTCCTCCACCTGTCTAACTTGATTTTCAAAATCCTTTTTCAGCTCTTCTATGGCCTGAGCCCACCGGATATCCACCTCGGATGTCTGGGATACAGAGGCCCCAACCTCCACGTCTTTCCCTGATGGTAAGAACTGTTCCTCATCATCAGAATTGAAAGGTGGAAACATCTGTCCCCCAAGAAAATAGCTTTCTATGGTCTTATTTTTCTTCCCTTTTCTGGGCATTTTCCCAGCCAGTTACTTGACTTCTGAGATTCCTCTCCACCCCCACCTAGATCTGCCCAGCTAGTGCTTGGGGTCTGAGATTCAAATGCTGCTCCCCAGCCTCAGGGCTTTCAGGGGTGGGAGCAGCTGCTATTCAATGTGAGCTTAAGTTGTGGTGCTCGGGTGGGGGCAGGACCGCCTC
The DNA here is from genome assembly GCA_023548195.1 of Bettongia penicillata ogilbyi. NCBI lineage: Eukaryota > Metazoa > Chordata > Mammalia > Diprotodontia > Potoroidae > Bettongia > Bettongia penicillata. The sequence goes on from JAJHZJ010000739.1 coordinate 737,389, forward strand.
CCAGGCTCAGTTCCCTCAGGGGGTTTATGCAGAGACCTTCGGTAATGGACCCGAGCCTCTGTCTGCTCCAGGAGTTCCGGGCTCCTGCCGCTGCCTCCCGAGGGGGCCTGAGCCACGGAGACACCCCGCTCCCCTCTTGGCCAGCCCAGAAGTCTCTCTCACTGACCTGTAGCACCTGTGGGTGGAGGGACCTTCGCAGCCTCCGGAGATTCCGTCCCTGAAGCCTGCTTAGATGAGCTCCTCTGGGGGCCACGCAGCCAGGGCAGCGCAGGGGTGGGCTCCATGTCCAGAGCACGACGGACCCCTGGCGACGGCTTTCCAGGGCTCTCTGGAACGGAAATCTCCTCCACTGTGTTTCTGCGGGGCTTGAACTGCTCCAGAATTTGTGGGGAGTTCTTATTACAGAAAATTTCTGGGCTGTGGATTCGGAGCTAGCTTACGTGAGTCTTTCTACTCTGCTATCTTGGCTCCTCCCCCTCTGTCCCTTTTCTTAAATTGAACAACCAGACCAAGAAAAAGGAAAAGTTTTAGCATAAACACAAATAGTCTAGGAAAACAAATCCCTACATTGACTGTGCCTGAAAGTGTATTTGTTAGAAACGCTCTTGACAAAAGGTATCAAGGAAGATTCATCAGAGCAGAGTTCAGAGGAATTGAACACTTTGGCCAAAAGGGCCCCACCTTATTTTCAGGAGGAGGGAACACTGAACGCAGAAGCAAGATGAGCTATATACCATTAGTTCAAGACAGATCCTCTCCATTCTCCATTAGGTCACCATTTCCACATACCCATTATGTAACCCCCCTTAGTGTGATGCCCCCTCCCAAACATGCTTTAACATAGGACCCATGATCAGAAAATGGAGGGATAATTTTATGCGGGGAGTGCTTCTATGCATGAGGTTCATTATGCAAACACAGTGAAGAAAAGCCTTCTCCAGGTAACTGTAGGTCATTTTTCTTGGCTAGTTTCAGCCAGCTGTAGATTTGGTTCCTTTATCAAAAACTTAGTAATGGCGGGGGCGGAGTCAAGATGGTGGAGTAGAAAGACACACTGTATGCTAACTCTGAACCCACAGCCCATGCATTTAATGTAAGAAGAGCACCCCACAAGTTCTGGATCATTGCAGGGTGTGCAGAAACACAGTGGAAGAGATTTCTATTCCAGAGAGCCCTGGAGAGTGGTCCCCAGGGTCTGTCGTGCCCCGGAAAGCGGACCCAACCCCAGCGCTGCCCTGGCCGCGGCCCCAGAGAAGCTGATCCGAGCAGGCTTCAGGGACGGAAGCTCCGGTGGCCGGGAAGGTCACTCCGCCCACAGAAGCTACAGGTCAGTGAGAGAGGCGGCTGGGCTGGCTGAGAGGGGAGTGTGGTGTCTCCGTGGCTCAGGCCCCCTTGGGAGGAAGCAGCAGAGGCAGAGGCAGGGGCAGGAAGCGGCAGAGGCAGCAGCGGCGGCCCCCGGGACTCCCCGAGCAGGCAGGATCTACATTACTGAAAGTCTCTGCATAAACCACCTGAACGAGCTGAGCCTGAGAGCCGGCCCTGCCCCACCTGCTCCATTACTGAAGGTCTCTGCATAAAGCCCCTAAGGGAACTGAGACTGGGAGGCGGCCCTGCCCCCACCCCAGCACCAGAACTAAAGCTCACATTGAATAGCAGCCGTGCCTGCCGCGGAAAGCCCATTTGAATCTCAGACCCCAAGCACTAGCTGGGCAGATCTAGGCGGGGGTGGACAGGAATCTCAGAAGTCAAGTAACTGGCTGGGAAAATGCCTAGAAAAGGGAAAAAAAATAAGACTATACAGAGTTTTTTTGAACAGATGCAAATGATCCCGACTTTCGGATCTGATGATGAGGACATATTCTTGCCATCAGGGAAAGACGTGGAGGGCGGGGTCTCGGTACCCCAGACATCCCAGGGGGATGTCGGGTGGGCTCAGGCCTTGGAAGAGCTCAAAAAGGATTTTGAAAAGCAAGTTAGAGAGGGGGAGGAAAAACTGGGAAGAGAAATGAGAGAGATGCAAGAAAAGTATGAAAAACGGGTCAATACCTTGGTAAAGGAGACCCAAAAAAATGCTGAAGAAAATAACACCTTGAAAAATAGGCTCACTCAATTGGCAAAAGAGGTTCAAAAAGCCAATGAGGAGAAGAATGCTTTCAAAAGCAGAATTAGCCAAATGGAAAAAGAGGTTCAAAAGCTCACTGAAGATAATAGTTCTCTCAAAATTAGAATGGAACAGATGGAGTCTAATGACTTTACAAGAAACCAAGAAATCACCAAACAAAACCAAAAGAAGAAAAAATGGAAGAGAATGTGAAATATCTCATGGGAAAAACAACTGACCTGGAAAATAGATCCAGGAGAGACAATTTAAAAATTATGGGACTACCTGAAAGTCATGATCAAAAAAAGAGCCTAGATATCATCTTCCATGAAATTATCAAGGAAAACTGCCCTGATATTCTAGAACCAGAGGGCAAAATAAGTATTGAAAGAATCCATTGATCACCACCTGAAAGAGATCCAAAAAGAGAAACTCCTAGGAACATTGTAGACAAATTCCAGAATTCCCAGCTCAAGGAGAAAATCTTGCAAGCAGCTAGAAAAAACAATTTCAGTACTGTGGAAATACAATCAGGATAACCCAAGATCTAGCAGCTTCTACATTAAGGGATCGAAGGGCATGGAATAGGATATTCCAGAAATCAAAGGAACTAGGACTAAAACCAAGAATCACCTACCCAGCAAAACTGAGTATAATACTTCAGGGGAAAATATGGTCTTTCAATGAAACAGAGGACTTTCAATCATTCTTGATGAAAAGACCAGAGCTGAAAAGAAAATTTGACTTTCAAACACAAGAATGAGAAGAAGCATGTAAAAGTAAACAGTAAAGAGAAGTCATAAGGGACTTATGAAAAGTGAACTGTTTACATTCCTACATGGATAGACAATATTGGTAACTCTTTAAAACTTTTCAGTATCTGGGTAGTTGGTGGGATCACACAGATACACACACACGCATGCACACATGCACATACATACACACATGCACGCACATATAGAGACAGAGAGCACAGAGTGAATTGAATAGGATGGGACCATATCTTAAAAGAAATTAAGTTAAACGGTGAGAGAGAAATGCAGTGGGAGGAGAGAGGGTGAAATGGAATGGGGTAAATTATATGTCATTTAAGAGGCAAGCAGGAGACCTTTTAGTGGAGGGAAAAAGAGGAGAGCTGAGAAAAAACAAAACAAAACAAGATTACCCTCATCACATTTGACTAAAGGAAGGAATAAAATGCACACTCATTTTGGTATGAAAACTCATCTTACAGTACAGGAAAGTGGGGGAGGAGAGAAGCAAGGGGGGGGATGATGGAGGGGAGGGCAATGGGAGAAGGGAGCAATTTGAAGTCAACACTCAGGGAGGGACAGGATCAAAAGACAGAATAGAAACAATGAGGGGCAGGATAGGATGGAGGATAATTCAGTTAGTCTTACACAACACGACTATTATGGAAGTCACTTGCAAAACTACACAGATAGGGCCTATATTGAATTGCCTGCCTTCCCAAAGGGAATGGGTGGGGAGGGAGGGATGGGGAAAATTTGGAACCCAAGTTTTAGGAACAACTGTTTAGTATTGTTGCTGCTACTAGGAAATAAGACATACAGTTAATGAGGAATAGAAAGTCATCTGGCCCTACAGGACAAAAGAGAAGATGGGGACAAGAGAAGAGAGGGATGACAGAAGAGAGGGCAGATTGGAGATAGGGAAAATTAGATTGCTAGGTGTATTGGGGTGGGGGGAGGGGATAAAAAGGGGAGAAAAAATTGGAACCCAAAATTTTGTGAAAATGAATGTAACAAGTTAAATAAATAAAAATTAATATTAAAAAAAAAAGTAAAAAAAAAGAAAAAGAGCCAATGTAAACTCAGGTCACATAAATAAAGAGGGATCATGGCTTCCAGATAAAAAAACAAAAAACAGAAAGAAAAAACTTAGTAATGTTCTGAAGGTCACTGCCTGTCTTTTGATTGGCTGAGTTCTCTGTTGGCCCTATTATCTAACTTATTCTCAATGACTTCATCAGCTAACAATAACTTCTGTGGAAACTGAACTTTTGCTTTCCCTCACCTATGACTTTTCTGTCCCTCATCTCTCTGGCCAGCGGTGGATGGTGGGCTCCAGCTTCAGTCCTGGGGACTCCTGCTACTTACTCCTTGCAGTGTCACAGTTATAAAGCCTTTGGAAGCCCTCTTCATGCAAATATTGTTCTACCATCTTCATGCAAATATTGTTCTACCAGTTCCGCTGGTTTTACTCTCTACCAAGTAGATCATCAGTGCCATCCATATTTTCTCTCCAGCTGCGCTACTCCATGGGTCAGTCTGCGGTAATATTCCATTACATTCACACGCCATCATTCCTTTAGTTCCCAGTTTTCTTATTACTGTGAAAGGAGCTGTAACAAATTTTTGGGGGGGCGTGTATAGCTGGATCGAGAGGAGGGGTAGTCAGGAGCTTCGGTTCCATGGGGAGGGGGATTCCACTTGATGGACGATGAGGGTCTGAAGGTCACCCCCATAGTAAGTGAGGAGCGATTGGCACACCCGTCCAGGCACAATGGCAGATCTGAACTGATTGTGGCTCTGCAGCTGGGAGGGGTGGGGGTGGAGAGGAGCAGCAGGGAGAGGGGGGCACCTTGCCTGGCATCACTCACCTTCCGTCTGCTCTGAATGTGTCTTTTACATGGATGGCGGTTTGGAGGTCATGCCCCACCCCCCTATTAGACTGGGGCCTTTCCTGGTATCCCCAGGGCTTGGCACTGGGCTGGGCACGTGCATACCTAGAATTTACTCCTTGTAAGCTTTCTGTCCTGGTCGGTCCAATCTGACTCCCTCCCCCCCCCTAGAATGGACTCTCCCGGTTCGGTTAGGATTATGGTGTCTTGGAGGAAGGGAGAGATGGGCTTCACCTAAGAGGACACTGACCCTACCTGCTTAACTCGCAAGAGCCCAGTCCAGAACCATGGGGATATTTCCCCCCATAATTAAGAATGGACTCTTCCCATCCACTGAGAAACTCTTGATGGAGCAGCCTATGTAACCTTAGGAGCAGGGGAGGCATCTTCTCCCTGCCTCTTTCTACCTTTCCCCCCAAATCCAGATTAGACTTTCTTAGAAACTATTGACGGAGCAGTCCACGGACTCTTGCGGGGTAGGGGACACATCCTCCCCCATATTTCGTCATGAAGTCTTCCAGCTTCCCCAAAATCTATTGAGGGAGCAGTCCAAGGATTCTTGGGCGGGGGGGAGGGTAGGAAACACATCCTCCCCTATATTTCAGAATGGACTCTCCCACGCCTCCTTCTTAGAAGCTACGTTAGAAAAGTCCATGGACTCTTGGGGAAGATACTCCCCCTGAATTCAGAAAGTCCAGTGTCAGGCATTATTTCCTGAGCCCACGGAGGCCAATTCACGGTCGATAGTGGGGAATGCCGCCGAAGACTCCTCAAAAATCCACAGGAGTCCTTGCACCCTCCTGTGCCCCAACCCATGTCTGCAGCAGCGACCCGCAGCCCGCCCTCCGCCTATCCCAGCTGCTCTGCCTCTCGACCAATCGCGGACGCCTCTGGGCTTCTCCACTCCCCGTAGGTGTCCTGCTAGATCTGCGTCACCATTGGTCGGGAGTTTTCTTCCCTTCCTCCACGTCCTATTTTCTGCGTACGATTCGCCAGCAATGGCGGAAGTTTATCAGACTCCTCCAATCGGAACGAGGATTAGGAGGTCAGGGGCGGGATTTTTGCGCGGAGGTGAACTCCACCAGTCTCCCAGGCAACGCCCCTACCCTCCCTTTCTCCCTCCGTCCTCCCGCTTCCCCTACCCAGTCCTCCGGGCGGAAACGGCGGCCTAGCTTGGCCAATGGGAGGCGGGTGGGGAGGAGGTGGCTCTGCGCGACGTAAGCTTGCTCCAATCGGGACAGGGGACAGGCGGGGCGATGGCGGTGACGGCCAATAGGTGCTGCGAGACGCGGGGGCGGGGGTCCAATGAGGGGGCGTCGACGCGGCCCGCCTGCCTGTCCGCCGCGGTCCCTCCCTTTCTCCCTCAGCGCCGAGGAGAGGAGCGTCGGGTGGTCCCGGCCCGGCCCCGGCTCCGGCTCCGTCCCCGCTTCTCAGCACTCCCGGTCCGGCCCCGGAGCCCCGCGGCCCCCGCCGCCATCATGCCGGCCGTGTCCAAGGGTGACGGCATGCGGGGCCTGGCAGTGTTCATCTCGGACATCCGCAACTGTGAGCGGGGCGGGGGCGGGGGCGGGGCGGGGCCTGGGGCGGGGCCTCGCCCGGCTCGGTCCTGCTCCAGAGGCTGCTGGGGCTCCCTAGTGCTGCAGGCGCCCCTCCCCCACCCCTCCTCCCGGAGCGGAGGGGGGGGCCCATCAGTTAGGCCGGCCGCCTCGTCGTGAGGACTTGCCCAAGGTCACTCAGGCAGAGCCGGGGTTGGGACCTAGATCCCCGCCTCCTGCGGGGTGGGGCAGGGCCCCAGGACCGTGGCTGGGTACAGGTGGGGGGCGCCCCTGCGGTGTGCCAGGCCCCGGCTGAGGTCACCGGGAGCGCAGGCAGGGGAGGCCTCTTGGGGGAGCCCCGACACAGACGGCGCCCCCTGACCGTGTCCAGGGGTGAGGGTCACTATTGGGGAGGTACCATGTTGGAGGGGGGGCCGAGGAGTGCGGGTGACCCCTGGGTGGGCAGCATGAAGCGCTGGCAGGAAGTCACTGTTTGCCTCAGTTTCCTTATCTGTAAAACGAGCTGGAGAAGGAAGTGGCGCACCCCTCCGCTATCTCTGCCAAAAAAACCCCAAGTAGGGTCGTGGAGAATCAGACATGACTGAAGCAATTGAACACCCCCAGTGTGTGCCAAGTACTGTGCTGAGCGCTTTTCAAATATTTTATTTGGTTTTCCCAACAGCCCTGGGAGTAGGTGCTCTTGTTACCCCCATTTTACAAAAGAAGAAACTGAGGCTGGCAATGGTGAAGCGCCTTACCCAGGCACAGAGTTAGGATGTGTCTGGGGTTAGATGTGGTCTTCCTGACTCCAGGCCTGTTGGGCCAGCATGGCTGGGCAGAGGGCATGGGCTCACCAGTCCGTGGGCTCAGATAGGCTGTGAAGAGGAGTCTCTGGCCCCCTGACTTGCTGTGTGACCTTGGGCACATCCCTATGACAGGCCTTGGTTTTCCCTTCAGTGAGGGACATGGAGGATGCGCCTTCCACATGGGCAGGATGTCACCCCACCTGGTGTCCAGGGAGGTCCTGGGGGGAGGGAAGGGGAAGATTTCAGGCCTGGGTCTCCCTCCCACCCCCCAGGTAAGAGCAAGGAGGCAGAGATTAAGAGGATCAACAAGGAGCTGGCCAACATCCGATCCAAGTTCAAAGGTGAGTGGGAAGGACTGGGAGGGTGGGGGGGACCGAGATGGGCTGGGCTCCCGGGTGCCCAAATCCACAGGTGGTCCATTTCGTCCTCCCAGGGGACAAGGCTCTGGATGGGTACAGCAAGAAGAAATATGTCTGCAAGCTGCTGTTCATCTTCCTGCTGGGCCACGATATTGACTTTGGCCACATGGAGGCTGTGAACCTGCTCAGTTCTAACAAGTACACGGAGAAGCAGATTGTGAGTAGTGGTGGGCAAGGGGGCGGGCATAGTCGAGGTGGTGCTTCAGGGGCAGGGCAGTGGGACCGCACCTGAGTGAGGCTTCTTGGGCCAGGGCTACCTGTTCATCTCTGTGCTGGTGAACTCCACGTCGGAGCTGATCCGCCTCATCAACAACGGGGTCAAGAATGACCTGACCAGCCGGAACCCCACCTTCATGTGCCTGGCCTTGCACTGCATCGCCAATGTGGGCAGCCGCGAGATGGGCGAGGCCTTTGCCGCTGACATCCCCCGAATCCTGGTGGCAGGGTGAGGGAGAGGGTTGACTGGCTGGGGGGTGGGTGTGGGCATGGGGGAGCCTGGCGATTACTGAGCCCTGCCCCCTCTTCCCCCAGGGACAGCATGGACAGTGTCAAACAAAGTGCCGCCCTGTGCCTGCTGCGTCTCTACAAGGCCTCTCCTGACCTAGTGCCCATGGGCGAGTGGACAGCCCGTGTGGTGCACCTCCTCAATGACCAGCACATGGTGAGATGCCTGGGTCCCCAGGGAATGCACAGCTCAGGAGTGGAGACCAGATCTAGCTCCCGACCTGCTCCTCCCTCCACAGGGTGTGGTCACTGCTGCTGTCAGCCTCATCACCTGCCTGTGCAAGAAGAACCCAGACGACTTCAAGACTTGTGTCTCGCTGGCTGTGTCTCGACTGAGCCGGGTGAGCTGTGGCGCCCTGTCCTCTCTCTCTCTACCTGCCTCCACTGCTCCTCCTCCCCTCCCGCTGCTGTATCTCCCCTGCCTGAGTCTCCTCCTACTTCACAAGCACCCCTTCACCAGGGAGGCTTTGCAGCCTACCCCAGGCCAGCCTGCGGTCAGGGGCTGACCATCTCAGGACAGAGGACAACTCAGCTGGCCCGGTCCCACCATCTGGTCTTGGATTCCTGGGTCCAGGCGATAACTCTCTTGTCAGAGTTCTCTGCCGCTCTCAGAATAAATTCTCCACATACGTGAGCAGGGCACATTGTTGTAGAGGTGTGAGGGATGGGGGTTGGAAAATACATCCCCAGCAGAGCCTGGTGTGCAGGCCTAGCCCAGTGTGGGCAGCTTGGGAATTGCCAAGCTGTGGGGCGGTCAGCAGAGAGGAGAGGGGAGAAATGCCCAGATGGTCACTGGGCTGAGGGTGGGCACAGTCACGGGCAAAGGTTGGCTGCTGAACCTTCCTGCTGCGCCCGCACATTCCCCCTCTCCTAGGGACCAGTCTGACACTCCCCTCCCCAGAGGCCCTGCCTCAGTGGGCCCAGCAAGAGTTTGGTTCTGAAAACAGCAGTGTTCAAGTGAGTATTTGAACCCTGGGTCAGGGGAGGAGCACAGGAAAGCTGGAGGCATAACTCCCTCTCCCCCACAGCCTTCTCTCTCTCTCTCTCCCCCCGCCTCCTCACCTTTTTGTCCCTCTTCCCTTTATTGTCATCTCTCCCCCTAACTCGTCTCCCATCCATCTCTCTCTGTCTCATCTCTTCCCCAACTGCTCTGTCTCTTTCTCCTTCCCTGTCATCTCTTCCCGTCCTCCATCTACCATCTCTTTCTTTCTTCCTTCCCTTCTCTCCCTCCCTCTCTCTCCTGCCTTCTCCCTGCTGCCATCTCACCTCTGTCCCCCTCCACTCCCCCCAGATCGTCTCCTCAGCCTCCACAGACCTCCAGGACTACACCTACTACTTTGTCCCGGCCCCGTGGTTGTCTGTAAAGCTGCTCCGTTTATTGCAGTGTTACGCACCGCCAGGTAGGCCCTGTTCCTGGAAGATACTGCAAGGTTCCGGAGCAGCCTGACTAGACCACTGGAGGGGAGGAGCACAGGGATGAAGAGGCTTGGTGAAGCCTGAGTGGAGTTGGGTCACGGGGGTCATGCCTCAAGGCCAGGTTCAGGGGAGGCTGGGGCTGAGCTGGGCCAGTCCATCATCCTTCCCTGTCCCCTGTGGGGCCCAGAGGATGCCGCGGTGAAGGGGCGGCTGGTGGAGTGTCTGGAAACAGTCCTGAACAAGGCCCAGGAACCCCCCAAGTCAAAGAAGGTGCAACATTCCAACGCCAAGAACGCCGTTCTCTTCGAGACCATCAGCCTCATAATCCACTATGACAGGTCTGGGGGTTGCCCAGGCTGGGGGCTAGGGAAGGCCGGGGGCTAGGGAAGGCTGGGCCGGGATGAGTCGCTACCCTTACCTCTCTCCCTGGCCCCACAGTGAGCCCAACCTCTTGGTGCGGGCCTGCAACCAGCTGGGCCAGTTCCTCCAGCACCGTGAGACTAACTTGCGCTACCTGGCCCTGGAGAGCATGTGCACGCTGGCCAGCTCCGAATTCTCCCATGAGGCTGTCAAGACCCACATTGACACTGTCATCAGTGCCCTCAAGGTAGTGCCCCTGTTCCCCCCAGCCTCCGCTCCACTCCACCCCCCAGGGTGTTTTCTGCCCCAGCCCTCACTGACTCCCCATCTGCCCCAGACGGAGCGTGACGTCAGTGTGAGACAGCGGGCGGCTGACCTCCTCTACGCCATGTGTGACCGTAGCAACGCCAAGCAGATCGTATCGGAGATGTTGCGCTACTTGGAGACAGCTGATTACGCCATCCGGGAGGAGATTGTGAGCTGGCTCCCCAGTCCGGCAGGGACCCCAAGGGCTGAAGGTTAGGGGCTGCCTCACCCATGGGGTCCCTCCCTTGTCCTTGCCAGGTGCTGAAGGTGGCGATCCTGGCTGAGAAGTACGCTGTGGATTATAGCTGGTATGTGGACACCATCCTCAACCTGATCCGCATCGCGGGCGACTACGTGAGTGAGGAGGTGTGGTACCGTGTGCTCCAGATCGTCACCAACCGGGACGACGTGCAGGGCTATGCGGCCAAGACTGTCTTTGAGGTCAGGCCCCTCCCAGCCTCTGCCTCCTTCTGCCATCCCCCTATTCCTCTGTGACCCCTGTCCCCACAGGTCACACTCTCAACCCTTCCCCTGTACCTCCTTCTGTGGTCCCCCCAGTGCCTCCTGCCCCCACAGGTCATGCAGTCCTCCCTTCCCTTCCCAGGCTCTCCAGGCCCCCGCCTGCCACGAGAACATGGTGAAGGTTGGTGGCTACATCCTTGGAGAGTTTGGGAACCTTATTGCTGGGGACCCGCGCTCCAGGTAAGGGCTGCTGGGCCCTTGGGCTGCGTGGGGCAGGAGGGTGCAAGCTTGGGGGCAGGGGTACCAGTGCCTCTCACCCACACAGCCCCCCGGTGCAGTTCTCGCTGCTGCATTCGAAGTTCCACCTGTGCAGTGTGGCCACCAGAGCATTGCTGCTCTCTACCTACATCAAGTTCATCAACCTGTTCCCGGAGACCAAGGCCACCATCCAGGCGGTGCTGCGGGCGGGCTCCCAGCTGCGCAATGCTGATGTGGAGCTGCAGCAGCGGGCTGTCGAGTACCTCACCCTCAGCTCCATCGCCAGCACCGATGTCCTGGTCAGTGGGCCCTCTGCCCTTGCTGTGAGCTGAGGGGGTGGCTTAGGAGTTGGCAGTGCTGGGTGCCTAGCCTGCCAGGGTGTATATGCCCCTCTCTGCCCCCACAGGCCACTGTGCTGGAAGAGATGCCTCCTTTTCCGGAGAGGGAGTCGTCCATCCTCGCCAAGCTCAAGCGGAAGAAGGGCCCTGGGGCGGCCAGCACCCTGGATGAGGGGCGCAGGGAGCCGGGGCCCGGGGGTGATGTGAATGGGGGTGTGGAGCCAGCCCCCAGTGCTGGGGTAGGCGCGGGCCGAGAGGCGGGGGAGACGGGCAGGCCGCCTTCGGCCCCCCTGGGCTACATGGGGACCCTCTCTTTGCAGTCTACACCCTCGCCCTCGGCCGACCTCCTGGGGCTGCGGGCGGCCCCTCCCCCTGCGGCCCCCCCAGTCCCCCCCAGCGCCGGCAGCCTCCTGGTGGATGTGTTCTCTGACGGCCCCGTGGGGGGCCCGCCCAGCCTGGGGCCCAGCCCCGAGGAAGCCTTCCTCAGGTACCGGGCAGCCCCGCGTCCCCTGCCATGGAGCCCCCCGCGGGCGCGCCCCTTTCTGTTGTCTGAGTCCTAGGCCCTTTCTCTCCGGCCCCCTCTGTCCCCCCTCCTGTCGTCAGCCCCGTGCTCAGCCTGCTCTCCTCTCTCTGCCTCGCTGCCTCCCTGGGATTGGCTGCCTGCTCTGTCCTTCTCCCGTGTCTGTCCTGGGATTGGATGGCCCAGTGAGCTGGAGCCCCCAGCCCCTGAGAGCCCTAGGGCCCTATTGGCCGACCAGGCTCCAGCTGCTGAGTAAGGGGTGGGGGCCGGAGACCCGGGGGCCTTCGGGGTGGGCACGGGGAGGGTCGGGAGGGGCTGGGTACTGGGGGGCCGAGGGGGAGGCCGCGGGAGGAGGGGAGCCCTCTGGGCTTTGTGTTTGTCTCTTCTGGGGGAGCAGCTCTGCCTGTTCCCTCCCCTCCCGCCTCATCTCCTCTTTCCATCCAGCCCAGGTGCGGAGGACCCCGGTGTCCCCATCCCTGAGGCGGATGAGCTTCTGAACAAGTGAGTGCTGGGGCCCGGTCCGCACCTGCCCTCCCTTCCCATCCCCCTCCCCACCTGACCTCCCCCCACCCCCCTCCCTCACTGCCAGCTCCAAACTCCCACAGGTTTGTGTGCAGGAACAACGGAGTGCTCTTTGAGAACGCCTTGCTGCAGATCGGGGTCAAGTCTGAGTTCCGGCAGAACCTGGGTGTGTGAGCCTGGGAGTGGGAGGGTGTGTGGGTGGGGTGGGCAGGAGGGCAGCGGCCCCTACTCCCCAAACCACAGCTCAGAGTCCTCATCTCTTCCTAGGCCGCATGTACCTCTTCTACGGAAACAAGACCTCCGTCCAGTTCCAGAATTTCTGTCCCACCGTTACTCACCCCGGGGACCTCCAGACTCATATCCTCCTCAAGACTGTGGCCCCCCCACCTCTCCCTACCCTCTCCGTGATCTATGGGCCCCAGGCCCCATTGGGTGACATCACCTCAGGCCCATCTCCCCCAGTCCCTGCCGCATGCCCAGGTTTCTTTCCTTGACGTCTTTGGGGTGCACAGCTGGTTGTGCAGACCAAGCGGGTGCCAGGGCAGGTGGATGGGGGTGCTCAGGTGCAGCAGGTCCTCAACATTGAGTGTCTGAGAGACTTCTTCACACCTCCCTTGCTGACTGTGCGCTTCAGGTGAGGGCTTGGGGCCGGGCCTGGTGCCCAGACTGCGGGTTGAAGGGAGGGAGGGCTGGGTGTTGGTGGGGAAGAGAGAGAGAGAGAGGGCTGGGGATAGAGCTGGGTGTGGGGGCTGAGGGGAGAGAGAGAAGGCTGGGGGCAGGGCTGGGTACGTGGGGGAGAGAAATAGGGCCAGGTGTGGGGGTAGCACTGGGGACGGGGACAGGTGTATGTGGGGGCAGAGCACTGGGGTCAGCACTGGGCCCAGTGCACAGCCTGGAGCCTCCCCTGCCTTCCTCCTGGCCAGGTATGGGGGGGCTCCTCAGGCCCTCACGCTCAAGCTCCCAGTGACCATCAACAAGTTTTTCCAGCCCACTGAGATGGCTGCCCAGGATTTCTTCCAGCGCTGGAAGCAGCTGAGCCTGTGAGGGGCTGCTGAGGGTCCAGGGTCAGGGTTCAGGGTGGGCAGTGGGTGTACATGTGCAGTCCAAAGGCCGCCCCACTCGGGGTTCAGCCTGGTTTCTGTCTGTCATCATCTCCAGCCCTCAGCAGGAGGCCCAGAAAATCTTCCAAGCCAATCATCCTATGGATTCAGAGGTGACCAAGGCCAAGGTGAGGCAGCAGGGTCCTCTGAGGTCAGGGGTCTGGGGCCTAGGAGCTGCCCTGCATTTGTTTCCTCTCTGTTCACAGCTCCTGGGCTTTGGCTCAGCCCTTTTGGACAATGTGGATCCAAACCCCGAGAACTATGTTGGGGCTGGGATCGTGCAGACCAAGGCTCTGCAGGTGGGCTGCCTGCTCCGGCTAGAGCCCAATGCCCAGGCCCAGGTGAGAGAGGGTGGCTCTGTGTTCTTGCTCCCTGCCCCACCCCCCGCCCCTGGTCTCAGCCCCCTCCCTGATGCCTGCTCCTACCTCCATGTCTCTTCTGCCCCCAGATGTACCGCCTGACTCTCCGCACCAGCAAGGAGAGTGTGTCTCGTCACCTGTGTGAACTGTTGGCTGAGCAGTTCTGACCTTGGACTGTGGGCACCCCTGCTTGGGAGGGGTGAGAGTGGGCCCTGGGTGGTGATAGGCTCAGCTCTCTGCGAGTCTGGACCAGGGGCTCCAGAACTCTGGGGACAAGGGCACCTGGAGTCAGACCCGGCCTCCAGGTGGGGGAGCCGGGCCCCTGGCGAGGGCCGTCCCCTTTGCCCTTTTGTATCTATTTTTTGATCTGCTGCTGTTTACAGTGTCCGGGCCCCCTTTCCTGAAGCACAGAGGGGAGGGGGCTCGAGCTGTCCCCTCTTCTGCCCTGCCCCTAGCCCACTGTGTATCGATGTGAGCAAATAAAGAGATGAGACGCTGGGGCAACAGTGGCTCTGGACACTTTATTGGGGCTCAGAGGAGTGGCGTAAGAGCCTGCAGGGTCCGAGTGGCTAGGCCCCGTAGGGCATGTGTCGGGCTCTGGGGCCTCACCAGCAGCAGGAGTCGGCGGGGCCCTGCCTGCATTGCCACCAGCCTGAGTCCAGCCCCGGGGTCCCGTTGACCCTCTGCAGCTGCCCCAGACACCACGTAACAGGCCCGTGGAACCCCTGGGGGGCACCCCTGCTCCTCGGCCTTTTCCTCTGAGGAGAAAAGAGAAAAGCTGGCTAGGAATCCAGGGCTCCCCCCTTCTCTCCCTCCCCTGTCTGGGAAGCCTCGGGCCTGGCTGACCTGGGGGGAAGTGGGTGGCGGTGACCAGGACATAGAAGGAGCGTAGGAGGCGCCGGCGGGTACTGGGAGAAGGACCTGGGGTGGAAAAGAAGGGAGGACCTCAAAGCTGCCTCCCTCTCCCACTCCTGAGCCCCCTCCCATGCCACATTCGGTCACCCCATGGCTCACCTTTCTCTCCACTGAGATCCACTGTGAAGAGGCCACGTCTCTGCTCCAGGTGCAAGAGAAGGAGCCTGGTGGGGGAGACGCTGTTACCCCGTGGTCCTAGGGCAGAGGCTTAAGCCATCCAGGTTCCGGCTTCCCCTCACTTACCCCAGAATGTCAGGGTGCAGGGGGAAGCCTGCAGGGATCCCCCGATGTACAAGGGCCAGGCAGGCCCTCAGCGGCTCCAGCAGAGGCTGCCACCAGCGTTCCAGGACCTGGGACAGAAGAGGGGGGACCAGGGTCAAGGCCTGTGCCACGCTCAGCCCTGGGGCCCCTGGGTGACCATGGGCCAGTGGCTCACCTGAGACTCCACCTGGCTCAGAGGGGGCTGAGGCCCACACAGCACACACAGCTCTAGGCCGGGCAGCAGCATCAGTGTCAGCAGTCGGTGAGGCACCTGGCAAAAGGGTGGCTTAGGGGGTGAGGGCAGATGCCCCCCAGACCCCTTCCCTGGACACCCCCTGATGCTCACTCACTGTGGGGCTCCCGTGGGGCAGGTAGACGGGGTAATCCCGAGCGGCCTGGAATGGGAGGTTGCCCACCAGCCATGGCAGCAGCACTGCCTCTGGTGCCCCGAGGCGCCACCAACCCTCTGTCCCTGCTACTACACGGCCACTTGCCACCAGGCTGGCAAAGGCGCTGCCCATCTCCTCGGCGAAGCCTGCCAGGGCCTCCTGAAGGAGAAGGGCCAGTGTAGGTGGGATCCTTGGTCCGGTGTGGCCCTGCCTGCCCTCCTGGTCCTACCCACCATCCCTGACCTGCAACAGCGGCCCGTCGGCAGGAACCAGGCAGTCCACGCACTGGGTCAGGTCCCCGGCCAGCTCCGTGTCCACCAGAAGGCTGTCGATGAGGCCATAGGTGGCCTGGGGAGAGAAGGGCCAGGCAGAGCCTGGGGTGCCCTCCCCGTTCTGTGGCTCGGCCCCCCTCCCAGCACCCCGGGTGCCCCCTCACCCTCAGGTCCTTCTTCAGCCTCTCCACGTTGCGGATTCTGGTCAACTCTTCAAGGCCAACCAGCAGGACCTAGGGACAGACATTGTAGGGGCCTGCACCCCGGAGCGGGGCGGGAGGGGAGGGGTCCGCACCCGTCCGGCCGCCCCTCACCATGGCCCCAAACACCAGCTCCAGCAGCCGCTCCAGCCTCAGCTCTGCGCTCCCAGGCTCTGAACACAGCACGATGAGGGTGACGCTGGAGGAGAGGTCAGGGATCACGACCCTGCGACACCCCCCCAACGCGGCCCGGCCGCGGTGCGGGAGGCCCGGGCCACCAGCCGGCCCACCGCCCCCCAAGCCAGGGGGAGGGGGCTGGCACTGCCCACCTGTCGTGGAAAGTCCTCCACACCACGGCTGTGTCCTCGGTGCGCGCGGAGCGCAGCGTCACGTCCAGGTTCTGGCCGAACATGTGCACGCCATTGAGGGAGCCGATGACCGAGAAGGGCAGCTGGAAGGGGACGCGGGGTCAGGTGGGGAGCCAAGTGCCCCCAAGAACTACAGCTCCCGGCAGGCTCTGTGCTCGGCTCCAGGGCGCGCGGCGACTGCTGGGAGCTGTAGTTCTTTCCCTCTCCCTCCCACCCCCACGCCTTCTCGCTGCCGCCAGGGGGCGCACCTGCTGCCGAGAGGGGGCGCCCCCGCGACTGCTCCGGCAGAATAGGGGGACTCCACTGGACGCGGCGAGACAGAGCAGGTGCACGGAGCCCGCGGCGCCCTCCTCCGCCATGGCGGCCCTCGGGGGGTCGCGTAGGAACCAGCCACGAGCGCTCCGGTCTGTGGGAACGATGATGCCCACTTCGTTCCGGGGAGCGGCCCCGTGTCCGCCCGGTGACCGGAAGTGCGTGTGCCCCTATCAAAGATGGCGGCGATTCGGTCCCGCCCCGCTTTGGGCCGCCAGAAGGGTGTGCACCCCGCCCACCGGCCGGACAAAGATGGCGGCGGCCGGGACGCGTAGGGCGGACGGTCCTGCAGTCCAGACGTGCTCAGTCCGCCCTTCGCGGAGCTGAGCTCCCTTCCCGGGTGTCCCGTGATCCCCGGGCGCTCCTTGCCACTAACACCTGACCCAGCGGGTAGAGTCGCAGTGCTGGGTCAGAGACGCCGCGGCCGAAGAGGTCGCCTGGCAACCACCCTGGTTGTCGGTGACGTCACCGGCGCCCGGTCCCTCCCACTCACCCGCGGGCGGCCCCTGTGTCCGAAGCAGGCGCGGGGCCGCGCTTTGTCCGGGGCTGGGTCCTCCTCGGTGAGGACCGGTGTGCGCGTGCGCCGATTTCCTAACTTAGGGTTCCTTCAGCCAGCCCCGAAGTGCCCCTCGGAGCCACCGGCCGTCGTGCACTATGGTGTCGGCGCCTCGCGCGGCCGTACCCGTGCACGTGAAACGAGTGGACCGCCAGGCACTTATCAAGCACCCTGCGCAAAGCAGACGGAAACCGAGACCCTCTGCGCCCCCTGGGCCCGTGGGGCGGCCTCTGACGGCAGCACGGGCGGACAGCGAAGCCCGGCCAGGCTGGGAGGGCCCTTCTAGAAGCCGCCCCTCCATCGCTGGCTCCAGGGATAACGCCCCCTCATGCCTGCTTTAGGACTGCAGACCCCCGAAGGAACCTGTAAACCGCCCCTCCGAATCTGGAAAGTCGGAGGGCTCCGGAGCTCTGGGGAACCCGTCCCCGCTGGCCCCTGGTGGACGCCGGGAATCTTTTCTCTGCTTTCTTAGCCAACAATCTAATGGTGAAGGGAACCTGACTTTAGCTGAGGTCTCACCCAGCCTAGGGTCACAGGGCAGATGTTGTCCCAGGGCTAGTGCCCTAGAATGGGAGATTTGCCCTTGTTTCTCTCCTGCTGAAGTAGCGGCCCCTGGGTTCAGGGGGAGCCTGTGGCCGACCAGTGTGATTGAGGGGTACTAAACCCGACGTGACTGTTCTCCGATCCACCCTCTGCTTATGTAACTCTACCCCACTTCCTCCACAAAGTTTTCTTTTTCTCCAGCTGGATGTCACGGTGGCAAAAATGCTGAGCCAGGAGTTAGGAAGACCTGAGTGCAAACCTAGCCTTCCTAGCTGTGTGACCCTAGGCAAGTCACTTAATGTCTGTCTGCTTCAGTTTATTCAACTATAACCGTTTTTGTGAGGATCAAAAGAGGTTCTATTTATAGAGTGATCAGCACAGTGCCTGGTAGGCACTTACCGAGGGCTTATTTCCAGCCCTCTGCCACATTTTCTCTAGCAGATTGCCTTCTTTATCAACCCCTATTTCTCGAATCTCCAGTCTCTTCTATCCTCCGGTTTCTTCTCTGATGCCAATAAATACTCCCATGAACATTCATTAAGTACCTACTATGTGTGGGGCACTCTGCTGGGCTACATACTCGATAAACTGGGAACAATTAACAGAGATATAGCATTGCAATTAAGAGGTATTACCGAAGGTGTCGAGTAAAAGGTGGGATTTTAGTTGGGACTTAAAGGAAGCCTGAGAGTGTTCCAGGCCTGGGGAGGCAGGATCTGGTCTATGGAACAGGCAGCAGGCTGATGTCACTTTACTGAAGAGTATGTATTGTGGAGTGAGGTGAAAGGGGAGTGTAGGAGCAGGAGGGAACAACGCCAGATTGTGTATTTGCTCACAGAGGCAACAGGAAGCAGCTGACCTTTATTGTGTTTTGGGGGTGACATTGTTTGACCTGAACTTTGGGATAATTACTTTGGTGGCTGAATGGAGAATGGGTTGGAGTGGGGAGCACCTGGAGGCAGGCAGGCCCACCTGCAGCCACTGCAATAATCCAGGCATGAGGTGACACCAGGGTCTGAACCAGGGGCCAAGTCAGAGGAAACAAGGAGGTATATTAGAGATGCTGCTGCAGAGATAAAATCAACAGGCCTTGGCACCATATCACATATGAGGGTGGAGTAAGAGAGGAGGAGTCCAGCATGACTTCTAGGTTGGGAGCCTGAGGGACTGGGAGGATGGTAGCACCCTCTACAGCCATAGGCCTTGCAGGGGAAATAACTGAACAAAGGTCTGAGCCTCCCGAGCATTCCAAGGAAGTGAGGCATGGCTATTTCCCAATAAATTGGAACCAATAGCCTTCCTCTGCTTTGGCCCTGTACCTTGAAAACAGGGAGACAGATTTGGAAATGTTCAAAACAAATAAGACCAATTAATTAAAACGAAAACACTAACCAGTATAAAACATTAGGTCATGTGATTTCTAATTGGAGGAAATAATATAGACTTTGCAAATTGAGAGGGGGAGATTGAACTGGTGCAATTCCCTGAAATCAGAAAAAGACATGTCCCTCTACCCTGCAAGTGTCTGTATACAGTCAAAAAAACATGGAAACCATAACTAATCAGTACAGGGTCAGTTTTCAGATAAGACATAGGGAGGGGTTGCTTGAGATATACAACTATGAGAAAACTTCTTGCAGCAGTCTTTGAATCTGACTGGGTTTCTGGTCAGCATAACCTAGGTCCTTGGTTAAGGGTCTCTAAGCAGCAGGAAGAAGGGGTCCAGTTTCCCAGCCATGCAAGGCTAGGCCCAAACAATACAAAACTGTTTTCTCTCAATTCCTACAATCGAATAAAATTTTCTCACAAGACAGAAATTGCACTAGACCCATAACTGAATAGAAAAGGAATTGAGCTAGCTCCAGACCTCAGTCACAAGATGAAGGGAGTGGTTCACAGTGTGCTGCCCTAATCCTATCACAGGGTAGGAAGGAGGCTTCATTTTGGACATATTAAGTTTAAGATAGCTACTGGATTTCCAGTTTTAGATGTCTGAAAGGCATTTATTTGCAGATGTGAGATTGGAGGGCAGTGGAGATACTAGGGCAGAAAAGGTAGATTTGGAACTCATCAGCATGAAGGTGGGAGCTGATGAGGCTATCAAGGGAAGTACTATAGAAGGAAAGGAGAAGAGGTCCTAGGGCAGAAGCCCAAGGGGCACCTATGGTTAGAGGGTATGATCTGGAAGAGGAGTCAACAAGAGGCAGAGGAGGGTTCGGGTTCAGAGAGGTAAGGGAGAAACCAGCAGGGAGTGGTGTTCCGAAAACCTAGAGAGACGAGAGTGTCAAGGGAGAGAGAGTGACCAATAGTGTCCAAGGCTGCAGAGGTCGAGGACAATGAGGACTGAGAAAAGGCTGTGGGTTTGGCAGCTAAGGGATCCTTGGTAACTTTGGAGAGAGTGGAGAGGGGGGTCCAGTGGAATGATGAGATCAGAAGCCAGACTGAAAGAGGTTAAGAAGGGAGAGCAGCAGTACACCTGTTGGAGATGCCTTTTCAAGGGACTTTAGCTACAAAGGGCAGAAGAGATAATGGGTGAGAATGAGCAGGGATGAGTGAGGATTTTTCCAGGAGAGACATGGGTGTGTGTATAGGCAGTAGGAAACAAGCCAACAGAAAGACAGAGGGGACAATCTGTTGGAGGATTTGGGATGGAATAGGATTACTTGAAAAAGAGGGGTTAACTTTAGTAAGAGGCAAGGCCACTTCACCATATGAGACTGGAAGGAGAAAGCACCTAAGTGATGGATAGGGAAGAGGGAAAAAGAGGGAGCTCATGTTGATTGGCCTCACTTGTGTAGGCAAAAAGGTGAAAAACTATGGGAGAGCAAAGGCTTGTCTGGGTGGAACTGGTGATATAAGGGGGCAGGAGCCAACCGGAGTTAAATTGATTCATCAACAAGTCAAGATGGGGAGAAAATGAGAGCGTCGCTAGGGCAGGAGAGATGGCCCAGGGGATTGGGAGTCCAGTGAGAATGAAGGATAAGGGTTATGGAAAAGAAGGTAAAGGGAGAGGTGAAAAGCCAATAGATGATCAGGTAAAAGGATTTTGGAATTCTTGAATACTGAAGGGATGCATCTGTAGGGGTGTGTGTGTGGCTGAGGCAGGGTAGCATAGCTCAAGGAGGGGAATAAGTTGGGGCAGTACTCTAGATATCCTTGAAATGACATCAGTAGATACCATCTTTCTTGCTACCTGCTGCCCGAAACCTTTTTTGTCCTTTTCTCCTAAACTTCTTGAAAAAGGTGTCTGTACCCAATACTTGTATTTCTTCTCCTCTCTTTACTTTCCGTAATCTGGCTTTCAGCCTCTTCATTCAATCGAAACAGGTCTCTCCAAATTTACCAGGGATCTCAGCATGATGCGTTCATGGTCCTCCCCCTTTGTGACGTCTTTCCTGGACCCCCTTCTTTTCTTCCTGGATACTGTGTCACGGTTACCTTCTCTACCCGGACCATTCTCGGGTCTTCCAATCTCATCCCTGTTAAGACATCTCAAGGGGGATGTCCCCGGACATCTTGGACTCAGTATGTCCCAAACGTAACCCGTTCCCCTCTTCCTAGGACGCCAGGCTTGCCCAGCCCACGTGTCTGGTCATCCTCTCTCTGTCCGGGGGGGGTGGGGAGGATGGAGATCAGGGCTAGCGTGGAGCTCCCGAAATTCGGACACCTGCTCCTGGCCAAAGGGGGAAGACGCTGAGGATGAGGCGCGCGTGTGTGTCCGAGGCGGAGCCGGAGGCGCGCGGGCCAGCACAGAGGGGAGCCGCCGGGAGAGGAGCGGGACGGGAGAACGCGGGCGCCTGGCAACCACTCGGGGCGCCCGCTCCGGAGGCGGCCGAGGCAGGTCGCGTTGCCGGGCAACCGCCCTCCTCGGCGAGACTCTCGCGGCTTTCGGAAGGCATCGCGAGATGAGACAGTGCCGGGCGCCCGCCCCCGGGGCGTGCTTCGTGGGCTCCAAGATGGCGACCGGCGAGCTGTGCTGTCACCCGGCAACCCTCTACGTGAGAGGCCGCCCCTCCCGGCGATTGGCTCGTTGGGCCGGGCCTCCGCTCGGCCCGCCCCGCACCAACATGGCCGCCCCGCCTGCGTCATCAGGCGCGCGCCAGGAGCGGCGGCGCCTCGTCGAGGGTGCGGCGAGGGCTGCCGCGGCGGCCGCGGGAGGGGACCGAGGCGGCGGGAGCGGAGGCAGCCGCGCGGGGCTCGGGATGGTGCCCGGGGCCGAGGGGCCGGCCCGCGCCGGCGGCCTGGTGGCCGACGTGGTCTTCGTCATCGAGGGCACGGCCAACCTGGGGCCCTACTTCGAGGGGCTGCGGAAGCACTACCTGCTGCCGGCCATCGAGTGCGTGCGTGCGTGCGTGCGCGGCCCCGCCGGGACCCCTGCCCCTCCTCTCCCCGCGGGGGCCCGCACCCCCTGACCCTTGACTGCTGACCCCGCCCTCGCGCAGCCCTGACCGCGCCAATTCTCTCGCTCGCTAGGTACTTCAATGGAGGTCCCCCGGCGGAGACCGACTTCGGAGGAGACGTGAGCGAGGGGCCCTGGGGGTGGGGACTAGAGAGGGTCTGGGGGCGGGGGTCCTTGGGGGGGCAGGGCTGGCGGGGGGGTGAGCACGGCAGCGGCCCCCTGCTCTGTCCGCAGTACGGGGGCACGCAGTACAGCCTGGTGGTGTTCAACACCGTGGACTGCGCCCCCGAGTCCTACGTGCAGTGCCATGCGCCCACCAGCAGCGCCTACGAGTTTGTCACCTGGCTGGACGGCATCCAGTGAGTGCGGGGCGGGGCGGGAGCGGGCACTGGGGTCGGGGGGGGCCCGGGCCGGAGGGGCACCCCAGCCTGGCTCCCGGCTCCCTGCAGGTTCATGGGAGGCGGCGGCGAGAGCTGCAGTCTCATAGCTGAGGGGCTGAGCACGGCCCTGCAGCTGTTCGATGACTTCAAGAAGATGCGCGAGCAGATGTGAGCGGGGGCGGGGCCCGGGCTGGGGGCGGGGCCAACTGGACTGGGGGCGGGGCCGGCTCTGCTGGGGTTCCAGGGGCGGGGCCCAGGGTTGGACTGGGGGCGGGGGAAGGCTGGGCTGGAGGCGGGGCCCAGGTATGGGGGGGACCCACCTCCCAGCTACCTCCTTGCCTCAGCTGAGCCCCCTCCTTCCTGCTCAGCGGCCAGACGCATCGGGTCTGCCTTCTCATCTGCAACTCTCCCCCATACCTGCTGCCGGCCGTGGAGAGCACCACGTACTCGGGCTACACCACCGAGAGCCTGGTGCAGAAGATCGGGGAGGTCTGTGGGGCCGTCGGGCAGGGAGCCGCAGTGGGGGCCGCGCCAGGGGGGGGCCGACTCTGAGGGGCTCCTCCCTCCCACAGCGAGGCATCCACTTCTCCATTGTGTCCCCGCGGAAGCTGCCGGCCCTGCGGCTCTTGTTCGAGAAGGCGGCGCCGCCCGCGATCCTGGAGACGCAACCAGCGGATGTGAGCCAGGATCCACGGCACATGGTGCTGGTGCGAGGCCTGGTGCTGCCAGGTCGGTGCCAAGGAGCACAGTGGTGGTGGGGGGCAGGACAGGTGGCTTTGCCTGCTCCTGTAACTGGTGGTGGCCCCAGTCCCGGCATTAGTGACCAGGGACCCAGCTCCTTGGTCAGCTCCAAGGCCTTCAGGTGCAGAAGAAGGGGAACAAAGGGGAGCACCTGGTCCTGACCCTGCTGGAGGTGGTGGGGTCCAAGTTGGCCATGGCTCCTGGTCTGGGTCTAGCATCTGAGTGCTTTGCTAAAGTTGCTTGTTTCCCTCTGGCATCCCCGGCCCTACCACTCAGTGGGTGGAGGTTCTGGCCCAGGTCCCCTCCAGTCCAAGCAGCCCGTGCCACTACCTCCAGCACCACCCCCTGGGACCTCCCTCTCAGCTGCACCCCCTCAACCACTGCCTCCTGTCTCCCAGCCCTACCAGGTATGCAACAGGGTTATCTAGGAAATAGGGGGTGAGGGGCTGGGTCTGGGGATAGTGGGGGCTCCCAGGGCAGTCTGCTTCTCCTTCCAGGTGTCCAGTAATCTCAGTGCAGCCCAGGTGGCTGCTCAGAATGCTGTGGATGCTGCCAAGAACCAGAAGGCGGGACTGGGCCCACGCTGTGAGTATTGAGGGAAGGGAGGCATCCTGGGTGGGGAAGAGGAGTCATCCGTGGGTGCAGGAAGGGGGCCCTCTGTGGGTACCCCAGGCCCCTGCTGTGCAACTTGTTTTCTCTCCTGGCAGTCTCACCCATCAACCCTCTGCAGGCAGCGGCCCCAGGAGTGGGCCCCCCGTTCAGCCAGGCTCCAGCCCTCCGCTCCCTCCTGGGCCCCCTGGGGCTCCCAAGCTGCCTCCAGCCTCCCAGCCTAGCCTGGTGGCAGCAGTTGCCCCTGGGTCTGGGCTGGCCCCTGCTGCCCAGTCTGCAGGGCCCCCCATGGTACGTGCTTGCCCTATCTGAGCTCTCTGACACATACTGTTCCCTCAGGGTCCCCTCTCCTGGGTTCTCTGTAGCTGACCCTCTGCTCTCCCATGTTTCCTGTGAGCAGGCTGGCTCTGTGTCTGCGGCTGGGGTGAGTGGGCCAAGCCCGGCTCAACTGGGGAGTTCTGCACTTGGGGCTGGGAGCAGTCAGTCACCAACAAGGTCCTGGCATGGAGTGGTGTCCTTGAGTGGCAGGAGGTAGGTGGGTCTGGAGGAGAGGGGTGAGGTAGATGGGTAGGGAGGAAGGACTTCCATGACACTACCTCTGCCTTCCAGAAACCGAAACCGGCCTCGGTGGATGCCAACACGAAGCTGACAAGGTCTCTGCCCTGCCAGGTCTATGTGAACCAGGGAGAGAACCTGTGAGTGTGGGGGGTGGTCTGGAGGAGGCTGGGGTGTAGAGGAGTGGGGGAGAGGCAGGGGAGGGGTGAGAACCACAGCTCTTTTCTGTCCTCTGCAGGAAGACAGAGCAGTGGCCCCAGAAGCTGATCATGCAGCTTATCCCACAGCAGCTGCTGGTGAGAGCAGGGCCTGGGCCTCCCCTTCTCCCCGAGCTGCAGGCTCACCCCAGGCCCCCTTGGGCCATGTTCCAACGGCTCCCACTGGTCCCTGCCACCTGTCTGCCCTCATCCCTTCTCTCAGCTTGTCTGTTCTCGTCCCTCCTCTTGGGGCCCCCCACCAACCCCTGCTGTGTATATCATGTCTTTTTCTTTTTTTTGCAGACCACACTGGGTCCCCTCTTTAGAAACTCCAGAATGGTCCAGTTTCATTTCACCAACAAGGATCTGGAATCTCTCAAAGGCCTTTACCGTATCATGGGCAATGGCTTTGTAAGTGGGTCACGTGTGGGCAGTGAGGAGTGGGGGATGGGCCATGGAGTGGCCTCTGCTCCTGGGCCCCCCTGAGCCCTCTGGGTGGGGGCCCCCTGGGTGTGGGTAGGTCTTCTGCCCCTGGGCCTCTCTGAAGCCCCCGGGCTGGGGCCCCCCTGCTGCCCCCTTCTCTGGCAGGCTGGCTGCGTCCACTTTCACCACACCGCGCCCTGCGAGGTGCGCGTGCTCATGCTGCTCTACTCCTCCAAGAAGAAAATCTTCATGGGGCTGATCCCCAATGACCAAAGTGGCTTCGTCAATGGCATCCGCCAGGTCATCACCAACCACAAGCAGGTGCAGCAACAGAAGTTGGAGCAGTTGCAGCAGCAGCAGCCACCACCGCCACCACCACCACGAGGGGTGAGTTTGTAGTGAGCCTCACTGAGTGTGCCCTGGCATGCAGGGCTGGCTGGGAGGCCCAGCTTGTGACGACTTTTATTTCCCCACAGATGGGGGGACCACAGGCCCCACCTGGACTGGGCCCCCTCCTGGAGGAGCAGCAGCGGCCCCCCCAAAGCCTGGTGAGGCCAGGGCAGGGCTGAGGGCCCTGGATCCCCCACTTTGGTCCAGAGCGAGGCTTGGCTTGACCAACTTTATCTTTCAATCTCTTTCCAGCTCCAGCTCCGCCAGCCGCAGCCACAGCCCCCAGGCGGGGTAGGAGTAGGAGTAACTGGGACAGGTGGACAGCCTCAGCCTCCCCCGGGTGCTGCCCAACCCCCTCCAGGAGGGCCACCTCCTGGAGCTGCCCCTCCTGGAGCTGCCCCTCCAGGGCCTCTCCTGCGGCCTCAGAACCCGGGTGCCAACCCTCAGTTGCGGAGCCTCCTGCTGAACCCACCACCCCCACCACCAGTGAGAGGGCACTAGAGGCGGGGAGTTAGGGGCTGGCTAGGGTTTCAGGGGAATGGGGGAGGTGTGGCCTTTTGTCTGGGGAAGGCCATAGCCCATCATCAAGTGCTCTTGTGTCTTTCTATCCTCTAGCCCCAGACTGGGGGGCCGCCGCCCCAGGCTTCCCTCCACCACCTGCAGCCTCCAGGAGCCCCAACCCTGTTGCCTCCCCCCCACCAGGGCTTGGGCCAGCCACCCTTGGGCCCTCCCTTGTTGCACCCACCACCTGCTCAGCCTTGGCCTGGACAGCTTCCTCCACGGGCCCCTCTGCCAGGTGAGGGTCCCCCCTCAGACCTGGTGGTGGAGAAGCTATGGGTGCTAGAGCTGGAGTCTGACCCCCACTCCCAACTTTTTCCTTTGTTCAGGTCAGATGCTCTTGAGTGGAGGCCCCAGGGGTCCAGTCCCCCAACCCGGTCTGCAGCCCCCCAGCGTTATGGAGGAAGACATACTGATGGACCTCATCTAATAAAGCTTCACCCCCTCACCAATAAAGCTTCCTCATTTCCCTGCCTGCTACCTGGGCGCTATTTTTGGCCCCAGTGTCTGGGCCTAGTCTGATAGGATGCAGCCAAGGAGGAGCAGGAAGACATGCAAGGGGGATGACATGAAAACTAGTTTTATTGGGAGTGAAGGGGAGAGTCAACCCTCAGAGAACTGACGGTACAGGGCTGCGTGTTGGGCATCCTTGAATTGTGGGCGAAATGGGATCTCCAGGATCTGGGAGAAGCCCTCTGTCAGAGATGGAGTGACAAACTGCTTCCTGGAGAGGAGGGAGTTTGAGGTTAGATAGGAGTCTGAAAGCCCCACTTCCAGCCCCGAGACCCAGGCGTTACCTGTAGCTGAACATGACCATGTCAGATACTGGAGGGTGGGGGGAGCCGATCATCTCTCTGAACTGGGGGAAGAAGTCACAGGGTAATAAGGTCAGAGGGTTGGGGTCAGAGAGTTCAGGATCATGGCCAAAGGTACCAGCCCCTCCTCACCCGGTTGTTGTGTCGGGCCAGATCCAGTGAAGCCATGAAATGGAAACATCTACAGGGGACCCCAGCATCCTTGGCACATGAGATATACCTGCCGAGGTAAGGGGTAAGTTGGGAGGGCTCTATGTGGCCCTCTCCTGCCTTACCCTCTCATGCCCCGCTCAGTACCTGGCCCGGCTTGCAGGGTCAGGGTTGGTGTTGTCCACCACGGCTCGGCCCCCAGCCTTCAGGGCCTCAGCACAGACAGCCACACATTTCTGCCAAGAGCCCAGTGTGTCCTAGGGGAAAGTGATGGAGAGAGACTGAGACTAACCCTAAGCCTGAGCCCTCAGCTCCAAACCTGGCCTTCCCTCTCTTTAGCTGGTTAGGGACACGGAGATGCACAGAACAATCCCTTTGCCTCAAGTGTCCCTGGCTGCCAACTAGAAACAGGACTCCTGTTCCCACAAGCTACACGAAGCCTCTGCTAAAAGGGAGGTGTCCCAGCATCGGGTGACTGGGTTGGCCCATCCAGCCCCACACGTACCCTGTTTGCATAGACGTAGCCAGCTGACACCAGGTGTTCCTGGAGAAAAGTTGACTTCCCAGCTGTGGGAAGAGACAGGATGGAGAGATGAGGGATGGGACAGGGCTGGGTCTGGGGAAGGGTAACAGAGGTTGGGTGACAGGAGTCAAAGGCTGTCTTACCCGCTGGAAAGCCAACAGCAACGATGATCTCGGGGCCTGGACCTACAAGAGGTCCAGCAGGTGGCAGGCACAAGGGCCCTGTGGGGCTCAGAGTTCTCTGCAGGAAATTGGGGAAGAGTGAGGCCAGACCCCATAAAGGCCTCCCATATGTCTCCACCTCCCATCCAGAGCTCCCCAGACCTCACCGGGTCAAAGTCTGGGAGTGTGAAGGGGGCCGGGGCCCAATTCAAGAAAAACTCTTCAGGAGTTGAGAAGCGCAGGCCAAGGTTCAAGGCAAACTGAGAGAGAAAGCAGGATGAGAAAGTAGATCCCCCCAGACTTCAGTCTTAGGCAGGGGCTGGGGAGACAGGAGCCCTCACCAAGCGGTCCCCACAAGAGAAGTCCTTCTTCTTCCGGTCTGGAGCCCAGTTGGCTGGACGTCCTGCAGCATCTGAAAATGGGGCTGGTGTCAGTTCCTCTGCCTTGGAAAGGGATGCCCCTCAAGCCCGTCACCTCATCCCAAACTGCTTCTGACCTCACCTCCCACGTAGATGCTGTCAGCCAGGGAAATGGGGACTCCCTCGTTGGCCTGAGAGAAGCAAGAACAGAGATGCTGGGAAGGGGGGAAGCGAGAGCCACCTAGAGTTGAAGGCAGAAGGGAAGCAGGGCTAGGTTCCAGGGACATGGGGGCTGAGACCCGCAGAAACAGGCAGCTAATCCCCTCCCACTCCAAAGGTAGCCCAGGGGCACCTGCTCACACAAGTGATCCCACATGCCTGTCACTGGTTTGCGGTAAATCCCCGAGCGCGTGGCCACCAGCACCTGCGAAGGGAAAGGGACATGGCAAGGGCTTCCAGACAGAGGCTGCCACCCGGTGCTCAGCAATGTGCCTCGTGCCCACCTGGAAATGGGCCCCCAGGGCTGACAGCACGGCCTCCACCTTGGCCTGGAAGTCTTGGGGCCGCAACCGGCCTCGCCCAATGCCCAGCTGGTTGGTGAAGATGACGAGCTGTGGTCAAGGCAGGAAGGGCAGGTCACCGGGGTCCTTGGCACAGCCCTGCCACCCCCAGCTCTCCGGTCACTACCTTATACCCGTCGGCCTCAAGCTCCTGGAGCCGCTTAGGGATCCCCGGGAAAAGGATCCTGGGGGGAAGGAGAAGGAGATGGCACCGGAGGGGCACCCCCCCCACCGGAACCCTCCCCAGGCGGCGGCCTCACCTCCAGTCCTCCGGGCCAGTGGGGAAGACCTTCCCCGAGCGGGTGGTGATGAGGGTCCCGTCCAGGTCGAAGCAGGCCACCTGGGGGGGCAAAGTCACCAGGTGTGGGACCTGCCGGGCACAGGCAGAGTCCCCCGGGCCGCCGGGCGGGACGCTCACCTTCTCCCGGGCCTGGGCTCCGGGGTCCGTGAACAGCAGCAGGGCCCCGAGCTCCCGCCAGCCGTGGGGGCCCTGGGGGCCGCGGACTCTCTTGGGGGGGGGCGCCTCCTGCGCCTCCAGGGGCCCCGCGGTCCTCAGCAGCGTCAGCGGGTACAGGCCGTTCACCAGCAGCAGCGTCTCCCCGACGGCCAGCGGAGCCCGGGAGCCGGGGCTCAGCTGGGTGCCCCCGGCCTTGGAGGGATTCACGCCCAGCTGGGAGGGGGGAGGGGGCGGGGCCCCGCCGGTCAGGCCCCACCCCCGCGGCCGCCAGCGGGAGACCCAACGAGCCGCCCTCCGACCGACCCGAACCCTCCCTCCAGCCCCCCCCCCCGCTCCGCCGCCACGCTGTTACCTGCGTCACCATCACGACCTGAGACGCGGGCTCCACTTGCAGCTCCACTGGTGGGGGAGGGGAAGATGAAGTCCCGCCCACTCGATGCCCAGGCCCCGCCCCCGCCCCGCCGCGCTGCTTCCCCACCTTGGCTGCGCGAGCACTTCCGGTCGGTGACTCGAGTCTGTGGTCCCCGACCCAGCACGAGACTGCGGCCGGCAGGGGGTAAAGGGATCGGGGGCGGACCCCCAGGAGGGCTGTGCAGCCACAAGGAGGGTTCCGACGTGGCCATGCCTACTCCCCCTGCTACTGCACCGTGCCGGCTTCGGGACCGCCACCGGAAGTTCCGCCTATCGCGTCAGAGCGCGGCCGGAAAAGGAAGGCTGGGCTCGTAGGCGAGGCCTATTTCAATTTGACCCGCCCCTTTCCTTCTAGTTGGGCGAGGCCGCTCCCACTCCCGGAATCCCACCCCAGCCCTTTCCCAGAGAGCGGAGGCCACGGTCAAAGTCAAACTCTTTATTGGTAGGCATTCCCCCTGCCCCTCCCACCCTCCCACGGGCGGGCAGGGCCCTTTAAGGCATGTGTGGGAACAGAGGATTAGCAAGCCCCCGAGGGCGAGGGGTAGCTGATCAGCTAAACCCTTCCCAGGAACAGGCCAATAGGGGGTGGGTAGCGTCATCGGATAGGTACTAATGCAATTGGGCCATCCCTGAGGTGGGGCGGGACCAGGACAGGGTGGCTGTAGTGTCGAGAATAGGGGCTTCTCCGTAGTAAGGTCTTTCCCCGAACAGCGGGAGCCACTGGCAGTTCAGGCATTGATTGGATCCTCCTTAAAGGGGAGGGCCCAAAAGAACTAAGGCTTCGGTTGGCCAAGGGGGGGCGGCCCAGCACCAGGGCCGTACGAGGAGCTGATTGGATGCCCCCGCACCCTCCCCTAAAGGATGCTCCAGGAAGAGCCTGGGATTGGCCAGGGCCTGTGGAGGAGTGGAATTAAAAGGAAACTCGGGGAGTCGATTGGACACTTCCATTACCCTCCCCCAATGCACGGGAAGAGCAAGAAAAACGGAGCCCCAGAGGAAGGGAGGGTGGGGCAAAGAACGGATCCGGGATTGGCCAGGTCTGGACGGGCCAGGGGCGGGACCAGAGGGCAGGGAACTGGGGTGAGGGAGGAAGGAGGGAAAAGGAGAGAGGAAAGGGGAGGCGCAGACAGGCGCCCCCCCTCAATATTTCCGCTTCAGCTTCTGGAAGTCACTGGTGTTGAGGCGGGGCCGGGGTAGGTCTCCGAACACCTGGGAGCCTTCGGCCTCGCGCAGAACCAGGGCCTGCATGCTGGCCGCGATGCGCTCCAGGTCCGGGGAGGAGGGCTGCGGGCAGGGAGCAGCTGGTCAGCCAGGGCTACTCAGGCCCCCTCCCTGCAGGCCGAACCGCCCCCACCCCCCACCATGTCCGCCCTCACTCACCGGCCCGTTCTCCTCATCCGAAGACCTGGTCTCGGTTCTCTTGTCCTTGAAGCCCCACACTGGCACAGAAACTGGGAGGGACTTGGCATACTGCTGGGGGGCCTGGCTCACACACAGAGGGCCGGCTGGTGCCTCTTCGCTCAGGCTCCCGTCATCGGTGCTCTCAGGGTCAGATTCACAGAATGGGGGCAGGTCCTCGTGGGCAGTGTCTTCGTCCATCACAAAGAGGCCTGAAGGAGGGTGGGGGTCTTGGTTCCCAGATCAGACCTCCCAGGCTTCCAGCCCGAAGAGTTTCCCTCTGCACCCACCCCCTCCTCCTGGTGCCTTCTCACCTCCGTCATCTCCCAGTCCTAGCCTGCTCCCTGACGTCTCTGTTTCTGTCTCCTCCTCCTCATTGTCGTCCTCCTGCTCCTTCTTGTCTTCTGGCCTCCGAGGATGGGGAGA
Organism: Bettongia penicillata ogilbyi; assembly: GCA_023548195.1. Classification (NCBI taxonomy): domain Eukaryota; kingdom Metazoa; phylum Chordata; class Mammalia; order Diprotodontia; family Potoroidae; genus Bettongia; species Bettongia penicillata. The sequence goes on from JAJHZJ010000739.1 coordinate 768,367, forward strand.
GCTCCTCGGGCTAGGGGCCAGAGGCTCTGGTGCAGGGGGTGGTGCAGGGGGCCTGCCAGCCGCGGCCCGGTGGGCCTGCGCTATATCATGTAAGCAGCGCCTGGCAGCTTCCGCCAGGGCGCCCCGGCCATGGGCTGCATAGGCACAGGGGCCTGGCCGTGGTGGGGGCGGGGGTGCAGCTGTCAGCAGCACCAGCTCCGTACCTGTCTGTGCCCGAAAACGCTCTGCTGCCCCCACCACGGCTTCCCATAGCTCTTCAGGACGCCCGGATGCCATCCACGCCCTGGTGAGAGAAAAGGGAGTGACTCAGGTGGAAGCCTCGCATAGTGGTCCTCCCCGCTCACACACGTACACACGTACACACCTTAACAGAGAAGAAAGGGGGCTGAAAAAGCTTGAAGAGGCTGTTTAGTGCAATGCCCTTCTTTGACAGAAAAGGCCCCCAAAACCCAGAGAAGACCCTGGCCGGGCCGTCACCCTGTCTCTGCAGAGGCTGGGACAGAAGCCCCGACAGACACCGCCATGGGGGGAGCAACCGAGGTTGCAAAGCGGTAGGTCTCACCCCGGCTCAAGGGCCGGTGACATAAAACGCCCGAGGGTAGGGATCTGGGGGCAGGGATAATCCGGGGGATTAATGGGAGGAGGGAAAAGGCCGCAGAGTCCGGAACCGCATCCAGGTTTCCACCTAAGAGAGGATGCCCTCCACACCTGCCACCAGTTCCCCCAGTTTGGGCATGGAACAGTTGTTCAGCTCCGCCCTCCACGTGGGAAAACAGGAAGTCCTGCCCCTTATGGGCGGGGCAAGGAGTTCCGAGGTACGAAGTAGCCCCAACCCTGTAGGGAGACGAAAGAGGAAATCACCCCTCCTCCCCCTGTGCCCCGCCTCCCCACTCCCCAAAGAGGAAAAAGGATGTCCCGCCTCCCAGTGGTAGGGAAAACCAACGTCGAAAGCCACCTCCGGGAAGGGAAGGCTGAAACCGGAAGTCCCGCCCTTGCGTGGGAGGGGGGCACGCCATTAGCCGGACCCCAGACCCCCCCCCCACTCTCCCATCATCCTGACATAGGTTACGGGCTTGGATCGGAGATGTTCTGGAGCCAGCGCGGGGCCTCGACCCCGTCTCTCCACGCGAGGATGGCTGCACTGTCAGCTCGCTTACCTCGGCCGGGCTCCCGTCTCCCTGCCTCCCTCCCCGCCAGCCTTCGGTCCTCCCCAGGCGTCCGCGCCGCCGCCGCTCACGTGCCTGCGGCCAGCATGGCGGGCCTGGCGCCCTTACAGGGCATGGCGGCCTCGGCGTCATTTCCGCCCGGCGCCAGCTTCGCCGAAGCGCCTGCGACCCGCCGTCGGCGTGTCTCCGCAGCCTACCCTTGTTCTGCAAGGAGGGGACCACCTGACCTGCCCTTAAACATCATGGCGGCCACGCGGCTTCACGCCCCGCCCCTTGCGAGGTCCATGGCGCTTCCGCCGCAGACCTTATCCCTGAGGGCGGCCGCTCCGCCTGAGGCCTGCGAGCATGGCCAGGAACAACCACGTCCTCGCCCTGGGGGCCCGCGACACCACGGCCCCGGCCGCTGCCTTCCTCCGGGTGACCCCCGCTCCGCTTCCCTTCCTCCCCCCACTTCCTGGCACGGAAGTGGTATGCCCCGCACTAACATGGCGCTCACAGCGCTGCTCAGCTCGCTTCCTTGAACGATGGCAGTACCGCTGCGGCATCCCTAAAAATCTTGGCGGAAAAGGTGGGGCACTCGCGGTGGGGCGCGGCTTGGCCACCTCCCTCTTTGTTTACTTCTTGCTGGGAGCCCACGTGACGCGCCGGCGCACTGCCCACTCTCGGCACCGCTCCCCCCATTGCGTCTGCGCAGAACGCATTTGTCACTCCTCTTGCTATCAGTGGTTTGATCCGCCTACGGCCGAAGGAACAAGGAGACGCTACCATTTTACTCCCATCGAGGGGAGGTTCGACCCGTCGGATGTGACGTAAGGAATTTATCTCCGGAGGCGGAGCGAGGTAGGGGTGTGGCCTCTGCCCCAGCTGCGACTATGGAGGAAGCTGGCTACCGGGTAAGAGGTGACGGAGAACCTAAGAGGCCTCCTGTTTGACCTTTCCTTCCGTCCTTTAGGAATATGGGTCCTGCCCTTCTCTGACCCTTCCCCACCACCCTTCTGGCCCCCGATCTCAGCGCATGCGTCTCCCTCGGCCCCGAATCCTCGGTAAAGTGCGTCTGCTGGGCTGGTCTTTCTGCGCATGCGCCCCTGCTCAGGTACCGCCCTCGGGCGGAACTGCTTCCTCATTTCTGGCTGTGCGCATGCGACCCTCCCGTCCCGGGCGCCCGCCTCCCCCTTGTGCCCGCTTCTGCGCACGTGTGCAGGCTCCTCCTGAGCCTCAGCCTCATCCCCTCCTGTAGGTGGTTTTCGAGAAGGGCGGAGTATACCTGCACACGAGCGCTAGGGGGCGGCACCAGGACCCGGGCTCCCTCATCGCTGGCGTACTGCGCCTGCTCGAGAAGGTGGGTTCCCAGTAGTGGGCGTGGCTTTGGTCGTGGGGCGGGCTTACTGGGCGGGGCAGCCCTGGTTCTTTCTCCCATTCTCTTTGTCCTTCCCTCACCCAGGGCAATGACGTCATCCTGCATTGGGCCCCAGTGGAAGAGGCTGGAGACTCCTCCCACGTGGTTTTCTCTAGGAAGGTGGGCACCCCGCCCCCCAGGTTTCTCCTCCCCCTCCGCATCTGGGGAGCGTGCCCCCCAAATCAGACTGAAAAAGACGCAGATCCAGGCGCCAGCACCTGCAGGCGGCTGGGAAGTTCAGTGTCCCCTTCCTCAGGACCCTCCCATACGTCTAGGGTGTTCCTATCTCAGGGTGTGTTTGCGTGCCCTCCCCTCACGTTCGGATCGCCCCTTTCCTCTGGGAATGTTTAGGGCCCCCGTGTACATCTAGGGCTCTGCTGTACATCTGGGGCTCCCTCCCCGGGATTTTTCAGAGCCCCCCATACATCTAGGTCTCTCTTATCTCGGGGTATATCTGGGGGCCCCTCCCCAGGATATATGCAGCCTTCACAAATTCAGATCTCCCCTTTCCTTGGGGAGTATTTAAGGCCCCCCTCTTCCAGGGTATCTCAGACCTGTCTGTTCCCCTTTAGGGGTCTCAGCGTCTGCTTGTCAAACCCAGAGTGATAGGGTTCGAAAATCTGGGCTCAAATTGATGTTTGGGGTTTTGAATTTTTGGTCCCATTTTTACCCATTGGTGTAATAGGGTTGGGTCACTTTGTTCTGGGGGTGGGTTCTATAAATGTTAGGACAGACCCAGGATCTAAGATTTTACTATTTCATTTTCCTCCAGGAGCCTAGTGGGGGAGACCCCTGTCCGTCAGAGGAAGAGCCGACCTTTGACCCTGGCTATGAGCCCGATTGGGCTGTGATCAGCACTGTGCGGTCCCGGCCCCGGCCCCCTGAACCTGACCCAGGTAAGTCCATTGGACCCTAGCCCAACAGGACCCAGGGTGGCGGATGGCCTGGACTTGGGCCCTGACCCAAGGACAGTGAGAACAAAGGTGGGACAAGGTATATAAGGAAAGCGTTGCGGACTGGAGGGCTTGAGCTGCGTTTCAGAGGCTAGGGGTGGGAGAAATGGAAAAGAGCCCTAGTTCCTGAGGCAGGTGGTAAGATCACCACATGGGGCAGGAGCAGACAGGCTGGGTCTCTGTGTTTGGGGATAGGATTAGGGGTGGGGGAGATTCTGGCAGAGCAGCAGTCCCCAAGGTAGGGGAATGCCCATGTGAAGGGCTAGGAGGAAGCAGAGCGATGAATGAAAGAACAGAGAGGGAGGATGGCGGCAGAGCATTAGTGATGATGGTGGTGGTGGCTCCAGACTTGGCAATTAGGGGACTGTTGACTACCTGCAAGGGGGTGGGGTGTTTTCAGCCAGGGTTTGGGGGCAAAAGCGAGATTGTGGGAGTTTGGAAAGCATGGGTGATAAGGAAATAGAGGCAGAAGGTGTAGATAGTCCTTTCTAGAAAACGGAGTGTGCCAGGTAGGAGAGGGCAGGAGACCCCGTAGGGGTCATAGGAGAAGGAGGGATGGGTGAGAGCCTCTTGGTCCTTCCCTCCAGCTGCAGGGTCAGGCAGCTCCCGGGGTCCCTGGGCTTTCTCAGTGAGCCTGGGAGAACTGAAGTCGATACGGCGCTCCAAGCCAGGCCTGGGCTGGGCCTATCTGGTGCTGGTGACCCAGGCGGGCGGCTCCTTGCCGGCTCTCCACTTCCACCGGGGGGGCACACGGGCCCTGCTGCGGGTCCTCAGCCGATACCTGCTGCTGGCCAGGTCAGTTGGCGCCAGGTGCCCCTTGCGTCCCACCCCCAACATGTACCCATCATTCATCTTCTCTCCTTTTTTTCTCTACTGGGCCCTAGCTCTCCCCAGGACTCGCGCCTCTACCTCGTCTTCCCTCACGACTCTTCTGCTCTCTCCCACTCTTTCCATCATCTCCAGCTCTTTGATGACGACAGTTCCAATGTGGTGTCTGTGAGTCTCTGGTCTGAAGGCTGGAGGGGGCCCCATTGGGCCTGGGTGAAACAGAGAGGAGGGAAGAGCATTCCCTGGGGTAGGAGGAGAGGTGATCTGTATTGGCGGGACTGGAGAAAGGCACACTATCACCTTCTCTCTTTTATCCCTTCTTCAGCGTTTTCTCCAGGATCCTTATGCAGCCACCTTTGGTGGTTTCTCGCGGGTGACCAACTTTTTTCGAGGAGCCCTTCAGCCTCCTCCTGATGGCCCCCCTGCCCGCTGTCCCGAGGCCCTTGAGGATGAGGAGCCAGAGCCTGGCTTTGAGGTCATCTCCTGTGTGAGTACCTGGGGGGCAAAGTTAGTTGTGACCCAGCATGGACAGTCTCTGAGTAGCTCTGGATGCCCTGAGAGAAAGTAGGGGGGTGAACCGTGGCTTCAGATCACCATCTCTCCCCACGTGGGGTCAGTGCAGGTGCAGCTGGGGCCCCGACCCGTGGTTTCCCGGGGACAGCCGGTGACAGAGGACATATGGGCCAGCCACGTGGGCCCAGATGGGCGCCTTCAGAATGTTGGGGAGCTCAAGGCTCAGATCTTCGCAGGGGTGAGTGGGCCAGGGTGCCTGCAGGGAACCAGGGAAGGGGATAGCAACGCAGCCATCTGTGTGACCACTTTGCATCTCCTTAGGGTTTGTGTCCTTCTTTGAGGAGGGAGGCCTGGAAGTTTCTTCTTGGTTATCTCAGCTGGGAGGGCTCAGCTGAGGAGCACAAGGTCCACATCCATAGGAAAACGTGAGTGAAAGAGCCCTCTGACCCCCAAGTCCCCCAAGAGAGCCCTGTCCTGGAGCCCTGGCCTTGGGAGACTGCCAGCTGTTGGTGACTGGGGAACCAGGCCTATTCTGATGGTGGTCTGCCACTGACCTCTTCCTTTCTTCTTAACCCCTTTCCTGGTGGCATCAGGGATGAGTATTTCCGTATGAAGCTGCAGTGGAAATCGGTGAGCCCTGAGCAGGAGAGGAGGAACTCGTTGCTTCATGGCTATCGCAGCCTCATTGGTCAGTGTTGTACATATAGGTCGGGGGGATGACCTGAGGTTAGGGTTGCTCTAACCTGAGTTTCTGTTTCCCCTTTCCACAGAGCGTGACGTGAGCCGTACTGACCGCAGCAACAAGTTCTACGAGGGACCTGGAAATCCGGGCCTGGGCCTGCTGAATGACATCCTCCTCACCTACTGCATGTATCACTTTGACCTCGGTGAGAGCAGGGTGGGCATCTCTGTGGGATGGGTGAGAGCCGGTGGTACAAAAGCCTGGGTGGAAGATGATCCATCAAGAATTCCCCAAATAGCAGACTTTGGGCACACAGGAAGAAAGGGAACCTGTGGTATCCTTCAGCAGCTCACATTCTACCCCTTGTCCATGCTCCTAGGTTATGTCCAGGGCATGAGTGATCTTCTGTCTCCCATCCTCTATGTCACACAAAGTGAGGTCGATGCTTTTTGGTGTTTCTGTGGCTTCATGGAGCTTGTGGTGAGAGGGGAGTTTTGGGGTCTTGTCACTAGGCTGGGGGTACAGTGATGGACTCTGTGATGATCTTGCCTTCAAACATTTTACTTGTAGCAAGGAAACTTTGAGGAGAGTCAGGAGACGATGAAGCGTCAGCTTGGCCAACTCCTGCTGCTGTTGCGAATCCTGGATCCTCCGCTCTGTGATTTCCTGGGTAATCGTGTCTGCTGGTGGTCCAAGAGTCTTGGCCAGAGTAGAAGGGTTCTAGTCAGACAGTGGCTAACCACCCTCCTTCCATGTATAGAGAAACCAGAAGAGTTGGTGTGGAGCAAAACATGAAGGACCAAAAACCCCTAAGTACAAGTGTGCTCATTCTTCACTAGTTTTCACTGGCTCCCTCCTGGTTTGCCTTAGCCCAACTCAAGTTTCCATCATAGTTTCTGCGTGTGCACTGGGCAGGGCAAGGTCCAGGGTCTCCTGAACCCTTCTTTTCATTGTGACCTTTTGGCCGCTGGTCCAGTCGTTTTCACAGACTCTCCTACGTTGTTAGGTGATTTCTCAGATCTTTTCTAGTCCTTCATTTGTCTCTGCAGGTAGAACGAGCTCATTCTTTTCTTGCTTAGTTAAGGACTCTTCTCTTGGGCTTTGCACTTTGATGTATGAGATTTGTTTGGCTTGATTTGAAATGAAGTCCCTGTGGCAGCCATGTGTGTCTCCCTTCCCTGAGGACCTGCCCTGGACCTCCCATTGAGGGTGCCCTTTAGAAGCCCCACTCTAAGGAGAAGTGGGGGGAGCCCCAGGACCAGCGGGGCTTATGACCCCAGGCACCAAGGTCAAGGGCTTTGTTTTCTCCCCCAATCAGACTCCCAGGACTCTGGTTCTCTTTGCTTCTGTTTTCGCTGGCTGCTCATCTGGTTCAAGCGTGAATTCCCATTCCCTGACATTCTCCGTTTGTGGGAGGTGAGTGGAGGCCTCCTCTGGGAGAGAGAAGGCACATTAGGGGGAAGGGTCCAACTGAGACCTCTGTCCCCATCCCAGGTGCTGTGGACTGGGCTTCCAGGCCCCAACCTGCACCTGTTGGTGGCCTGCGCCATCCTTGACATGGAGAGAGACGCGCTCATGCTCTCTGGCTTTGGCTCCAACGAGATCCTCAAAGTGAGGGGACCCCCACCCCTTCCCTGGGGTAGCCCTTGGGAACATCCCTTTCCTGAGCACTCCAACATGGCCATCACTCCCAGCCACCCTGGCCCATGGGCCCCTCCCCCCCACCTCTGAGGTAGCCTCTGGGAATGTCCCCTCCCTGAGGCAACCCTGTCTGCTCTTAGCACATTAACGAGCTCACCATGAAGCTGAGCGTGGAAGATGTTTTGACCCGGGCCCAAGCATTGTATATGCAGCTGATGGCCTGTCAGGTGAGGTCATGACTTTCCCTGCTCTCACCCCTAACTTTTCCCACCCTGTTTCCTGCTTTTTCCCTAGTCCAGTGTCCTGAGACCTGCCCCAAACCCTGCTGTAGTCCCTCCCCCTCACTCTGGCCTCTGCCTCTCCCCCCAGGAGCTGCCCCACAACGTGCAGGAGATCCTGGGCCTGAGCCTGGCCCCAGCTTCCACCCCAGGCAGCCCCTCCCCCTCAGGCTCACCCCTGCCCCTGTCCCCTACCCCAGCGCCCGAAGCCCCATCCTCTGTTTCGGGGGCTCCTTCGCCCACTCCCCAGCCTGACAGCAGTCTGGAGATCCTGCCTGAGGACTCAGGGCCAGACTCCTGAGTGGTCCTCATTGACTCTGCCTCCCATCTTTCCCGCACAGGCACTTTAGCCCTCCCTCCTTCTTGTCCATCACCAAAGCTCTGACCCTTCTCCTCAGCCCTCTGACCTGAGGGGGTGGGTAGAGGCGGGTCTTGCCCTCCCATCTTGGGAGGGCACTTTTTTCCGCCCATTAAACGGGGTCACTTTGATGCTGGTGTCAGCCTTGTGTTGTGAGCAGTTGAGTTTCCCCCCTTTCCACCAGGAGGGGCACCAGGGAGCTGGCTCTGGGAAGACACATAGGACACAAGGGGCCATAGGAGTGCTGCATGGCAAGTGGGAACAGGAGACTTCCTTTTACCAGTTTTTTTTATTTTCAACATTTACTTTTATAAGATTGAATTCTGAACAGTTTCCTCCCCGCTTCCCTTTCTCTTCCCCAAGATGGCACTCAGTCTTAGAAATCTTTTAATTGACTTTTTCTGGTCACCCCTGGCTGGAGCCTGTGGGCAGCTGAGTGATGGGCCTTTCTGGGTCCACATCCAACCCTGGCAGAGTAGGGGCACCAGCGTTGGCAGGGCCTTTCTGAGTCCGTGTCCAAACCTGGATGGTCAAGGGCATCAGTGTAGGGAGGGTCTTCCTGGCCCCCTGCAGCCCTGGCAGAGCAGGGGCACCAGTGGAGGCAGGGCCTTCCTGGCCATCGTGGCCCTGGTAGGGGGCTGCTGGTTGAGGGAGGCTCCTGGGCCTTGTGGGCATGAAAGGGCCTCCCCTGGGGCCCTAAGTAGCTGTGTGTATCTTCTGGGCTGCTCGTAGCCCTGACTTGATGGCTGTCTCCACCCACCCATGAGGGAGGGCTGTGTACTCCCCAGCAAAGTGCAGGCGGCCCTCAGGCTGTGCCCAGTCCCAGTGCCAAGGCTTCTGCTCAGGGTGTCTGGGTTGCGGGGGCTGCATCACAAAGCCGCCCTGGCTATAGGGGTCCTCCCCCCAGCGCTTCACGGCCCCTCTCCCGTCCCACAGCTCCCGCACCTTTTCACCATGGAGGGCAACAACGTCCTCCAGTGCCAGGCGCAGGGTTTCTTCCTCCCCCAGGCCTGCAAATACCGCTGTGGCATCTGCCCATGTGTAGGATGCGAGGAGGAGACTGCTGCCCTCCCCATCACTTCCTTGTGGGTAGTAGAGAGCACGGACTGGTCGGTCAGTGGACGAGTATCCCCCCATGATGCCCTCATCCTCCCAGAAGGGCTTCCGGAAGCTGAGGAAGACCTTGGTAGCTGGAACATAGTGGATGTTGCGGAGTGCCCAGCGGAGGGCAGGGTGGAGTGGTGGCTGGAAATCAATGCGGCTCAGGGCTGTGGCGGTGGTGGCCAGTAGGACATAGTCTGCATCCAGGGACAGCAGGCACGAAGACTGCCGGGGGTCACGGTAGAAAACAGAGGCACCTTTATGATTCTGGGACACTCGAACCACAGGTGCCTGTAGCAGGACTGGGCCCGTCAGGGAGAGCAGGAGGGCGCGGGGCAGCTGGTCCCAGCCATTGTGGATGCGTCTGTACCTGCGCACAGAAACAGAGGCTGGTGGGCAGGGGCCCAGAGTAGGCTGCTGCTAGCCCCCCCAATCTCCCCTTCCTTGTGCACACCTGAGCTGGTCATTGAGGTAGCTGTGGGTCTGCAAGGCCTCCACGAAGCTGAGGGAGAAGAAGCCATCTTCGCCCAGCACGTCTCCCAGCAGATGGACAGCAGCCAAGCTCAGGTTCCCTTTTCCTAGGAGGTAGTCCTAGGGGGCAGGGGCAGGTCCATGGTGAAGCACCTATACTGCCTCCTTGGCTGTCCCTGGCTCTGTTCCCAGGCATTTGCCTTTGGCCTCTTTCTAGGGCAGGGCCTGTGGGGACCTGTGTGACCAGCCCTTGGGGGGGCCTAGACAGCTTCTGATCCTCCAGCGCTTTAAGCCTCAGGTTTGAATCCTGGCCCTGCTCCTTGCAGTTAGTGGCCTCTGACCAGATCCTCCCCTGATGCTTTCCAGCGCAACGTCCTCAAATCCCACTTTGAGGGGCTGCCCCTGTTTATAGGGTCCTTGATTCAGCTGGAAGAATCTAGGCCATTCCAACCTCATTTTACGGTTGAAGGAACTGAGGCCTGGGAGTGAGTGAGGGGTCACAGGGCTGGTAAGGCAGGATTTGAACTCCGATCCTGGTGGTGCTGAGTCCGGTGGTCAGTGTACTACCTCACTGTTCTTCCTCTCTGTGAAGGATGCCTGCGTTCACATAGCTCTACTCCCATAGACTCCACCGGTCCTGTGGGCCCCAGCAGGTGTCTGTCTGCCTTCCCCCTTGTCCTTCCTTCTCCCTTGCTGTCTCTACACTGCTGCACATCCACACCTCCCCTTCTATCCCTTCTTTCTTTCTTCCCTCTCCCCCCACTCCCATCCCCCCCCCTTTCCCCTCTGCTGCATGGGTCAGTGGAAAGAACTATATTGGGAGTTATTGTCTGTCTGTGTCCCTGTGGCAGAATCCCTTAGCCAGCCTGGGCCTCAGCTCATCTGGTAGATGAAGGGCCAGGGCTGGGCTGGAGGGAGACTTGCTGGCATTGCAGCTGTTGAGCCTGGAGTTCAGGATCTGGCTCTTATAACTTTGCTCTGGCCTACGTCTGGGGGTCCCACCTCCTTTCCCCCTTTCTGTCCTCTCCGGGAAGGTGGAGGATGTAGACCCAGTCACTGCAAGAGCCCCCAGAAACTAGAGGCCTCCCAGTTGGCCCTTGCTTGGGAACAGCATTCTCCTTGGGCCCCTTTTGGAGAAGCCCCCAAGGCTGGGCAGTAGGACTGGAAGGAGGGTGAATGGGAGTTGGTGACCAGGGTCTCCAAGTCTACTTACCAGAAGGGTGTAGCTTTCAAATTTCTGTATCATGCGGGAGCAGCCCAGGTGTTTGAGGTCATAGAGGGCCTAAGAGTGGAGTGAGGACACAAACTGGTGCCCTTTGCTCTGTCCTGGCCTATCTTTCCCCATCGCATCTCTGCTCCATTCTTTGCCCCTCCTACAACATCCCTGGGGACCTGGTCCCGTCTGTGACCTGCACCTTGCTGCTTTCCCAGAGACCCTGAGCTCAGGCCTTGTCCTATCAAATGTCCTATCTTAATTGGATCTTGCGATCGCTGAGACCCACAGAGGGAGAATGGTTTGCTCAAGGTCATTCAGGATTTGAACTCTAGTCTTCTCCCTCCAAACCTAAGTTTCCTTCCTCTCATTCCCCAGCACCACTGAAGTGGGAACCTGCCCCCAACCCTGGTGTGCTTTTGGGGAGCTGTTGTCATCATAGCTGGAGGGGTCCTTGGTCCAGATGAGGACCCCCTACCCCCAGCATGTGGGTGGCAACAGGATTTGAAGGCTGGGTCTGTGCCCTCCACAGTGGGGGATGCTTGGATGAGGGAACTACTGGCCATCATTTCCTTAGGGTGGCTGCTTAGAGCCCCAGGATCTATATCCAAGTACACCCTGGGGCTGTGTATGCCCTGGGCAGGTCATTTCTCTGGCCTCTATTCCTTTGTAAGATGAGGGAATGAGGGTGGGGTGAACTAGGAGCCTTCTGTCCCTGTAGCTGGGATGGAGCTAAGCCCAGGCTCTGGGCGCACCTTATTCAGGGCCATCTGGTAAATGGCCTCCGGTGACTGGCCTCGCTCGGACGGCCGCAGGGGGTAACCCAACTTCTCAGGGGCTGTCTCGACCACAAAGTTCCGTAGCTTCACTCCATTCACCTCGGTCCATGCATTCATATCAAACTGAGTGAACGGGGCCAGGCGGAGGCCCAGGTGGGCACAGAGCTTTAGGAGGATCCTGAGGGGAAGTGGAGGGACACAGGTCCTGAGGTTAGGAGTTGTGTTCATCCTTCGTTGCCAGAGAAGGCTGTGCCATCAGAAAAATGATGACATAACTTGCACTTGACTTTGTTTTGAGTAAGGGAGGGCTGAGTTAGGAGTTAGCGATGGACTGAATGCTGGCAGCAGTCAGGACTGTTCTGTACCTGTGGCTGGATGGTATCCTCATGGCTCCCAGTTCTCCCAGCCCGCCTGTCTTCTTATCCCTGTACGTCAAGATCCGTCCCCCGACTCTGTTGCTGGCCTCCAGCAGAGTTACCTGGGAGTGGAGTTTGTCAGTGCAACTACCCTGCCCCCCAGCCTTGGTTGGGCAGTGTCCAGGGCCACAGTCCAGGCAGGAATTTTAACTTAGGGATTGCTGGGTGAGGAAACAGCGTGGCCAGAGGAAAAGGATTTCCTTATCCCCAACCTGTCCTCACATCTGGATTTAAGTGAAAGGGATGGTGCTTCGCCAAGGTGGGGTGAGTTGAATTTCATTCCCCCAAAGTCTGAAGAAGTGAGAGACTCATTTTCCAACAGATGTAGGCCATTGGCAGTTAGTTTGAGTGGGACTTTCCTACAGATTAAGGGAAATGCCTTGGGGTGGGTGTGTCTCACCACGTGTGCGTACCAGACACGGTTAGTGACTGGCTTCCTTCCCTCCCCAATGAAGTAAATGTGGAGTTTAGAGTGTGGGGCTTCTACAATGTGACTGCATCACTCGATAGAAGGGGACCCCAAAGCTCAAAGTGCCTGGGGGCTCGGGACCTTGGAGTGGGCTTGCCTGACCTTGTGTCCGGCATCTTCCAGCACTTTGGCCGCCACCAGCCCAGCTATGCCAGCTCCAACCACTGCCACCCGCTGGGGCCATGTTGTCTGGTTGAGACCCTTGCTCATGATGTCCATTAGCTCCTTGTAGTCCGGATCCAGGAAACATTTCAGGAAGGGGTCATCCCCAGCATCTGCTTCACTGGCTCTGGCAAGGTCCAGGAGGAGGAACAGACCTGGGAAGGGGAGAAGTCATGAAGAGAGGGGTTGTGCCTTAGGGAGGCAGAGCCTTCTGCCCCACATTCTGGGCAGGGGTAGAACCCTAGGATACTCACCCCACCAGCGCATGACTCGGAAGAGAGCTGGAAATGGAACTGGGGCCTGAGGAGAAAAGCCAAAGGTGTGAGTCCCCCAGCCAGATTCCCACCTCCCCAGCACTGCCTCCATCTCCCCATCCAGCCATCCTACATAGCTCTAGCTCTCTATATTGGGGGCTTTGTTTATCTCTTGTTTCTAGCTTTGCTCATTCCTTTTCTGGGTTTCTCTCTATGCCTAGGGTTCATCTTTATCTTTCTGGATCTGTGTCCCAATTCGTGTCTCCGAAGCTCTTTCCTTGGTCGTCCTTCTGGATCCCTGTCCCCTTCCATCTCCCCTTATCCATCTTTCTCTCTGTCCTTGTCCCTTTCCTCTTCTTCACTGTCTTACCTGTCACTGCTGGGGTGTGGATAGCAGCCTCCCAATTCTGGGGTCTTCTCTCACCCTTTGCTTATGTCTCTGAAAGGTCAGGCTAGATGAGAGCACAGATGCTTTCTGAAAAGCCCCGCCTGCTCCTCCTTGGCTCATGCGTTCTGATTTTGGGAAGTTCAGTTCGTTTCTCAGGAAACTGAAACTCTTCTCCCAAAATTTGGGGGCTGACTCAGGCTAGCCCCACTCCATTTGAGAATGGGGGTCAGGTGGTGATGAGAGAGGAAGGAAGTGGGACTGCTCAGCCGCTTCTCCCCAAATAGTTTTCTTGGGTGCCTGGGACTTTCCTTGCCCTCTTCTCTCAGGTCTCTTTCTTCTCTGTGCTCTCTTTTTCTCCTGTCCTTTATCTGTCTCAGGCTTGCAACTAGGGAGAAAGGCCAACAGCGACAGACCTGTTTTATTTCCTCTTCCTAACTTTTGGGGAGATGGATTAATGAGGGGACAGGCTGCTTGGGGTGGATAATGTAACAGCCAGTGGTAGAGACGGGAATCACTGACCAGTTTTCCCATGGCACGGAGCTGAGGCCTTCATTGTACTTGTCTTTCTCTATATAGTCTTGACTTAACCATGTCCTCACTAAGCTGTAGTGCCTAGAGTTGAGTACAGTATTTCAGGTGATCTGATCAGTGCAGAATACCCAGGGACTTTGATCGCTTCCCTCATCCTGGAAATCATGCCTTGGCACAGCCTAAGACCATGTTTGTTCATTGGACTTAGATTTCACTGAAACATCTGTTTCCCTTCCTTCTCTCCTCTCCCTTTTCCCTCGCTGCCTCCATCCCCTCTCCCCTTTCTTCTATCTCTCCCTCCTCTCATATTTGTAGTCTCTTCATGACTACCTTTCTCCATTTCTCTGTCATTCTAGTCCACATATTTCTCCATTCTTTTGTTTCTGTTCTCTAGGGCTCTTTCTCTCCATCTCTGTCCCTGTGATTCTGCCATTTCCTCTCCATGAGCCTCGTGTCTTCAGCCCTATCGCTTCAAAGATCTCTGTCTCCATTTTTTCCTCTCCATGAATTTATTGATTTTTCCATTTCTAACACTACAATTCTCTCAGCCCTCCATAGCTTCTGTAGTGTCCTCTCATTGAAGAATGGTGACAGTACTACAGCTTACAACGAGCTTATGCTTCTGGCAATGAATATTAAGGACAAAAAAGAAGGGGGACCAGAAACTAGTTTAGGGAGGAGGATGATAAAGGATAGAAAGGGTTAAAAAAAGAGCCACTGATCAGGACTAGTGGGATGATAATACAAACAAGAGAAGGTGAAAGTGCTCAACTTGTTGCTCCCGTTCTTTTTTCCAACAATGCTTTTTGGACTGTGGAAAAACACCATGAAAATGATTGGCAGGGAGTGAAGATAGAGCCAGGACAGTGAGGCAATGATTAGACTCTTCCTGTCTTCAGTGACTTGAAACCCCATCTCGGGATACTGAAAGAATTGGCTGATCCCCAGTCAATGATCTCTGAATAATCATGGAAAACAAAGGATGTATCACAGGACCAGAGAAGGGCAAATGCCACTTTGATTTTTAAAAGAGGGAAGACAATGGAGTATGCAAACCATGGTCTTATGAGCTTGAATAAAGGGATGATTAGTGAGCCATAGAAAAGGAAGTGACGATCACAGAGCCAATATAGCTTCATCAAAAACAGATTATGCCCTTTCTGACTTTTCTTTTTCTTTTCTTTTTTTGATGACATCATTTGACAAAAGTGACTTGAGTAGGCAGATCTTAGCAAATTCTGGCTCTTAGAGGGAGAAGGGCATCACTGACCTACAGATTATGTTAAGAGCAACCAGTGAACTGGGGCCATGCTGTGCTAATAATTCACCTAGGATTCTTCGTTCTGTTTTAGCAAAGCATTTGTAGCACCTATGCTCTTCTTGTAGCTAAGAGAGGTGGATTTGGAATTGGTGAATGGATCTGAAGAGTGATTATGAATGATTTGATGCCATCTTGGAGAGGGTTTCAGGAAGTGCCCTATGGAGCCATGTGGCTGGTGTGCACTCATGGCATTCCATAGGTGATGCAGAACTGGAAGGAAGATGGGATACAATAGATAGAAGAGGTCAGATTCTCAAAGCTCTTAATGGACTACCTACACCACTGGGCTGAATCTAGTAAAGAGAAGTTTAGTTGAGATAAATGTAAAGTTTTACAAATCATCCTCAGAAGTACAGGGTGTAGAAGGCATGGCTAGGCTGCTGCTCAATGGAGAAAAATCTCGATGTGATTGTGTTGGCAATATAATCTGGCAGTTGAGAAAACTAACTTGATTTCCCCCAGATTGCAGATCTTTGGCTGCCTTAGGAGAGCCAGTTTGTGCAATATAATCTGGCAGTTGAGAAAACTAACTTGATTTCCCCCAGATTGCAGATCTTTGGCTGCCTTAGGAGAGCCAGTTTGTTCAGGAAGGAACCCAGGGAGGTGCTTCCCACTGTACTCTGCCCTCATCCAGTGACTGCTGGAGGACAGTAGCAGTTTCTGGGCACTATGTTTGATGAGGACAACAGCAAGTTTGGGAGTTTCCTTTGGTCAATCAGAAGCTGAAGGGTCCTAAGATCGAGCCATGTGGGAGGAGAGGGGAGGAGAGCTAGAGGCTTAGACTGCAGCTTCTCCCTCTCATTTCCAGGTAGGGCTGTCACCTCCTTCCCCACCTCCCACCTACCAGAGGGAAAAGGATCTAGCTATCTGAGTAATGAATGCAGTGGAAGATCAAGTGATGGATCTGTTGCTTTCAACTTAGGAAAGGGGTAAAGGTCTCTGAGAGCAAAGTCCAACTTGGTTTCAATATAGGATATGTGACTATGGGGATTCCAAAGCCTTTTTAATAGATCTCTCAGAAACATCTCCTCAACCAGCTCCAATCTTACCTGTGAATGTGTTTTTCAGTAATACCAAATCCTCAGCTGACTATCTTCCTTTGCATTCCCAGCATTGAGTCCTTGGCACATACACAGTAGGCACTTAATGTTTGTTGACTTGAAAAGCAAAATGTTGTCTCTGAACTGTGGGAAAGTAATAATCGCCAATGATTTTATTTTATATAGTCTCTTTAAGGTTTACAAAGCACTTTACAGATATTATCTCATTGGATCCTCAATGGTGCTGTTATTATCCCCGGTTTACGTTTAAAGAAATTGAGGCAAAAAAAAAAAAGTGATTTGTCTAGGATCACACAGGTAAGAAGTGTCAAGAGGAAGCAAGGAAAGAAGGAAGGAAACCACCATTTATTAAGTCCCTACCATGTGCCAGGCCCTGCACTAAGCACTTTACAAATATCATCTCCCTGAATCCTTAGAACAACTCTGGGAGGTGGTGCTATTATGAAGGCTATTCTACAGATGGGGAAACTGAGGCAATCAGAAGTGATATGAGTTGCTCAGAGTCACACAGCTAGTCAGTATCTAAGGCTGGATTTGAATTCAGATCTTGAACACCGGGCCACCTAACTAACCTTGGGACTGCCAAGACATACCCATTGTTTTTGCAGGCCAAGGACAATAATTGGAAAATTATCATCCCATTGTTTGACATCAGTAAGCAACGTTAAGTTCAAAATGGCTCTTGACTAAATGGCTTCCCAAAGCCCAGAAATGGCAAGCAGTCAGCACAAGAGATGGTTCTTGGAGTCTCTGCTTGTGCTTTGGGCTGCTGAGATGAGCTTGTGAATGTTTATGGCAACAACTTTGATGACTTCATTGCTTGATGGTACTGTTTGAGAAGCAGGCACTGAAGGGTACTTCCCTGAGGCCAGAAATGGGGTCTTGTGGTTAATCATTGAAGCTAAATTGGTTTTAGAGAAGAATAATGAAAGGAATTCTATATTAGGAAGGACCAATATAGTTACTAGAGCCTCTTCTCTTCTGCTGAAGTGGAAAGATGCCCTTGCTTGGGATGTTCAGTTCATCCTAAGCCCCACTCTTAGTTTCTGATGCCTTGGCTGCCATCACTTCAAGCATGCTGCTGCAGGGGACAGCTGGACATTTGGGCTTTCTGACCTTTTGAGGTTCGGGTTTGGATTGTCTCCTCACTAGGGGTTCTGTCCCCTTTTCTTCAGAGACCTGTTTGCCGTTAGCAGGTCTCTAGTTCCAACTGGATTTGCTGTCTCTTTGCTATCACATGGTCAATGAAGAGGGCAGCGGAGAGAGAGAGGTGGCATTTTTCCCTTTCTGTGGCTTGGAAACCTTGCCCTTACTGCTGCACCCCCCCCCCCCCCAGTTTGGAGTTCTCTCCTGCTCCATTAACTCACCTAGAACTAGCTCTCTGTTTTTATATGTAGTCCAAAAGATAATTGAATGTCCAACAATCCATCGAAAGGTAACATGTATGGCATCAACTTTCTCTATCCAGTGACCAAAAGCTCATGATCCTTTCAGGATCATGATCATTCATCCTGATAAAAGGTTTAGTCACACCTAGTTTACTGATTGATTCTGTCAAGATGTTTGTGCCTCCATGATTAATTGGGGAGGGGACCCACCCTTCTGTGATTAATTGGAATGGGGAAGGGTGGGGACCTACCCCCACCCTTAATAACTGTGCCCAAAATATATACAAAATAAAAACATGATGACTTCTCAAGGGGAGGTGTTAGCTGCTGAGGGAATCTGGAGATACCTCATGTAGGAGATGACTGAGCTGAGTAGAAAAAACTAGATTCTAAGTGGTGAGGATGATTTTGATACATTTGAAGCTAGTACAAAGATATGGAGATGGGAAATGAGGGGTGTGTGTGTGTGCGTGTGTGTGTCTGTGAGATGACCAATGTCACTGAAAGGCAGCGTTGGGGCCAGGTGGTGAGGGACTTTAAAGGGAGAGCAGGAGCCACTTGCACCAGAGCTGACTGTTACATTTTCAGTGTAAGCATGTACATTTCCAAAATTGGCAAATGCCACAAATCTAGACTTGATTCATTGCCTAGATTTCAGAAAAGTGAGGGAGAAATGTCAGATGCAGATTAAACTTGTCACACATATCTCCTCTCACAGCCAGTTGTTAAGCATTTATCAGGCCCGCTCCCCTCCACTTTAAATGCAAAATGTGTATCTCTTCATAGGGACAATAGGGAATCACAAGAATTTCTGGGTCAGGAGAGTGACATCATCAAGTCTTCGTGTGAAGAAAATCCCTTTAGCACTTGAGTAGGGGATACATTGAAGGAGACAATGCTCCAGCTGAAAAGTGATAGGACCAGCCTGAGATGGGGTGGGGGTTATGTGAGGGGAGGGGGCTGTAGATGAGGGAGAGGCATAGAGGGAGAAGAGATAAGACAGCAGCTGATGGTTGTGTGGAATTAGGGAGAATGAACTCACCATGGCCCTCGCCCTCCTGGGTTACTGGATGACTGTGCCCACCAGCAAGAGGGACATTCAGAAGAGTTTCAGGGAGACAGAGAATGAATTGTGCTTTGGACATGTTGAGTTAGAGATGCCTGTGAGATAGTCCATTGGAAATGGAGACAAGCCAATGGCTAATGTGAGTTTGGAGCTCTGGAGAAGGATAAGGGTTAAGGCTACACCTAGAGATGTGGGAGTCATCTGCAGTAAAGATGACCATTGTGCCTATGACAACTGTGGGGGTCACCAAGGGAGCCTGAATTGAGGGAGAAGAGAGGAGGGTCCTGGACAGAGCCCAGGAGAAAGCCCACAATCGGGGATTGGGGCAAGATAAATAAACAGTAAACAGTCACATGACTGAGGAGGGGCCAGAGAGCAGCTCCCCATTTCTGTCTCTGTCTCACTTATGCTTTTCTGTCTCCTCTCAGTCTCTGGAACATTGGAGAAGTGGTGAAGGAGCCCTTTAGGGTTTCTTCTAAAGTTCAGAGGAAGCTGGGAAAGTCCTAACAGCACTCCCTGAGGGCTCCACGGGTGATTCAAAAGCACATGATGGACACCAGATTTTCCAGGCTGGGGCCCAGCAGAGAGCCTGAGGGACCCTGGGAGTGCCCACGGGCCTGGCACTGGACTTTGGAAGTCACTTCCTGTCCAAGCTACATTTAGGGAGGAGTCAGCAGGTCCATAGGCTGAAGGGATTTGCCCTTTGGGCATTAAGGGGCAGAGCTAGAGCTCGGAGCCTTAGATCTTAGGGCTTTGGCCCCTCAAACATTGGAGTCTTTGTCTCAGGGGATCCCATGATGGGGATAGAAGATGCCTCAATCACTTTATGATGGCAGATGGCACATGGAGTGGGGCAGGGACTGGAGACACCCAGAGATGGAGGCCTGGAGAAGCCAGGAGACAGATGCTGCTGAAAGAGAAACATGGGAGAGACATGAGAGACACAGAAGGTCGGAGGAACATGAGGACCAAGAAACAGTGGGGTCATGAAAGAGACCTGAGAAACACAAGGAAGGAAGGTTCCTAGACATAGGGTGGAGATGGAAATGAAAGCAAAGAGAAACAGAAAGAGGACCAGGGAAACGGAGGAGAGACAAAGGAGGAGAAAGGAGAGAGGCAGGGATAGGGAGAAAGCGAGAAGGTAAAGAGAAAAAGAGAGACACAGAGAGAGGAAAGAGACAGGGAAGTATAGGGAAAGGGAGAAAGAGACATAAATAAAAGAGACAGAGAGAGGGAGAGAGAGAGAGAGAAGGGGAGAAAGAGAAGAGACAAATATAGAGACGAGACACAGGAGGGAAAAAGAAAGAGGGAGATGAAGAGGTGGAGAGAAAGAGGGAGGGGGAGACAGAAGAGAGAGGAGAACAAGACACAGAGAGAGAAAGTAGGGGAGGTAGGAGAAAGAATGACACAGAGACAAGGAGAGAGAGTGATGAGAAAAGAGAGGGAAAAAAAGAAAAGAAAACGAGAGAGTATGAGGAAGGGGGAGGATGAAGAGGCGGGGGACTGCTGCCCTGTCCTGGTCAAACTCCCTTTGGGCAGCGCAGTTTAGGAAGGATGTTGATGAGCCGGAGAGTCCAGTGGAGGGCAATCAGCATGGTGGATGTATCTGAAGGAGGGATGCGGCTCAGCCTTTGTTTCTCTCCCCTGGGCTTTCTGACTGGGGTAGACCCAGAGCGGGGAGGATTCCAGTCCCTACCCCTAAAATGGAAAATGGTTCCAGGCGAAAAAACAAAACAAAACAAAAAATCAGATGGTGGCCCAGATGAAAAAGTATAGAAATCCCAGAGGCCAACCTCCTTATTTGACAGATGTGGAAATTGAGGCCTGAAGCATGAAATGACTTGCCCACAGTGACACAGGCCATGTCAAAGGTGGGATTAGTCCTTTGACTCCAAGTGCAGTTTTCTTTCTGTGGTCCCACAGGCTTCCTGTCTCCTGGGTTCCTTCTCTGTGCAAGGTGTCTGATGTGGGTCATCTTGGCCTGCAGAGGTGCTCTCAGCCCTGCTGACCCCTGATGGGCTCGGTGTAGCTTTACTTTGGAGAGAGGACTTTTGAGGATTCCCCTGTGAGTCATGTGTGTCTACATTCCCTCCTAAACTCCAGGAGGCCACTGTTTCTCATTAATTTTCTGTGAAGGGGGAAATACTGCATGTCCAGTGCTACTAACCACACTGTCTACACTGAGCCCCTGTGCAAGCATGGGGGCCCTGTTACCTGCTTCAAGGGATTCCCAGAACCAAACCATAAGTAAGCTTTCTTCAAGGGACTTCCCCAGTCTCCTGGGAAGGGGAAAGCATGGTGGGGGGACATGAGTGAGCTAAAGAAAGTGACTCCTTGGAGTCAGACCAAGTCTGGTGAACTCAGAGTCCTGGCAGGAGTGGACCTGCCTCGAGAGGGACACACAGCATTTGAGCTGTCCCACAGCAGAGGAGGCCATCTCAGAGAGGGGGTTGTTTTCTCCCTGAGGGTCTTCAAGCAGACGCTGGATTCTGGGAGTCTTGGGAACCCCTAAGTCGAAGGCAACAGGGCTGGACCTTTGCCTAGCGGATGGGATGGGTGGGCCTTGCCTTTGCTGAGATGTTGTGATTCTGTAGTGTCACCTTCTCAAGCCCCCTCAGAATCCAAGGGAGAGGGAGAGAACTGGCCACAGGCACCAGAGCCTTGGCATTGGAAGGCCTGGTCGCCAGGGACATCCTTTCCAGTCTCCCAACGGGCAGTTGGACAGCTCCTCAGAGACCTCACTCTGTGCCAAGGCAGCCCTTCCCACTGGGGGACAGCTCCCATCTCTCCTCACTTCAAGACAAAATCTGCCTCTCCTCACCTGCCCCCTTGTTTCTAGGTCTGCTGAACAGTCTGAACCTATTGAATCAAACACATTCTATCCGACTAACGTTGATTAAATTGCTGGCTTTGTACAAGGCTTGTCTTGAGACATGGGAAGGAAGGAAAGTTATCTATTGAATGCCTACTATGTGCTAGGTACTGTGTGAAAGGCTTTGCAATATCTCCTTGGATCCTCGTGACAACCCTGTAAGGTAGGGCCTGTTGTTATCCCCATTTTACAGTTAAGGAAACTGAGGTAAGTTAAAGTGAGAGGGCATTCCTGGTCTGAGGGTCCTCTTATGCTTAGATCCAAAGGCAAGAGATAAAAGGTTGACTTCAGGGAGCGGTGAAGAGGCCTGTTTGACCAAAGAGGAGGAATGGGCAGTCAGTCTGGGAAGACTGGCAGGAGCCAGTCTGGGAAGGGCCTGCCTAGAGTTAGGATTCCAGAAGCCTTCAGTCCAATTCTCACCTGAATAAGAACCCCTAATGCAGCCCCCTAGCCAAGTGGCTGTCCTGAATACCAAGCTGAGGTGGTCACTGAGAAAGGGGCAACCTGGCCCAACTGGCACCTCTTTTCTTGGTCTTGGCAGAAGTGAAATGTGAAGTGTTAATTTAGCAGAATTCAATAATGAAATTCAGCAAATATTTATTAAGCACTACTATGCCCAAGACACTTAGCACTGTCCCTGGCACCAGTACTTGCTAAATAAATGGTTTAATTAGCCCACAGCCTGCGATTAATAAATTATTTAATTAGCCCATAGTAGGTGATTAATAGTTTAATTAGCACATGGTAGGTGCTTGGTAAATCATTGAATTAGCTCATTGTAGGTGATTAATAATGGTTTAATTAGCATATGGTAGATGTTTAATGAATTGTTTAATTAGCCCATAGTAGGTGTTTAATAAATCTTTTCATTAGCCCATAGTAGGTGTTTAATAAATCATTTAATTAGCCCATCATAGATGATTAATAAATGGTTTAATGAGCACAAGGGTTACCCCAGAGCTGATCCTAGGGCACCTGGCAATGACAGATGAAGGACTGAAGTTGGCATGGGTGCCTGCCTATGGCATGAGACCAGCCACTTCTCACCAGCCATGGTACTAGACGATGAGGTTTCCTCTGGGGACCCTCAATTAGTCATGACCCCCTGAAAGATGGGGCTTTGATGGTTGGACACCCTGGTTTCTCAGGGGCCCCACTGAAGAAGATTCAGCTGGGGTGCGACCCTCCCTCCGTCAGAGCCATTTCTTGGAGATGAGCTGGGCTCCTTTGAGTGCCAGGGCTGCAGACTGAGGCTGGCATGATGATTGCTCTTCTAAGGGTAATACTTTTTCTTCTTTTCCATATTTCCTCTCTATCAGTCTCATGCTTCTATTGTTTTACAGCATGTTAACTTCACCTCATCTAGCTGTTCATTCTGGCCCCTGGTTTTTCCGTTGTTTTGCTGCATTGTGTTATTTCTAGACCTAATGCTATTTTTTTGTTGTGAGTCATCTCAGTTAATTTGTGACCCCATTCGGGGTTTTCTTGGTGAAGATACTAGAGTGGTTTGCCATTTCCTTCCAGCTCATTTTGTCAAATGAGGAAACTGAATGAGGCTAAAACAGATTAAGTAACTTGCCTAGGGTCACACAGCTAGTGTCTGAGACCAAATTTGAACTCAGGTCTTCCTGACTCCAGGCCTGGCACTCTACCCAGTGGGCCCCTAGTTTGCTTGCCCTTGTGTCCTGAGGGGAGTTACAGGGATAGGGGATGTACTATGGAGTGATACATGTGTGGTGGATGAGCATAGTTTTCTAAGGTGATTCCCTGGGAGCCTGGGGTAATCATCCCATTATCTCTTTAATTACCTACTAATTGAGTCTCTATGAATAGATAGTATTCTATTATCTCCTTATAGTATTTGATGTTACTTTATATAATTGGACTTTGCAGGGACTGCTAAGACCCAGAGGCGTTTTTCTGGTTAGAGTGATTTGGTTTCTCAGTTGCAAGAGGAAGGGGGATAGAACCCAAGTGGAGAAAGTTCTACTTATTTTGGGAGTTCAACCGGCCTTTAGAATTTCTTTCTCTGGGAGCAGAATCCCAGTTTTTCTTCCATTCCTCCCCACTTTTACGAACTTTATGTTATTCCAATTTTCGTTTCTTTTTTTTTCTTTTTTTTTTCTTTTTTTTCCTTTTTTTAATGTTTTATAATCATTTCCTTAAAGTTAAGATTTTATTCCCCCTCTCCCTTCCCCCAATAACCCCCTCCCTCCCCATGACAGCATACAATTCTATTTAGGTTCTACATATACTTTCCTATTGAGCACATTTTCACTATATTCATGCTATGTAGTCAAACTAAAATAAATGGAAGAAATCATATAACAAATCAACACATAATACACTGAAACCCACCCCCACACAAACATGATCTGCTACATTCTGCAAGTGACTTCCACATTTCTTTCTCTGAGTGTGGAAGGCATTTTGCCTTAGAAGACCGACATTAGGATTTTTTTTTTTCTCAGTAAGTTCTTGTGTTATTACAAAGTTCCAAGTCTACCAGAAAAAACTCTCGCACACTGTGGTCGTTGCTGTGCACAAAGTTCTCCTGGTTCTGCTCCTTTCGCTCAGCATCAGATCATATAAGTCCTTCCAGGCCTCCCTGAAGTCTTCTTGTTCATCATTTCTTATGGCACAATAGTACTCCATTACATTCATATACCATAATTTATTCAGCCATTCCCCAATTGATGGGCATCCCCTTGACTTCCAGTTTTTGGCTACCACAAAGAGTGCTGCTATAAATATTTTTGTACACGTGGGACCCTTTCCCGTTTTTATAATCTCTTGGGGATACAATCCTAGTAGCGATATTTCTGGGTCAAAGGGTATGCACATTTTTGTAGCCCTTTGGGCATAGTTCCAAACCGTTCTCCAGAAGGGTTGGATGATCTCACAGCTCCACCAACAATGAATTAGTGTTCCAACTCTCCCCCATCCTCTCCAGCATTTATCATTTTCTTGTTCTGTCATGTTTGCCAATCTTACAGGTGTGATGTGGTACCTCAGAGTTGTTTTGATTTGCATCTCTCTAATCAATAGTGATTTAGAGCACTTTTTCATATGATTATAGATATTTTTGATTTCTTCCCCTGAAAATTGCTTGTTCATATCCTTTGACCATTTATCAATTGGGGAATGACTTGGATGGTTATATATTTGAGTCAGTTCTCTATATATTCTAGAAATGAGGCCTTTATCCCCGAGCTTAGCTGTAAAAATTTTTTCCCAATTTACTACATCCCTCCAAATTTTGGTTGCATTGGGTTTGGTTGTGCAAAAACTTTTCAGTTTAAAGTAATCAAAATTATCCATCTTGCATTTCATAATGCTTCCTATCGTTTCTTTAGAAAAAAATTCTTCCCCTCTCCATAAATCTGATAAATACACTATACCTTGCTTCTCCAGTTTATTCATGGTATCAATCTTTATACCTAAATCATGTACCCATTTGGACTTTATTCTTGTGTACGGTGTCAGGCATGGGTCTATGCCTAATTTCCGCCACACAGTTAACCAGTTTTCCCAGCAATTTTTGTCGAACAATGAGTTCTTATCCCAGAAGCTGGGATCTTTGGGTTTGTCAAACAGGAGGTTGCTATATTCCTTGCCAACTGTGTCTTGAGTGCCAAGCCTATTCCATTTGTCTACCCCTCTGTTTCTTAGCCAATACCAAGTGGTTTTGATAATTGCTGCTTTATAATACAATCTGAGGTCTGGTAGCGCTAGGCCACCTTCCCAAGCATTTCTTTTCATTAGTCCCTTTGATATTCTGGACCTTTTGTTTTTCCAAATGAATTTTGATATTATTTTATCCAGCTCTAGAAAATAATTATCTGATAGTTTAATTGGTATGGCACTAAATAAGTAGATTAATTTAGGTAGAATTGTCATTTTTATTATATTAGCTCGGCCTACCCATGAACAACTGATGTTTTTCCACTTACTTAAATCTGACTTTATTTGTGCAAAAAGTGTCTTGTAATTGTGTTCATATAATCCCTGGGTTTGTTTTGGCAGGTAAACTCCTAAGTATTTTATAGTGTCTACTCTAGCTTTAAATGGGATTTCTCCAATTTTCGTTTCTAAAAAATGTCTAGTTTTCACTATTTTTATGGGTTGGGGATGCCTTTTTTTTTAAGCAAACAATAATCTCTGATCAGCTATGTAAAATGTCCTTTGGCACATTTGTCCAGTATGGCATCTAGGAGGTGACTACAGTTTGGGACTAGAGAATATTTATAGTGAAGTGGATATTATTCCTCCCTGGGGCCCCTAGATTGAAAGATATCTGTTAGGTTGCTGGGCAGGGTTGGATAACCTTGCCTAGCAGAAGCATTCTATTGGGCCCCTGTCAAAACATTATTCCCCCTGGGTTGTGAAATATCTGTTGAGTTGCTAATTGCCATTTTCTCTTGAGTCGCCTTGCATGGCAACAATTTGGGCCCCTCTGCCAGAACTGTTCCTGTTAGACCCCCTTTGCCAGGCAACCACCTTCTGCTGGGCACCCCCCTTCCTGACAACCACTTTCTGTTAGGCATCCCCCTTCCTGACAACCATTCTCTGATTGGGCCCCTTTCCTGGCAACTGCTTCTGTTGGGCCCCCTTGCCTAGCAGCGATGGGCCCCTTCTGTCAGAACTATTCTGTGAGAAATGTTTGTTGTAGAAACTGCAAGGCTGTACCAAGAAGCGCCAAAATGCTTAAAATGCACACACCCACCTTAGTTTGGGGCTGTCTCCTCTGGGTTTCTCTATGAGGCAGCCACCAGCCTGGCTAATAAAGACGCTCTTGAAATTCCCAATTGACTCTTGCCTGTGAATTACTTATTCCGTCCATTTCACATGGAGGTCCCACTGAGATAAGCCTTTGGTTCTGCACATGCAGGCAAACCATCTGTAGTCTTTGGCTCTGTATGTACAGGCAAACCTTCTGCCCTGAATGACCAGACTGAGCTTTGATTTCAGGGGGTGGCCAGCGGGATGATGTTCCCTGGCCCCAAATTTCAGAGCACAGCCTGTGAGTCAGGCTCCCGGTAGCAAAATTCTCCTGATGTGGCCAAATTTTGAGTGCCCTGTCTGTTCTAGTGAGTACTCCTGATATAGTAAGTGGGTAAGGCTGGATGCGGCGAGAAACGCCCTTATTGACCTCCATGGGACACCGCGTGAGAGTCCTGACTGACCTCCGTGGGACACCACGGGAGAGTCCTGGATGTCTGACTGTGTCTGTCCGCGGATCCTGTTTGTCTTTTGTTCTGTGTTTTTCTTTTATTGGGCTTTGTTCGTCCTGTCCAGAGTGCTAAAAAAGAGTCCTGACTGTGTCTGTCTGTATATTCTGTTTGTCCCTTGTCTTGTGTTTCTGTTTAATTGGACTTTGTGTCTTACTCTCCCTCCCTGCTTTCATGGGCCAAGTACAGTCAAGTCCTGAGACCCCGTTGCAATTCATGTTAAACAATTCCAACAAGCTGCAGCTGGTGATGGGTACAAAGTCTCTGAGGAAAAATTATTCTGTCAACAGGAATGGCCCACCTTTGGGGTGAATTGGCCACCAGAGGGGACATTTGATAAATCAGTTGCAGGGCAGGTGTGGAGAATAGTGAATGGGGATCCGGGCCACCCGGATCAGATTCCATATATTAGCATCTGAATAGATTTGATTCCCCATCCTTGGAACACAGTGATAGAAACTAAGCCAAAGTTATTATTATTTTTTTTTTACTGTCTGTATATGTGTTCTGTCTTTACATGTTCTGTGTGTATGTGTTTGTGAGTTATTATGGCCAGCTCTATTGGTGTAGCTGGAATTTGGAATGTTATCTCTTTCCCTCCCCCTCCTCCCTTCTCTCTGATGGCTGCAGCATCAGGGAGGAGAATGGGAGAGAGAAAGTGAGAAACTAGGCAAGGAAATACTGTATGTGCAGTTTTAAAGGGGCTTTAGTCAAAGCCCACTAGGAGAACAATATGGGTAGGAAGTTTAAGGAAAGCATAAAAAGTTTTGGAAATTATTGGAAAGTTGTTGGTAAAATTCTCTCTCTCTGTCTATGTTCTAACCCTGGCCAGGTTGTGAAGGTGGAGAGAAAGACAAGAAGAAATCGGGAATCTTTTCCCCTCATATCAGTGAGGTGGATTGAATAGCTTTTTTAAATTACCTCTTGCCTCACCTAAAAGAGAAAAGTTTTTGTATATGGGATACAACTAAAAGGTAGTTATTCTGGTCATATTTTAAGTGAAACATGTCACTCCTAATTGGATGTTTAAAACAGGTCAGAATTTGTTGTATTATTTGGCACTAAGGCAATTTGAGAAAATGCGTAAAATGAAAAAGACACCTCAGAGATAAAGCTTTGAACTCCCAAGTGGAAAGGAGGGGACTAGGCGCCACTGGACTTGTTTCAGAGTCTCCTTCACTTCTGCTTGCGGTTTCACAACTTTTTCTTTCAAAAACATTTTTAAGGAGTGGACACAGACATGAAATTTTCTTGAGTAAAAATTAGAGCCATAAGATTTTATTTTACTCTGAAATCCAGAAACCTTATCTTATAACCAGGTATTTTCACCTTTGCCTGTTAAAGAAAATAATTGGTTATCATGTAAATAAGTTCTTGAAGTTGCTGTTTTAATGAGAAACCTAGAATTGTTAATTGGTTATTGTGTGGAAAGAAATGAATGGAGTAAAAATCTATTTAGACTGGTTCTGCTCGTTCAGAACAGTCCTCCTGTATCTGGGGGTTGGCAGGCATGGGACTCGTGCCAATTCCTTTTGTTTTGTAAAACTGCCAAGGCTCCTTTCATGTGGACAAGGTCATCAGTCCTACTTTCCCAGAAGTCCTACTCCCTGGAACCAGTCCCGACTGAGACCCCAACAATGACTGAGGTAAGGAGGCTCTCGACAGGTATCACCAGTTGCTTTTGGGAGGGCTTAGAGCTGTGGCTAGAAGACCCAGAAATATGTCTAAGGTTAGTGAAATTAGGTAAGGCAAGAATGAGACTCCTTCTGCATATCTGGAGAGATTGATGGAGGCATACAGATTATACACTCCTAGTGATCTGGAGGATCCAAACAACCGGAGGGCCATAGTAATTGACTTTGTTTCCAATTCTGCCCTGGACGTTTGAAAGAAAATCCAGAGAAAGGATGGGTTTGAAAGGAAGAGCCTAACTGAACCCTTGGAGGTGGCCCATAAAGTCTACAACAACAGGGATGAGCTGCAGGATTGACAAACTAAGTCTGTAGCCAGAGCGCTGGTTGTGGCCCTAGCTGAAGCTTCCCCAAGACTGAGAAAGGCTTGGAAAGAGGCTTTCTCCAGGCCCTGTCCTAACCCATCCTCTGGTACCCAGCCCCTACTTGGCTGGGACCAGTGTGCCTATTGCAGACAAAAATGCCCCATACTCTCCCTAGAGACTGAATAGGGAGGCCCTGACCCCATTTCTACCATCCCTTTAGACCCCCAGGAGCCGAAGGTGACCCTCTCTGTGGGGGGGTCATCCAGTCTCATTTTTGGTTGACACGGGCGCTGCAGCCTCGGTCCTGAAGAACCCCTGGGTCCACTGTCTCACTCCTCCACTTCAGTTCAGGGGGCCAGTTACCAAGTTAGGAACGTCCCCGTGACCACAGCAAGGGATATTCAGCTAGGCAAGGGCCTTGTTTTTCGTTCTTTCCTGGTCATGCCTGATTGCCCATATCCTTTATTGGGCCAAGACTTACTTCATAAACTACAGGCTGTCATTTCATTCTCTGGCCCTTCCCCTTCTCTGGAATTTGAGCCTCTACCCCAACTGGTAGTATCCTGCCTCCTCTCAGAAGAATCAAGGCTAATGACTGTTTCTGATAACCAGCCAGATGCTCCTTCACCTATATTGTCAGAATTTCAGCAGGAAGTTCCCGGCGTGTGGGCTGAAACCATCCTTTTGGTCTGGCAAGGCACAGCCCCTGAGGTAGTTCTGCCTCCTGCAACTGCCCTCCAGTCAGACAGCACCCCTTAGCGTGGCCAGGTCTTCTTGGAATCCAACCCCACATTACCCATCTTCTGGGTTCATCAGCCCTGTTCTGGGGATCTCCGTCGAGCTCCAGACTTCCGTGAAGTGAACAGCTGGGTAGAAACCCACCATCCTACGGTTCCTACCCATACACCCTTGTCTCCTCTCTGGGCCCTTCTTTAATCTGGTCCACAGTCCTGGGTTGGGAAGATGCTTTCGCTACTGTTCATGTGCGTGACTATGCCTATCAACAAAGGGGTTTGTTGATGTCCGCGGGGAAAGGGGTGAGGAACCAGCATCAAATACAAGATCTGTTGGATGCAGTCTGGCTACCTAAAGAAGTTGCTGTCATATGGCCCAGCTTTTGTGTCTCAGAGTGTGCAAGCTCTTTCAAAAGCTATCGGGGTTAGGTGGAGCACATTGCTAAGCTTAAGGCTGAAACTGGTGAGACCTGGGTGAGTCTCCGTTGCTGGGCAGGGTTGAATAACCTTGCCTTGCAGCAGCATTCTGTTGGGCCCCTGTCAGAACATTATTCCCCCTGGGTTGCGAAATATCTGTTGAGTTGCTAGCAGCCATTTTCTCTTGAGTCCCCTTGCATGGCAACAATTTGGGCCCCTCTGCCAGAACTGTTCCTGTTAGACCCCCTTTGCCAGGCAACCACCTTCTGCTGGGCACCCTCCTTCCTGACAACCACTTTCTGTTAGGCATCCCCCTTCCTGACAACCATTCTCTGATTGGGCCCCTTTCCTGGCAACTGCTTCTGTTGGGCCCCCTTGCCTAGCAGCGATGGGCCCCTTCTGTCAGAACTATTCTGTGAGAAATGTTTGTTGTAGAAACTGCAAGGCTGTACCGAGAAGCGCCAAAATGCTTAAAATGCACACACCCACCTTAGTTTGGGGCTGTCTCCTCTGGGTTTCTCTATGAGGCAGCCACCAGCCTGGCTAATAAAGATGCTCTCGAAATTCCCAATTGACTCTCTTCTGTGAATTGCTTACTCCATCCATTTCAATGCCACACTGACTCTGTGAAGACCCCTTTGTGTATGGCATTGAAAGAGCAGGTGGAACTATGATGCTTGTCTCTCTGGGATTCCAGAGAGCTGTCCTGCGGACTTGGCAATAGGGGAGTAAACTGAAAGAGAAAAAGAACCCCAGCAAGCTTGTCAAAGACACTTTATTTACCATTTCTTGGTTTTCCTTTCCTCTGCACCATCCAATCAAACACCAAAGAGGCGCTCACAGTGGAATAACTGGAACATGAGAGTAGGGGAGAGGAAAATGGAGATTCCCAGAGTTCTCCTCCTTCCAAATCACTTTCTGTTTTCTTGTTTCCATCTCCCTCCCACCCCTCACCCCCGGTGACCTTTGTATGCAGTGGCTTGAACCCCAGCTCTCTCAGTGGGAGAGGGTGTAGTCAGAGAGTTTGAAGGCAAGGCCCCTCTAGTGAGAGTGGGGGTGCTGTGGTTTTGGGGTCACCCCTGGATCCCTGCGGAACATGTCTCTTGACTGATGGCTGGAAGGTGATGGTGGCCACCTGGTGGCCCGATTCTGATAGTGCTGGGAGTGGGATGAAGTCATAAAGGAAACTTCACCGGACACAGGCCATCCTGAAATCCCTTCTTGCTCTGGTCTATGACTCTTTAAATGCAGGCAGTGAGATGCCCATCCCTGGAGCTATTCGGGCACCTCCATTTCATGAATGGCTGTAGTCTGTATTTGTTTTGTAAAATTGATTGTTTAAACTCAACAGTAGACTTTATACACACCCCCACTGTGTTTACCTTTTTAGATCTGGCCTCACATTCTTGCCTGTCAGGATCATTTTAGATCCCAGCTCTGGTGTCCAGTAGGCTGCCCATCCCTCCCAACTGTGTTCCATCTGTAAATCTAATAAACTGTCTATCTATGCCTTGATGCAAGTGACTTGGTAAAAATGTAAAGCAATACTGGGCCCAGAAGGATCCCAGGAGCTCTACTAGAGACCCCCCTCCAGATTGATAGGACTCTTTAGTGACTATTCTTCAGATCAGACAAGCTGGGGCTAGGGACCAGGACAAGTGGGTCCCGGTGTCTGGGGACAGATTTGTGGTTTGGGGCCCAGGTCTAGCATCAGCTTGGGGTCTGGCAAGCATCCTCAGGAGTTCCACCCTCCAGCCTGTCCTCTCAGTCTCACGTGTGAGGATCCCTTCCCTAACTCTTCCCAGGATCTCCAGAGAGGCTCACGGAGGTGCAATGTTTAATCTGTCACTGGGGGCCAGGTGGCTGCCCTATGGGGGATCATGGAGGGAAAGATGATATGTAAAATTTAGTACTTTGTGAGCCTAGAGCTGGAAAGGAAGCTATAGCTTGTAGCTTGTCCTGGTGGTTCACTTGCTCATCCATCCAAAAAGAAAAGTATCCAGCTCTGACAGCTGTCCCTGGTTCTCCCTCAGAGTCCTTGCTAGGGATCAGTCAGGTTTTTTTCAGGATCAGGGAGACCCAGGGGTGTTTGTAGTCAGGAGCAAAGGAGTCATTAGAGAGGGAGAGACTGGGGAGAAGTCAAAGGTGGGGATAACAGGAGGACATCTGGTGCAAGAGACTAGACGAATGGGACAAAATGGAAAAGAATGGAGTCCATCCACCATGGTAACTTGAGCAACTGAGGCCTCTTGCTTCTGACAAGGTTTTAATGTCAGCCCCGCTCCCAACCTGAGGGGCTGTCCTCCCTGCCTCCTCCCTCACTCAGTCTTCTGTCAATCCTTTTCACCAAGGATTGCTTGGTCCCAAAGACATGGTTGGGGGAAGCCTCCAGAGCCCTCTGACTCTGACCTCCTGGCTGCTCCTATAGCCTGGGCCAAAGTCGGGCAGACCAGCTGCCATCCAACTTCGCAGGCAGCTCCAGGAAAATCTGGCCCCCATGTGGTAAGATGCCTGGTGGGCATCTACTCCAATCACCCCTCCCCCAAAGTGACTCTGCAAAATGACCCCTGACTTCTTTGGACCTCTGTTTTTTCACCTGTAAAATGGGGTTAAGAATTGAATGAGATCATCTCCAAGGTGGACAGGCTGGAGTGGGGAGCTTCTTTGGGATGGGCAGAGGAGATGAAGGAAGGTTAAGGGTGTTAGTCCACAGAGGGCCTTCAGGCTGTCTACGTGCTTCTGTGAAAGTGTGGGTTACTCTGGAAAAATGTGGTTTGTGGACATGGGATCTGAATAATGTGAGGAAAGAGGAACATTCCAGTAAAGGCAGAGAATGGGGAAGCAGGCCAGAACGGGAAGAAAGATGTGAAAGAGAGAGAACTCTCAGGGGTTCTCCCTGGGCCCCGGGACACAACATCTGGAGCTGGAACACCCCCCTCCTTTGACCAGAGCAGGAAGCTGAGGCCTCAAGTGGGGATGTAGAGCTAGGGGTACAGTCTAAGCCCCTTCATTCCCCTGAATCTCCTAATCTAAAGGAAGGGACTTCTTCCCGCAGTGAACCCAACCCTTCTTGGGCAATGCTGAGAACCTGAGAGGGACAGACTATCTAGGCCTCCTTTTATAAAGGTAACCTGCCCACTGTTCCATAGCTAGGAGGTGAGCTCTTTCTGACTCCAAACCCAGCATTCTGCACACTGATCCACACTGCTGGGGACCCAAGGATCAGTTTCCAAATGTGAACAGTGCCCAGGGCATGACCACATTGAACATCATGAACCAAAGAAGGTGGGCTTCCCGGGGTCTCACAGCTAGCCTGTGTGTCTCCTGAAATCCTGGCTTCTTGGTGGCCCCCATCAGAGCCAAGCTTCCTATCCTCCGGCCTCCATCCTCAAAGGATCCCCATGGGTCACAGAGGTAGCGCTAGCTCCCAAATCCCCCTGTTATCTCAATTACCCTCACAATAAGAGGTAGGTGCTGTTGTTATCCCCATTTGACAGATGAGGAAACTGAGGCTACTTCTAGTAAAGAAGCAGTGTGTGGGCTCAACCCAACTTCAGGAGGTCCTTAGTCTGACAATGGATATACCTTGGAGAGACAAGGGCATTCATTCCCTGACTACCACTGTGGGAGTGATCAGAGGCTGGTCACCAGACCTGCTGATTGGTCTTCACAGGTGGATGGGACATACCCTGGCTTCACCGAATGTTTTCTCAGAACAGTCACCAGCAAAGTGTTGGGGGAGCCCACTGTTACCCATTCTATGCTGGGACAGAGCAGATCGTTGGATAGCTTCTCCTCCTTTTACAAAGGAGGTGCTTCTGTGAAAGTGTGGGTTAGCCTGGAAAAGTGTGGTTTGTGGACATGGGGTCTGAATAATGTGAGGAAAGAGGAACATTCCAGTAAGGGCAAAGAATGGGGAAGCAGGCCAGAATGGGAGGAAAGATGTGAAAGAGAGAGAACTCTCAGGGGTTCTCCCTGGGCCCCGGGACACAACATCTGGAGCTGGAACACCCCCCTCCTTTGACCAGAGCAGGCCTCTGTTGGCCCCTCTTTGACAACTTTCCTTTGATCTCAGTGTGTTTCCTCCTTCACAGAATGGGCCCTCAAATACTTGAAGACCACTCTCATATCCCTCCAGCCTTCTCTTCCGCAGGCCCAACACCCCTGTTTCTTCAGTTGATTCCCATTTGACATGAACTCAAAGCCTGTCTGACACCATCTCCCTCCTGTGGACTCTTGCCTATGGTCAATGCCCTTTTTCAACCATGGAGCCCAGAATTGAACCCAAGACTTAAGGTGAAGTCTGCTGAGGTAGAGGGCAGTGGGACAGTCACCTCTCATAATGCACCCCAAGAATATGTTGACTTTTTAGTAAACACTCAGTCCCCTTGTATCCCTATTGCTCTGTACCCCACAGTGGTTGTATGGGGATGATATGGGTGCAAACCCTTGTGAGTTATAGAGGGTCCTACAGGTGTCTTTGGAAATAAATGGTCAGTAGTCAAGGTGACATGCATTTATTAAGTGCCTACTGTGTGCAAAGCTCTGGAGATGCAAAGAGAAGCTCCCTTCAGGGAGCTTATAGTTTAATGGGGGAGACAAGGAATAAACATCTTGGTACATTCCAGACATAAGCAAAATAGATGGGAGGTGACTGGAGAGGTGAAGGCAGCTGTGGGGGTGGGGGGATGGGGGTTGCTCCAGTGGGAGGTGGGACCAGGAAGCAAAGGAGGAGCAGGTGCAGAGGGAGCAGAGATGGAGAATGGACCAGGGTGGCTGGAAATGTAGGGAGGGGCCAGATAGGACAGAACTTTAAAAGAGAAGATTTTATATTTGATCCTAGGGTCATAGGGAGACACTGGGGCTCCTTGAAGAGGTGAGGGACCACTCACACTTTAGAGATATCTTGTAG
Source organism: Bettongia penicillata ogilbyi (assembly GCA_023548195.1). Classification (NCBI taxonomy): domain Eukaryota; kingdom Metazoa; phylum Chordata; class Mammalia; order Diprotodontia; family Potoroidae; genus Bettongia; species Bettongia penicillata. The sequence continues at coordinate 802,964 of JAJHZJ010000739.1, forward strand.
GTGGTTAAGGGGAGGGGGGATGGATTGATGTGTGTGTGGAGGGCAGTGAGAAGATTTTTCAGTAGTCCAGGCAGGAGGTGATGGAGGCCTGTGCTAGAGCAGCGCTGATGGGATGGAGAGAAAGGCAACCTTTGGAGAGATGCTATGGGAACAGATACGACAGCTGCTGAGTGAGTGGAGTGGCCTCCCTGCTGCCAGTCTGGGGCCGTCTTGACAGGCACAGGGAACCCTGGATCAGGGCAGGTCACTAACAGCAGTCAGCACACACAACTGAGCTATTTGGAGCATTTCACCTCCCTGAAAACACACAACTGGGTGGTGAGCATAGAGGAAAGACATGGGTTTGAATTTGGCCTCCAACACTTCATCGACAACAATGATAAATAACATTAATGGCTGACATTCGTTTAACTTCTTATGGTTTGTTTGCAAAGTGCGTTACATATTTTTATTTCATTTGATCCCTACGACAGGGTGAGGTAGGTGCTTTTCTTATTCCCATTGTATAGATGACAAAACGAGGCTAACAGAGGTTAATTATCTGCCCAGAATCACATAGTGAATGTCTGAGGTGGTATTTGAATTCAGGGCTTCCTGATTCCCAATCCGACATTCTGTTCACTGCGCCACCGGTTAGTGGATCTCATCGAGCCTCAGTTTCCTGATCTGTAAAATGTGAACAATAATAAGATCCAGTTTATGTGAGGTCAAATGAGATAATGTATTTGTAAGGAGGCCTAATCAAAAGAGTTTCTCTCCCTCAATTTGGTGATGTTACTTCTCTCCCTATGGAGTATGCATGTACCCGTTGGCGCCTTAGGACAGAGGTTGATTCCCGATTAGGTTGAAAATGGCTTGGCTGTATAGGGCTCAGCCCAAAGGAGCTACACATTTGCCAGGGCCTGGAAAAGTGAGCCTATTGATCTCCTCAGCCCCCTTTGGATGTCTTCTTCCTTTCTCTCTCATCCCCTTATGCTGTCAGTAAAAGGCTGTGGTATCGGCAGCTCTGAATTCTCATAATGTGTTTGTGTTCTCGTACTATATACCCTGGGAAGTCTACTTCTCCTGGTCAGCCTATCTCGGGCTCAGCTGGACTCTGGCCCTAGGATGCTCAGCAGGAGAGAACCCTGGGAAGCAGGAGGTCAAACCCCAGAAAAGTTGCTTTGAACCCTGGAGAAAGTGGAGGGGGAAAGAAGGACAGGGAGACACCTTGATATGTGTTAGATGGATTCTAATAAGGTCCCAAGAAAACTCATAAACAAAGGCTTGGCTGCCCACTCAGAGAAACAACCTGGCAGCGATCAGACCAGAAGCAGGAGAGCAGAGGTCAACGTGCATTGGTGCACTCACTCCTTGCCCGGAGTCTCCCATTTCAATGAAATCTGAGGTCAACTGAAGGAAAAAAAAGAAGCTGGGTCCAACCATTACTGAGTCCATTCTAAGAAAGAAACATCAGGCTGTTTGTGCCTGTTTATTTGTGTCAAAACTGAAGGAACATTTGTAGAAATGAGCCCAAGGGCAGACAGACAAAGGGACCTTCTATCTTCAGAGTATTCCCTCTCAGCCCTTCCTTCCTGGCTCAGGATGCCTATGTCAGCCAAAATTATAGGCTCCATATGTATTAACCAGGATATGAGAAAGGAATTTCTTAATGGGATAGATTGTAAATATACTAAGACAGGAGAATGTCAATTGAAATTATAGACCCAGGATGTCTGTATTTCTTTTATCATTAACATGACATTGATGGAGTCCTAATAAAGCTGCCCCCAACCCCAATATTCTAATTTCCTTCTAGATCCCACTGTCCCCTGCCCCAACTCAATATCCTAACTTCCTAATATAGGCCTTACTGTGTGTCCATGAACTCATGTTTCTCCCAGAAACAGCAGGCGTGTCCATGTGATGGGATCCCGGTCACTGACTCTAGCTAACCACTGCCCCCAGACCCATTTCTCATATTTCCCATAGAAACAGCAGGTGAGTCCATGCCCTCCATCTAGTATCAGACAGGACCACAATGCTCAGCCAATCAGAAAGCAGCACCACCAGGATGCCCAAGTAGGATGAGGACCCCAAAATAATGGAGGAGATTTTCCCTAAGTAGACAGCTGTGCAGTAATAGCAAAAGCTGGCTGTTAGGTAAAGCTTATGACATAGAGATGTATTATAATATCATTATCATATGTACATGCCTCCCAAATGGGTTTTTCCATATGCCTTGTGGACAATCACACAGTTCCACTGTGGCTGGGACACCTCCCCATTACCTAATTCCATATCAACCCCTCCTGTCTTTTTAATATTCACAATTTCTGTTGTGTAATTGCATCTTTACCTGATAAAAATCCATCTTGCTTTCTCTGAAGTTGCTGGTTCCTCTTGGAACTTAGTCTACTCCATGGGAAGCATCATTCTCCATAAATGCCTATACTTGGATTAGAGGTGGTCGGACTCTGAATTCTTTGAGATGGTTCCACCACAACATGTCAGGAAACCGCAACACCATAACACAACGTAATATGACATGTGTCTATAGAAAACCAAGATAAGAAAAGTCCCATTATTCAAGAAAGTGTCTGGGTTAAGGGGCCTTGTCCTTGGCAGAAGAATGCTCCTGGTCGACTTGATTGGAACTTGTTGTTACCGATACAGGAAGGGCCATTTTGGGTTCACCGAAAGAGCAAAGCAAAGCAGGTCTGCCATGTCAGAACATTATGATAGATCAAGCTCAGACAAGCCAAAATGCCTCTCTTGATTGGTCAATCCAGGTTCCAGCCTTCCCTCAAGTCTTGCGGGTTCAGAATGGTTTGGGGAGGGGTTTATAGGATCCAACAGAGAAGACTTAGAAGGAGGGGCTCAGGCAGGGGAACCCCATGTTACAAGAGCTATAGCATAGGCCGGACTATGTCCCTCCGCTTCTCAAGAGTCCTTAGGGGTTCCCTGATACTTCTCAGATAAAATACAATTTAGACCAGCATTTAAACCCCTTCCCAACCTGGCCCGTCTCCCTTTTTCAGACTCATTTTATGTTACTCCCTTTAACTCAATGCTCCAGCCAAACTGGATGACGACTGTGGCCATCCATTTCCACTCTGTGCTTTTGTTTGGGCTGTGTCCCATGCCTGGAATGCCCTCCCTCCTGATAGACTCCCTGCCTCTCTTCAGGGTTCAGTTCAGGTACTACCTCCTACAAGAAGCCTTTCCAGATTTCTCCAGTGGTTCCTGCTCTTTCCCTCTGGTCTTCTTCTGACCAGCTCCTCCAGAGCCATCATCTCAATCCCCCATAGGTGGGCTGCCCCAGGACAGGGAGACAGAAAGTAAGGATGCTTTCTGCAGATTTAGGGCAGTGCAGTGACCTTTAAAGCCCTGCAGCTTTGGCCATAGTCAGTGAAGGATCGCACTGTATTGTCTTGGGGATTTCCTTTCCCCCAAATAGAAAATTACATTTGCCACCCTGCTGGAAACAATTAGGTTTCTGTTGTATTGACCAGGTGAAAAGTAAGGGAGGCTTCGGGAGGTCAGGGACTGCTCCTGGGTTCGTTTTGTACCCCAGCACCCAGCACGGGGTCTGACTGGAGTGGGGTAAACAGCACTTGGTGGTTGAACTGCACTCTGTTACAGGAGCCACTCTGAAGAAAAGGAAAAAAGCTGGGGCTAGGCAGCCTCACTGGGGATGCCTGGACACTCTGCTACAAATCAGGCTCTGAAGTCAGAGCCCCCAAACAGACTGCCTTTGGGGGGACAAGCCCTACCTGGGTCTGAGAAACGCAGGTGGGGTGGGGTGGGGCGGGAAAGTTCAGGTGCTTCTGCCTCTAATCCACAGCGGCTTCGAGGAGGCAACTCCCAGGGTCCTGTGGGAGGGATTGGGAGGAGATGAAGCTGGGGGAGATGGTTGCTATGGAGATGTGCCACTGGGAGGCTGGTTACCCTGTATACTGAGGGAGCCTGTACCTGGCTGGGGAGGGCTAGGAAGAAGAGGGCTCCCAGGTCAGGACTGGCAGGGGCTGGTGGGTAGGAGGCCCCTGTAAGGCAAAGGTGGGGTGCAGGCTGTCCCCCAAACCTAGAAGCCTCTTGTTCCTCCTTTTGGCCTCTGGGTTTCAAGGTTCAGCTCACTTTCCATGGGAAGCCTTTTCTGGTACAGTGCCCATCATCCCCTCCTCCCGCTAGCATCTTCCCCCTGGGATTACCTGCTGTTTATTCACACTGTCTCTATTCTGTATGGACATAGTTGTTTGCCTGTTGTCGACCCCATTAAACTGGGAGTTGCTTGGGGGCAGGGATTAGCCTGGTGTCCACTGGAACAGTGTTACTGAGTCATTAAGTCGTGTACAATTCTTTGTGACCCCATTTGGGGTTTTCGTGGCAAAGATAATGGAATGGTTTGTCATTTCCTTTTACAGGTTATTTCACAGATGAGGAAACTGAGACAAGACTTTTTCAGGGTCACATAGCTAGTGTCTAAAGCCAGATTTGAACTCTGGTCTTCCTGACTCTAAGTCTGGCAGTCTATCCACTGCACCAACTAGCCACCCTAATTATTATTGACTTATAAACACATGCCCTTTAAAATGCCAATATCTCTAGAGAAGCCCAGAGTCTCCAAGCTGGAGGGATCTTACCTGATACAGGAACCAGTCTGGGGCTGAGGTTAGTTGCCTGGGTTGCCTTGAAGGTTCCAGGGGACAGTAACCCATAATGATGTTTGGGACATACAAACTTGGACCATGTCACTCCCATTCTCAAGAGACCCTTTCTCCATGCCCTTTGTGACCCAGATGTCCAGAGACCTGAACCCCCAACCTCCTTAGTGGGCAGACCCACTTAGAGTGAGCTGATTTTTGACCTGCTTCCCAGCCTTATCTCCCCCTGCAGCCATCTCCTGATGACTCCGTGTCTGACAGCAGATCTAGGGTCAGTGGACCAGTGGGGGAGCTGTAACGAGGCCTAGAGGAGGGAAATAGAGAGTGGGCAAAGGGTGAATGTTCTAGGGGAGCAGAGGCCCCAGGCAGGTCCAGCTGGTGCCCACAGCCCAGTCCAGCTTCCTTTCTGACTACACTTCTCCATGCAAGGAGTTTATTGCCTGACAAAATTCCACACTTCCTCGGGGCACATGTTGGACTCCTGCCCACATTGCAATAGCAGCCCCTCTACCCCATAGCCCAGAGTGCAGCTACAAATGTGATCACAACCCAACTCTCTGCTTCTCAAGTACTTGCTATGTGTAAGATACTCTGTTGAACCCGAAGGATCCAAATATGAACAAAAAGATAGTCCCTGTCCTCAGGGAACTCACTTTCTAACCTAACTGGGAAGCCAGCTACCAAGGAAGGGGGAGTTATCTACTCAGAAAGTGAGACAGGGGTCCCTCCCCCAAAATGGAGGCTGTGGAAAGGAAGTGCCAAGGGAAGAATGGCCCCCAGGAGGCATGGAAGCTATTAGAATACCCTCCAGGAGGGTAGGGCCATCTAGTAAAGGCTTAACACTTTTTTCCTTCCTCCCTCCCTCCTTCCCTTCCTTACTTTACTGGAAAGTGTCCAGAGGCAGACGACTGGGAAGGTGAAAGGTCTTATGAGGACTTCTGGCCCAAATGAGAACATTTAGCCAGGGAGGAGAAAGAAGGCTTAAAACTGGAGGGAGTCGGGGCTGGAGGAACTGTCTTCAAGTTCTTGAGGGCCTATAAGGTGGAACGTGGGCCAGCCTTGTTTCCTTGACTCAGAGAACTGGGGGAAGAGGCTAGTTTGGGTCAGTGCTGCCCAAGGAGGTGGTGGATTTCCAAGAGGGAGGGTCTTCAGTGGAGGCTAGTTGGCCCACACTCACACTGAAGAAGAGATGCTTGGTCAGGTGTGGTTGGGACTAGGCCCTGCTTTGGGAGGATCCTCAGGGAAATGGAGGCTGAGCAGGGGCCCTGAGTCAATCCCAGACAGGTGTGGGGCAGAGCACTGCCTGGAGATGGAGTCAGCAGACCTGGGTTCAGATCCTAGCTGTCACTTGTGGCCCACAGTCTGTCAAGGTTCCTTCGGAAGGAGCAGACATGCAGGAATCACATGTTTGTGCCTTTGCCTCAGTCAGCAAAAAGTGCCAGTCTGAAAGGGGCACACACCCTGTACACATGTAAAATGCCTAAGGATTCTTCCTTCTTTGAAATTGTCTGGGGTCTGGTCAGAGGGAATTCTTAAGTGACAGGCACTTTAGGGTCAGAGGGCAGCACATGGACTGGGAGAGCTGACCCCAGCCCACAGACAGAGAATGCAACAGGACAGAGAAGTTTCAGGGAGTTATCTGGGAAGCTGGCAGGCTGAGGGACAGAGAAAGTCCCCCATCCCTCAAGTTTGGGCCAAGGGGGTCACAGGAGGAGGATGGGGTTAAAGGTGGACAGGGCAGGCAGGCCACGGGGCTAGGGTGTGCTCGGCTCTTCCAGCCCACGCACTTCCCGTTCCCCAACTGACTTTCACCTTGACCTCAATCTCAACTTCAGCACTCCCCTCCCCCTCCTCATGTCTGCAGCTTGTCCAAGCCAGGGGTGCTGAAGCCCTGGGACTTTATGACACATATCTAGGTAGATGGTCAGAACTCCGGGGTAATAGGATTTAGGGTTAACTCGCTGGGTCTTCTGAGTGGAGTGGGGAAGGGGTTTGGAGAGGTAGGACGTCGAGTGGGTGGGGACTGAGGTTGTCTGTCCGGTCCTAGAACGGACCGAGGCTTACGCGGGAACAACAGGAGCCTGAGGGCCCTTCCCCCTCTTTGTGCTCAGGTATTCTCCCTAGGGGGCTCCTCTGCCTGCTACAGGATCTGGGCAATCAGTTGTTGCCTGGTGAACTGGTGCCCCTAGAGAATCCCCCCACTCCCCTCCCCACATCGGAGCCAGGGCTGATGCAACCTGGCTGCAATGTTCTGACACCTCACTCCCTGTGCCTGGCCCCTCCGCCCCAACAAAAAGTCCCCCTCAACCCCTCCCAGGTTCGTCTCTTCCCCCCCATCCCATTCTGCAGACAGTGCAGGGGAAGGGAGGGGGAGGGGTGTTGGGCTTCTGGCTGCCGGCAGGTGGCAGGTGCTCGAGTCCGTGGATGGGGCTCCAGGGTCTAAACTGGGATATGCCAGGGGGGCTGTAACAGACTGGCACCTGCCGGGCATGAGTGGGGCGCATTGGGAGGGTCTGACAAGCGCCGGACACGGAGGCAGGCAGGCAGGAGGTCGAGGACTTGGGTTTGGGTCCCACCTCGAGGCTCACTGCCCGAGTGACCTTGGGCAAGTCTCAACCCTCCTGAACTTCTCCTCCCGGGTAAAATGCTGCCCCAGATCTAGAAAAGACATCGAGGGGAGGGAGGAGGGAATGCATCACCCTAGCAAACCGGGACTCGAACCAGTCGGCGGCCTCTTGGGTGGGGAGGGGGCTCTGCTCGTCCTCGCAATGGAGCTGCTGGGAGCTGGGGGGCGCCTCCGAGGTCTCTCCTTCAAGCTCCTCACTTCGCAGATGAGGAGACGGAGGCCAGTAAGCAGGAGAGGTGGGATGCCAGGGCAGAGCCCCAGCCTCCAATAGCCTTATGGGCAGCTAGCACCTGCAGAGCGCTCCGTGGAGGCCGTCTGGTCTTTCCATGCTGCAGGGCTGGGGTCGTTAGACCGAGGTACAGGGCAGGCAGGGCCGCCTCTGACCCCCGGGGGAGGGGGCTCGGGAGCTTCGCAGGCGGAGGCATCTCTGCCCACGTGTACAAAGCCTCCGGGCCCACGCGGCGCGCCCCGGGCCTTCAAGCCGCGTGGAGATGCGGAGGGGCTGGTCGCGTGAGCCCCGCCAGCCCCCGGCATTGGCATGGTGTTACGGGAAGGCCACGGGGGGCGCTGGCGCCCCTGGCGGAGGCCAACGTTGGGGGGCAACGGGGAGGAGCCGGCCAGGATATTTTGGCCAAGTCCCTCACTGTACGGACGAGGTAGCCGAAGGCCCGGCGGCGGAGCCTTGGCAGCCCTCGCTGGAGGCCCAGAGCCGGTGGGGGCGGAGCCTGGTGACATGGGGGCGGAGCGCGGAGGGATCTTCCAAGCTGCGCTCCGCCCTATATCTGCTCCCGCTCGGGGGCCGCTTCATTTGCCTTCTCTCCACCCGCCACGGTAATTTGCACGCAGACCGTCCGTCCGCCCGCCTCGGGCCATGGCCCTGTAGCTCCGTCCCGTTGCCCCTGCTGCGCCTCGGCGCTCGCCGCACTCGACCTCTCAGCTCCTTCTTCTGCAGCCGCCTCCTCCTCCACCGGCGCCTTCGCCGCCTCCGCGCCCTCCGTTGCAGTCATGGAGTGAGTACCTGGCGCCTGCGCACTGAGTTCCCGGCGCCTTTTCGATTCCTGGGAGCGGGATGGAGTACAACTACTGGTGTGCGCTCGGTGTAGGCGCATGCGCAGTGCTCTTTTGCCGTGCCTTATCCCATTTAGGGCACCTGTTAAGGAGGGGGAGGGGTTTGGTAGAAGCCTGCGGATTTTTTTAAGGGAGGGCGAGGCCCAAAGGAACGGAGGGCGGAGCTTTATAGCCCTTTTCTAGTGGAGTCGAGGCTTTATGAAAGGCTTTGGAAGGGGCGGAGCTAAAAGCCCCTGGTGTCGGGGAGGGGGCAGGGCTTTCAGAGCCCTTTCATGTAGGGGCGGAGCTTCATAGATTTGAATGGGGGCGGGTTGAAGGAGAGGCGGGTGTGGGTGGAGCCCCTTTGTGGAGGCGGGACCTTAGAGGAGGAACAGAGGGTGGGGGTGCGGTGGGGTGGGGGGGGCGCGCCTCCAAGGCAGGACTTAAAGGAAGCCTTTGAGGAGGAGGGTGAAGGAAGACGCCAGACTAGGAGGGTTTAGGGCCAGAGAGGACATGCTCTTGGCAAAGACCAGGCAGAGACCAGGCTGCCAAAGAAGGGGTGATCTCTGGAGAATGGATGGAGCCAGAAAAGGAATTCCCCTGGGAGGGGGCGGGACCTAGAATGAAGGGCCTGCCTGGGGGCAGGTCTCTTCAACCAATGGACTGGAAGAAGGGAGGGTGCTGGTCTTTAGCCCCACCTTCCTTACATCTCTGGGCGGAGCTTGCTCTCACCTCAGCCAATGGGCTGGGGGGGTGCTGGTGTTTAACTCCGCCCCCACACACTCCCCCTCCCTCTTCGCAGGTCCTCCGCCTCTGCCACCCTCCTGCTGAGCAGCCGTCACCCTCCCCTGAGCCTCCTTCTCCAGCTGGGCCTTGCCTCGGCCTCCACGTGCTCTCCTGGCCCTCGAAGCCTCGGCCTGTGCAGTCCTGGCTGCCATGTCTCTCCTGGCGGCCTTAGGGCTGGAGCTGGACAGGGCCCTGCTCCCAGCTAGCGGGCTGGGCTGGCGGGTGGACTACGGGAAGCTCCCCCTGGCCCCCGCCCCCCTGGGCCCCTATGAGGCCCTGGGGGGAGCCCTGGAGGGGGGGCTTCCCGGGGGAAGTGAGTCCCTGGCAGGTAAGGCAAGGGGAAGGAGGGCAGGGGGTGATGAGGGGGAGTGAGGAACTTCCCTCCCTGACCGCTGCCCCTGCCTGCCTAGGTGACGGCTTCTCAGACTGGATGACAGAGCGGGTGGACTTTACTGCCCTGCTTCCCCTGGAGCCCCCCGGTGCCCTCCCGCTTCCATCTCCATCTCCTTCCCCTCCAGACCTAGAGGCCATGGCCTCCCTGCTGAAGAAGGAGCTGGAGCAGATGGAGGACTTCTTCTTGGATGCCCCCCTCCCACTCCCCTCCCCAGTGCCTGTGCCCCTTCCTCTGCCCTCTTTTGACCTCCCCCAGGCTCCTCTGGATACCCTTGATCTGCTGACCTTCTATTGCAGTGGGGAACCCGGGCGGGGTGAGGGGGAAGGTGGGGAGGTCTTCCGAGCCCCCTTGCCCACCCCGGCGGCCTCCCGGCCAGCCCCTTATCCTGTGCCACCCTCTCGGGGAGATCGCAAACAGAAAAAACGTGACCAGAACAAGTCAGCTGCGCTCAGGTACCGCCAGAGGAAACGAGCTGAGGGGGAGGCCCTGGAGGGCGAGTGCCAGGGCCTGGAAGCCCGAAACCGGGAGCTGAGGGAGCGGGCAGAGTCCGTGGAGCGAGAGATCCAGTACGTGAAGGACCTGCTCATCGAGGTGTACAAGGCCCGAAGCCAGAGGCTGAGGAACACTTAGCACATGGGTGCCATCCTGGCTGTTCTCCCAGCCCTAGCTCCACTTTCTCCCTCATGGAGGGGGCTGGGCAAGGCAAAGGCTGAGCCTTGCAAGTGAACGGACCCCCCACCTCCCTGTCCCCCCCAGGGAGGCTCCCTCTGCCTTTCTGTAAATAGACCTTAGTCAAGGGTTGGGCACTGACCCCGGGAAAGAAATGAAAGGGGAACTTCCCCACCAAGTCTGGGGCTCTAAAACAGCTCTCAGGCCTCATTTAAGATTAGGCCAAAGGGAACAGCTGGGGGGTGGTTGGGCAAGGGCTGGTGGTGGGTGTTGGCTGGGAGAGGAAAGGGGAGGAGCCACACTTGGGTCAGGGGCTTTGTAACCAATAAAGGATCAGACTGTCCTGGGTTCTTTCTGCCTGTCTTTCTTTCTCTTGGGGCTGCTGGATCCCAAGCAGGGACCTGCCCCTGCACACAGGTTAGGGTGTTAGCTGAGGCAGACTCTGCTGTGCCCTTTCCCCCCAGATGGAAGATGAATCAGTCACTCTCTAGCCGCAAATTTTATTGAGTAATTAGTAGCACCCTTGCTCTGCTCCTCCAGGTAGGACTGGGTGAGCTAATAGAAATCTTCAGGTTCAAAGTTAGTGGGTTCGGAGTCCTGCTGGTTCTGAATCTGTTGCTGCTTCTTATACAAATAGGCCACCTGTTGGGGGGAGGATGCAATTGATGCCATAAGGCACTAGTCACAGGCCTTGGCCTCACCCCTCCCTGCCAGCCTTTCTCCCCAAATACCTGGGCACTGGAAGTTGCCTCTTCTGGTTTCTTGTCTTTTCGAACTTGGACAAATCGGGGAAAACGAAGGGAGATGCCCTTGTCGCTCTCCACCTGGGTGGGCATCAATGAATGGTCATATTCCTCTCCTGTAGGGCTTCAGTAACCTTGCTTCCCTGCCTAGCTAACAAGTGTGCCAAAGGACCTATGTATCAGGTACTGTGCTAAGAATAAGCACCTTACATGTACCTGATCCTTACAACCTTGGGAAGTAGCTGCTATTATAATCTCCATATAGTTGAGAAAACTTGAGGTCAACTTGTCCAGGATCATGTGATTAGCATCTAAGGTTACATTTGAACTCAGGGCTCCTGCCTTCAGGCCCAGCGCTCTGTCCACTCCACCACTTAGCTGCCCAAATTCCCACACTCAAAGAATTTTGGTTCTCCCAAAGGATTCCTGGGCTGTGACTCGGGGTCCACCCCAGACGGGATTCCTCCTGCTCTTCACTTCTCCAGGGTCCACAGCTGAGGCCTCACATGCCTAGGTCCTGAGACCCTGTGGATCCCTGCTCCCCAGGACTCAACCCATAGACCTTCCTGGCCTGGGGCCCCCAAACCCAAGAGTGTATACAATCTGAGTCTGCTCATCACCTCCCCCTGGGCCTAGACCCCTGCAATGTGAGCACCAAAGGAGGAGTAAAAGTGACTGGAATAAAAGCTGGGGCTCCCTGGCCATTAGGTCTGCACTATTTGGGGGGGAGTGCCCCAGAGGGGGGCACATCTGCTGTAATGCCCTGCCTTGACTGGCCCTTTTCTTCCAAGACAAAGCACCCTTTGATACTCACCAACCCTCGGGCTGCTGAATAAATTGGGGAGACAGAGAGATCGGCACATTTAACCTCCCATACGGTGGTTGGTTCTAGCCAGTGGTCAGGGGGAATAACCCCTTCGGCCCGGACGTAGGAACGAGGAGCAGGAATCACCAGGGCCTGGGTAGAGGACAGAGGGTCAAGGAGAGCAGCTGCCGGTGGCAGAGCCAGCAATGGGGGCAAGTCCAGCAGGAGAGCAGCAGGACTTGGGGTGAAAGGCAGCCAGGGGCCTGGGATCAAACCCAGGGGGCAAGCCTGGGGAGGAGAGGGCAGCAGCAGGGGGGCATGGGGAGGGGAGGGTGGCAGAAGAGGGTGGGGGCAGGGGCTCCTGCTGTTTTCTCAGTTCTCACCTGGAGGCTCTGGTAATGTTCTTCTAATTCTTCATCACTGAAGCCTGTGCCCAGCTGAGGAGAGGGAGGAGGCAGAAGGAAACATGGTCAGGGGCACCTTCTGTCTCCTACTCCTGAGTGTGGGCCCCTGGCAGGTTGGGCCCAGTCAGTCACTTCCTCCAGCTCCCCTCACCCCCAGACGACCCTGCCTCCCTTTGACTCAGCAGGCAGCTCCCCACCTTGCAAATGGCCTGGAACTCCTCACTGTCCTCATCGAAGGCAGCCAGGAGAAAGCCCCCATATCGTCCAGCCCGCTTTCCCCGGCCCAAATAGGCCCCAATCACCACCAGGTCCAGGGTGTCCCCAACGCCTTCCAGATAGTCCTTCTTCAGCTGCTTATGGAGGGGGGAAGAACTCAGGGGCAGGACCTTGGGAAGGGCACCAGGTGGGAGGAATTCAGGCAACACAAGACAGTGGGGAAGGATGGAGGCTGGGCCATGAGGCTGGCCTCACCTCCACGGAGTCTGGGTTCTGCAGACCAGCTGAGCAGTGGGAGCCAAGGAGAAACAGGCTGGGGACTGTGGGCAAGGAGGAGGAGGGGGGAGGTTAATGGGACAGGGGCCCCTGGGGGCACGCGTCACCTTGAGCCAATTGTGGGATCTCTTGGCAATCTCATACGTGGCATTGGTATCCAGGGTCTTCACCATCAGGCCCTCACAGGAATCTGGATCAGAAGACAGAGATGCCCACGAGCTGCTGGGCACTGCCCATGCCCCTCTGGAGGGAGGCTTAAGCTGGCCACACTGGGGGAGAGGGGTCCCCACTACCTTTCACAGACTGCTCCAGGAAGTCAGCGATTTGCTCAGTATCCTCCGTGTCCAGAGATGTGGCAAAAACAAATTCACCCTCCGTCTCAATGAAGTTCTCCCGGAGCAGCTGCCGCCTCCGGGACAGCGGCTCCTGGACCAGGGACTGTGGAGAGAAGGAAGAGGGTGAGGATAAGAGCCCCACAGGGACAGAGAACACAATGCATAGTGGGGCTTCACTCACCTGCCCATTGAGGTAGATGAGGTCGAAGGCATACAGGCACACTTGGACGTGGATCTCAGACTCCTCTACCTCCTGGGTTGAGAAGATGGCACAAGACCCAGGTGAGAAGGGCCGGGCATGCAAGCAGGGGACAGGGCATGGGGAGAGGGCAGGGTGGGGAGGAAGAGGGCAGGATGTGGAGGGAAGGGGTGCCTGGGCATGGAGGGAGGGGGGCAGGGCATGGGCACAGGGAAGAGGGTTGGCCACACCTTGCGTTTGCGGGTGCTGAGCACCTGGAAGGGCTGAATTTGCTTCTTTGCCTGGTCCCAAGCGACAGCCTCCGAGTCCAGGATGCAGGAGATGACAGAGGCATGCTTCATCTGAGTAAGGGGCAAAATGTTAAGGCTGAGTGAGCAAAGGGGTGTGGGCTCTGGAGCTGAGTGAGGGAAGGGCATGGCCCCTGCACCACACTACCCACCCGACCCCACCTTCGGGATACGGCTGATGATATCTGGGTATCGGCCTGTGTTATCCTCTTGGTTCCGGCTAAATATCTTCACATCCCCATTTGGCAGAACGTGGATCTGTGGAGGCAGGGGGAGACCTGGAGGGACTGGGAGCAAGATGTGTCTGGGACAGTCTTGCCACATTTCCCTGGGGCATAGGGATGGTTATGTAGGCAGCCACTGGACAGAGCAATGTGACCAGGGAGGAGACCTCCCCCTTTACTCCTGCACATGGAGATACAGGCCCTGGTGAGCAGATATCTCCCCACTTCCAGACCTGAGCCCTTGACTGGTCATACTTAATCACAGATGTGAAGGCTCCTCTCCCTTCCATGCCTTGGCCCATCATACTTGCACTCACATATGAAGTCCCCCGGGGCATACCTGTGCCCTTTGCCCATCATACTTGTATTCACATGTGAAGGCAGACTCCTCAAAGCGCTTCAGCACCTCCCCAATGTTGCGGGTGGGGTGGGCCAGCATGGGCTTCAGGGGAACCCCTGGGTGGCAAAGTCAAAACAAGAGGGTGAGGACAAGATGGCTCACAGCTGGAGGGCCAGGGCAGCTTTTGCTCTGTCAGGGACGGTGACGTAGGGGCTGAGTGCTGTGCCCAAGTCTGAGGGCAGGAGCGGCTAGAGGCTCACCTGGGGTCAACTGGCAGTGCTGGGGCAGCTGGTCCAGCCCGTGCTTGAGCAGGGCAGGGACAATCAGGTCCAGGTCAGGCACCTCGCTGAGGGAAGGACAAGAACATGGCTGGATCAGGCGTGTTGATGGCCCTCCTGGCCGTGGCCCCCACTGCCCTGTGCCCTGCCTGCTCCTCACCAGAAGGTCTGCTTCAGAACCATGCCTTTCTTCTCCAGCCAAGTCTTCCTGGCTTCTGCAGACTTGCCTGTCCCAGCATCCACCACAGCTGGGGGGAATTCTAGAGGAAAGACCCACCCAGGGCTCTGAGATCTTCTCTCCTTGAGGCCCCACATGGATAGGCTTGGGCACGAGATGTTTTGTCAGGAAAAGCTTATTGAAATGACAGCTGGGAGGTGGCCTGAATGGGGAAGCTGGGAAGCAGCAGGGGTATGAGTGGCACTCTTACCTTGGCCGGGGGGCGTAAGGGTCATGGCCTGGGCGAGCGCAGCCAGGACAGACTGCTCAGCAAGGCCTAGGCGCAGCCGCCCACTCAAGGCCCTACAGGGGAGGAGGAGGGAGAGTGAGCCCCTGCCCTGACATTCCTGGTCAGCGCCCCTCTCCAGACAGGAGGGAAGGCCCTCTTCAGGTCCCTCAACTTCATGCTGCCTGGCTTTGCTGCTTCTCTCCCCACCCTGCCCCCAGTGGGCTGCTGGCATCTCACCTGGCAATGAAGCGGGCCTCTGAATGGCGACAGGCGACGAAGAGGCCTTTGATGATGTCGATCTTCTTTGATGTGGACTGCAGGGGGAAGGGGAAACAGGAAGGAGACAGATACCACCTGAGCTTACCCTCTTGTCTGGGTTGGGAAGCCTCCCTGCTCTCCAGGTCCTTATTGGAGTGCCCAGACTTCAAAAGGAGATGCCCCCACCTTGGCTCCAGCCCCCTCAATAAGACACCCAAAAGCAGGGCACAGGAGGGCACACCCTGCCCTTTGCACTACCCCCTCCCACCCACCAAAGAGAGGTCAGATGACAAGCACAGAGCAGGCAGGTGTGGGCAGGGACACTCACAGTACTGCCTGTGAGGCGGGCGATGTCTCTGAGCTTGCTGAGGACTCCGGCTGCCGTCAGTGGGGGCAGAGGCAGCATAGTACGCTGGGTGCTACGGCTGGCCTCCACCACCAGCCCTACATCTCCCTTTTCTGCCATCTCAGCCCGTATCACCTCCAGTTGCCGTCCTGGTGGTGGGAAGAGATGAGGGTGTGGATGGCCTGGCCGACCTCTCTCTGCCCAGCTCTAGTACTGGGGTTCCCTGCCCTTACTCACCTGTGGCTTGGGCCACCGCCTTGAGCAGCACACCATCTCCCACACCGAGCTCCAGACCTTGCTGGGGGGGCCCCAGCTGGTTCAGACTCAGGTAGAGGACAGGGAGGAGGTCTGCAGGGGACAGGGCAGCTACTGAACGGAGGAGGTTGCTCAGAGTCTCCACCATCCGGAGCCTGCAAGAGGAGGAAGGGTGGGGGCCAGTGAGGACCCCAAGGCCGGGCCAGGGGGAGGGGACTGGGGATACAGCAGGCTGAGGCCTAGAGGGTGGGAAGGAGCAGAGGAAGGTGACAGATGTGAGCGTGGTGGGGATGTGGAGAGGGTAGGAGGGAATGCACTGGACAGTAAAGTCAGGTGGATAATGGCAAGAAAGTGAGACCGAGGTAGAAGGTGCCAAAAGGGCGGTGGGTACTCCCTGACTCCGAGCAAGATGGGGTACCACTGGGGGGCCAGACTTTACCGAGCAGAGACTTCCTCAATTTTCTCAAATGTCCGAGCAACAACAAGGTAGGGGACCCTGTAGGAAGTAAGGGTCAGAGGGATTGAGGGGTCTGCCAGGTACAGGGAAGTTGGGTGGCAGAAGAGGAGCAAGACAATCACCCTCCCCTTCCCCATGGTATGAAACCTTCACAGCCATAAAGGACTCAGCCACCTAGTCAACATTAAAGGCTTACCATGTGCCAGGCTCCCAGTCTAATGGGGATATGCTGGGCAACCCACCTGAACTAAAAAGCCTCACACAGACAGGGGTGCCCCTCATGCCCTCACCTCTGCCCTGGTCTCCAGCAGGCATCGTCCACGGGGTGATAGCTGCTCTTAGAAGGGTTGTAGGTGCCTGGGTCTGGGGGCCTGTAGCAGAGAGAGGCAGGGGCTGGGGAGCTGGTCCTCTTGCCCCTCCCTGGAGTTCCCTCCCCCAGCCACAGATGGGATGGGGCCAGCCAGAAAGCAGAGAGATTCCTCCAAGGCTAACTTACGCCCTGGACATCTCCTTCACTGCCTTCCCTGTCTCTGACGCCTTCCCTGTCTCCTTTGGAGCTTGTTTTGCTGCAGCTGGCTTTCTAGGCGCTGTGGAATAAATGTGTCATTGGGAAGAGGCTCTTTTCCCTTTAGACACCTCCCAAGCCTGGTGTGGAATAGAGGCTGGCCCTCCCCAGACCAAAGATGAGACTCACCGAAGAAGCTGCTGAAAGCCTTGGGTGCCTGCGTGGGCACCTTTGGCTCTGGGGCCTCGCCCACAGCCTCTGCAGGAGGCTGGTTCCCCTTCTCAGCCTCTGTGACCAGCTGTGTCTCTGGGCTTCTTTCTCGAGCACTCTCCTCTCCCTCTCTCTTAAGCCTCTTGGGCTCACTATCCTCAGGCAGCTCCTGGACCTTCCTTTTCTGCATCTGTTTTCGAGCTATGAAGAGAGCAAGTGAGGATTGGGGAGCAATCAGTGATGTTCAACCTCCTCGTTATACAGATGAGGAAACTGAGTCAGGCAGTAATCCGACGACTTGCTCAGACTTCCACAGCTAGTCAGTACCTGAGGTTGGATTTGAACTCAGTTCCCATGGTGCCCTGTGACCTTTAGCAGCAGTAAGGGGGAATGGAGCTCAGTGGCAGAAGAAAGAAGCCTGCTGAGGACTCAATCTGGCCTTCACTCCTCTGGCCTGTGCCATGTGTAAGTGGAGGGGAGGGTGGCTAAGAGAAAGGCTGCCTTGGAGGCACCTGCTGGAGGTGCTACTCTGTCTGGAGGCTCAGGGGAAGGCTGAGTGAGACAGGGCAGAGAAGAGCCCACCCTCCCTTACCTGTCTGCCCTCCCTTACCTGTCCGACGTTTTGGGATTCCTGCTAGGGAGATGCTGTTCGGGGAGGAGTCTGAGGGGGATGGGTCTGAACTGGTTGGAGACGTGGTTGGGGAGGGGATGGTCGGCTCCTGCAGGCGACAAAGAGTGGGTGTGGGGAGGTAAGAGTGCGTGCTCCCCGTGGGGCAAGGGAGAAAAGTGGCCGCTGCACCTCCAGAGGCCGGTTACCTGCTGTTGGGGGGATGTTGGGGCTGTTTCCTCGTCCTCCTCCTCACCTTCACTGCCCAGGGCTCGGGCCACTTTCCTCATAGGCCTCTTGATTGGGGACTCAGTCTCAGGTTCTATGGCATTCCTCTCCTTCAGGGCAGCCCTGGGTGGGGATGCCAGGTCAGGGAGGGGTCAGAGGGTCAGGGATGCCCAATCGGCCCAAAAAGTCCCTGCCCACTCAGATCACCCCCCCACTCACTTGGAGGCAGTTTCCCTGTCCTTGCTGCTTTTGGGGGACTCCTCCTGCTTCTTCACTTTGTCCCCACTCATAGGCTGGAAAAACGACCTGAGGGGAGACACCAGAGAAAGGCTAGGTCTGGGCACAGGGCGAGGGGCCAAGGGCAGAAGGGTGGCTCAGTGGCACAGGGGTAGGGCAGGGCCGGGGCAGGGGGGCTCCTCACTTGATGGATCGCTGCATGCCTGCTCCCGAGTTCTGCCCTCCTTCCTTCTCTCTGCAGCGCCTCCTGTAACCAAACGTACCGATGTGTGAAGATGCCGGATGGGCGCGGGGGGCACAGGCTGCCCGCTGCCCTCAGCTCTCTGGGCCCCGCCCGGAGAGCCCCCTCTCTCCAGGGGTTCAGGTGACAGGCGCCGGGGGCGGGGCGCAGCCCCCAGACTGTCCTGGGTCCGAGGCTCCCTCCTGTCCAGCCTGGCACCCGTGGTGTGCCGGCCACGGGCCGAGCCCTGGACATGCAGAGGGAGACCGAGGGGGACGAAGATGGGGGCCGTGATGGAGGCCTTGGGGGACCGCGCGGCGTGACGGGGTCCGAGGCAGCCCAGGGCTGCCTGACAGGAGTCCTACCCATGGCCCTTTCTCCACTCCCCGTCCAAGCGGCTCGCGCATGCGCAGAGGCCCTCGCTCCCCTCCCCATCTCCGAGGGCCAGCTAGGCCTGCGGGCCTGGAGCATGCGCTGTGTATATGTTTATATATGTGTGTCTCCTCTGCTCCCCCCCTCCCCTGCTCCCCAAAACTCTCCCCCAGCGCGCTGACCTCTCTTCGCGTAACGCTACCAAGACTCCGACCCGGCTCCTGGCTCCGGCTCCGGCTCCGGCTCGGCTCGGGCTCCACTCCCGCCACCAGCCCCACTCCGCGCCTCAATTTTCGCGCGCTGAGGTGCTCGACGAGAGTGACTTCACCGACCGGGTGCACGCCCCTTCGCTTCGCGGGGCACGCCGGGAGTTGTGGTCCGGCCTAGTGGGAGGGGCAGGACCTCTGCTCTCGGAAGAGAAGCTGGGGGATAGGTTGGGTTTGGCCGAGGCTCCCGGAGGGAAGGCCGGGGGGCATGATGGGAAGAAGGGCAAGAATTGACCTAGCGGAGGGGAAGCAAAGCATTCTGGGAAGAGGGGCGGGCCAGAAGCCTGGCCTCGCGGGGCATTGTGGGAGGGTACAAGCCGTCTGGAGCCGCTCGTTCAGGCTCTGAGCGGACGGGAGGGGTGAGTGACGGGGAGGGAGGGAGAGATGCACATCTGGTGGGGGGGTGGTCACAGCTAGAAGCTGCGGGGGTGGCGCATAGTGGGGGACTCCATAAAATGGAACAGCTGGATGTAGAGTGCCACATCTGTGGGAGGGAGGGGCACAGCTGGAAGCAGACAAGCCACATCTGGGAGAGGGAGGGGCACAGCTGGATGCAGGCGCGCCACATCTGGGGGGAGTGAGGAAGACAGCTGGGTGTAGGAATGGCACATCTGGGGGAGGGAGGGGCACAGCTGGATGTCGGGCTTCACAACTCGGGGGGGAGAGGTGGGAGATGGGCATAGGTTCAGGAAAGGAGCCCAGTGGAAGCCAGGGCTTAGGTGTCCCATGGACAAAGTCTAGCTCCAATATCTACCGCTTCCATCCAGAACCTGTCTGGCGGTCAGCACTGGCGTAGGGTCACTGCTGGTCTTGACGTCCGGGTCTCCCCTTCCCGCTCCCAGGTACCCTAGGATGGAGGAGGACCTGGAAGCAGAGCCGGACCCTGGGCGGGAGCTGGAGGTGGAGCCCGAACCTGTCCCGGAGCAGGAGCAGGATCCCGAGTCTGAGCAGGACCCGGACCCGGACCCGGACGGGGAGCCACAGTCCGAGTCAGAGTCGGAGCCTGAGTCGGAGTCGGAGTCTGAGTCGGAGCCAGAGTTCGAGGCGGAGCCAGAGTTCGAGGCAGAGCCAGAGTCCGAGTCTGAGCCCGAGCCTGAGCCCGAGTTCGAGCCAGAGCCCGAGCCTGAGCCCGAGTCGGAGACCGAGCCTGAACCTGACTCCGAGCCCCAGCTGGAGCTGGAGCTGGAGCCCAGACAGAAACGAAAGCTGGAACTGGAGGCTGAGCTGGAGCTGGGGAAGGAATCAGAAGCAGAGCCCGAGCAGGAGATGGAGCCAAAGCTGGCGTGGTCTGAGGCCGGGGCCCAGGAGGAGCGGGAGCTGCAGGATCGGGAGTTTTTCTCTTGGGCAGAATTCAGCCGATTTTTCGATGCTTGGTGTCAGCAGCATCGGGTCCTCTTCTTCGTCAAGAGCTCCATGCATCTGGCCAAATGCCGTTGGGCCCTCGATGCCCCGCTCCAGGCCCTCATCGATGTCCTCAAATACAGCTACGTGCGGCTTGTCTGCAAGGATGTGCGTGCCCCTGCCGTCAGGCCTGGCATTGCGGGGTGAGAGGCTCAAGGGAGGGCAGGGCGTGGTGGTCCTGCCTCTGCCCCTTCTCCTGCTTTCCTGTGGGAGCCGGGCCAGGGCCCAGAGCTCTTGGCCTATTGGTGTTGTCTGGGTACAGAGCCCCACACTTGACCTTGAGCAAGAACCAAATGCCATATTGTTCCAATTATGTCCCTTCCCGACTCAGAACCCTCCATGACTCCCCACTGCCCATTGAATAAAGTTTAACCTCCTCAAGGCCCTTCCACCTTACCTGCCCATCCTTATCTAAGATAACTCCCTGGAGAAATGGTGTGGAGATAAGAGACAGGTGACCCTGGGAGGAATCATTTAATCTGTGGCACAGTTTCCAGTTCTGTGCCCCTTCAGGTCCTTGTCAGCTCTACATCTCTGCATCTGTATTGCTTCTTTTCCATCTGCCCCCATTGCTGTCCCTCACCAAGATAGTTGAGGTGTCTCCCCTTCATGGCCAGCTCCGGGGCTGCCCCAGCCAGGAAGCCTCCCCTTGAGTCTCTCCTTTGTCTTGGGGCCCTCCTCAACATTCTGAGCTTTCTTTTACACTGATTGCCACTCCCAACTTATTGGAATGCATCTTTTTCCAAATAGATAAGGATTTTGTGGGAAGGGTTAAGGTCACACTTGTTTTTCTGTGACTTCTGACTCGATTTTAGGGTCCTGTGATTGCATTTGTTGTTGAAATAAAGCCACCAAGGCAATTTCAGCACATGGTGGGGGCAGGGGTAGGACATGGACATGGAGATGTAGGCCTAGGAAGAAGGGCCTAAGAAATGCTCCAAGATTAGAGGAAGGATTATTTCTGTTTTGGTTTGGAAGGCAAGGGATGGCTCATGTATGTGGAGGGGAAGGGAGAACATTGAAGGCTTTGTGGATGAGCTGGGCTCTGAAGGTTGGGTAGAAATTGAAAAAGGGTATGGCATTCTAAGGATAGCAGACAGTGTGGGCAAAGGCAGGGAGGTGGGAATGCAGAGCAACTGCTCAGAGGGTAGTGAGGCTTTTGGTTTGGTTGGAGTACAGGGAAAGTGAGGGAGATTTTGAAAGGCCTTGAATTTTGGACAAAGAAGTTTGTTTTCTTGGCACCAGGGACTCTGATCAGAGCTGGGGGCAGGGGGGAAGGAGTAGGATATGCCTCCCTGAGTCAGTTTCCATGTCTGTAAAAGAAGTCTGAATAAACTAAACCCTACTGACCAACACCTTACTGTAAGGAGTTGAGAAAGGGTACTGGAGTCAGGACAACTGGGTGTCTTGTCTGCTGTGATACTCACTGTGTCATTGTGATCCTGGGAAAATCACTTTTTCCTTTGGGGCCTCAGTTTTCTCCTCTGTGAAATGGCGGTAATCATCTCTATGCTTTTAGAAAATCACTTTGACAATTGGGTGGAGGGTGGCTTAGAGAGGAGAAAGGATAGAAACCGAAGTCAAAGACAACTACAGTGGAGAGAAGGGAACATGTGAGAGAGGTTGGGGATAAAGAAGTGATAAGACAAGACTCCATAGCTGATGTGAGTTTTGAACTCAGGTCCTCCTGACTCCTTCACTGGTGCTCTATCCACTGCACCACCCAGCTGCCCCACTGTGAGGAAGTCACTGAGCTTGTGACCTTGGGAAGATGGTAGGTAGTTCATGCCCTTGGGGAGGGATAGGAAAGAGTGAAAGAGAGGAAGGTTTAGGGGAAAAGATTGAAGGTTCAGTCTTAGACTTGGTTTTGAGATGTCTCTGGAGTAGGACTGCAAGTCTCAGGGGAGACTGGACATGTGGGATTGGACTCATCTGCATAGAAATGATCATTAACCCCCCAGGAACTGATTAAGTCGCCAAGAGAAAGAACGACCAGGACAGAGACTGAGAGACTAGAACAATTCGTGTAGGTGTTAGAGGCAGGTTTACCAGCTGAGGGAGGTGTGAGGAGGTAACCACTGCAGAGAGGGGGGAATGGTGGGAGTGCAAGAAATTTGTACAGAAACTCATGTACCCAGTTATGAAACAGCCTGGCTGGGATGATTAGAAATAGAGAGGGGCCAGAAAAGCAGGTTAACTCAGGTTAAAAGAGAGGCACTCTTTGGGACAATGGGAAGACGACTATATTGGGAGTCAGTAAGCCTGGGTTCAATTCCTGGTCCTCTCTGGGCTTCGCTTTCTTCATCTATAAAAAAGTGTACATTTTAAGCCACTTCTAGCTCTAAACTCTGCAAGGCAGGCAGCTGGGTGACCTCTCCTTTTCCCTCTTTTCTTGCAGGAGCCCCCAGCTGGGCTGTCCAGCCTTCATCATCCTGAAGCTCAGTCCACTGCGGGACCGCCTAGTAGTGACCAAGTGTCATCTGACCCATTCACATCCAGCTTGCCCTTTGGAGTTTGCCTACTATTTTCGCCCAGGCCATCTTCTTGCCAATGCCTGCCTCCCGGTTCGCACCACCAACAAGATCTCCAAGCAGTTTGTGGCCCCTTCAGACATCCACCGCCTCCTCTCCTACTGCAAGAGTCGGGACCATGGTGTCCTAGATGCCCTCCATGTCCTGGAGGGACTCTTCCAGGCTGACCCTGAGGCCAAGGTGCTAGCTTCGCATGGGGCAGGCAGGCAGAGGGGGCGGGTGGACCCAAAAACAGAGGGGTAGGCCACTGGTGCTGGAGCCCGGGTCCATTCTTTGGGTGGGCTGAGGGGGAAGACATCAAGGGAGGACTGGTCAAGGGCAAGGGAGGGAGGATGTTTTGTGGCAGGAAGCCACTGCCTGTGGCCTCCAGGATATTGGCTTTTCTTCATGGGGAAGAAAAGGGATGTGGGCTGCATAGTAACTAGAGAGAAGGTTAGGTTCAGTCTTGCCTCGGCTCCCCTCTGCTTGGCTGTGTGTCACTGGGCAAGTCTTGACCATTCTGGTCTTTAGGTAGTCGGGTAAGGCCAGAAATGGCATAAAAACTTGCCAGTCAGTATTGGTAGAGGATGTTTTCTTATGCAGGAGTTTTATCTATCTCTGAGACCCCAGGGCAGGGTCCAGCTCCATCCCTGTCTTTCCCTTCTCTGGCTCTGGGCTCTTTCCTAACCCCCAGGGAATGATCTCTAAAAATGATGTGAATTTGAAAACTTACCCCTCACAGGGACCATTAGGACCAAGTTAGGAGGCCCTGCTTCTAAGGGTTTAGGACTAGAGGGGTCTTTGGATGTCCTAGTCTTGAGGAATTTTGAACTAAAGATTTCTGAGGGTCACCTGGACCAAGCCCTTGGGGAGAGGGCCAGGCTCTTCCT
Source organism: Bettongia penicillata ogilbyi (assembly GCA_023548195.1). NCBI lineage: Eukaryota > Metazoa > Chordata > Mammalia > Diprotodontia > Potoroidae > Bettongia > Bettongia penicillata. The sequence continues at coordinate 826,444 of JAJHZJ010000739.1, forward strand.
AGGGAGGTGTTCAGGGACATGTTGGGGGTGGGTGAGTGGGAAGAGTTCTTCTAAATACTGATGTCAAAGAATCTCTGCTGAATACTTTCCTGAGGGGAGAGGGGCTCATATATGATGAGCCTTGTTACATTTGGCTTTACAGGGCAGAGCCAGGAAGAGGGAAAATGCAGAGCAGATTTAGGTTTGCCATAAGGAACCAGCTTATCTTGAGGACAGAAATGTGCTACAGATTCCCTCTCACTGGGGGTCTTTAAGCAAAGGCCTGGTGGCAGTAGATGTCTGTTTAGGTACTAGTTGGACTAGATGCTCCTGTGGGCACTGTGTGACTTTGGGCACCTCTTTCTGCCTTAGTGTCTCCATTGTAAAATTGAGGGGCGGGGTTTGCACTAGTTGTTCTCTGATGTCCCTTCTGATTCTTGACCTGTGATGACGTGATCCCTTCCCACTCTGAGATTCTGTGAGATGATCATGTCTAGTCCTTACTTTACAGGGGGGGAAACTGAGGCCCAGACTGGGGCAGAGACTGGGATACCACAACACCTCATTTTTTCCCCTAATGGAATAACCAAGTTGGGAAAACTTTGGTCTCTGTTTCCAGAAACTTTAGTACTGATGGGGAGAGATAATCTCTTGGTCATGCCAGCCTGAATCAATTTGTGTGTGTGTGTGTGTGTGTGTGTGTGCGCACTGGAATCCTTGGTGCCAATGTGGCAGATGCCCTCTGGAAACTGGTCTTCTCTAACTGCCCCTACCTTAGGTCCTCTAAATGAAGTGCTGGGCAGAGTTGAGCTGGGGGGGGTATCATTGGGGGTACACAATTGTGTTAGATTTCCTGGGACCCTTGGTCAGGGCACACTTACATGTATTTATGAGTATGTATGTATGTGTATGGACCAACAGGTGTATGTGGGCACACAAATGTATAAATATGGGAACGGGCACCAGTGTGAGAGTATGTTTGTGCACACAGGTGTGTGAGTGTGTCTGGGTGCGGGTACAGATGTGTGTGGAGGTGTGTAGGCAGACAATTGTGTGAATGGGTGTGTGTGGGTATGAACACAGGTGTGGATTGTATGTGAAGGCATATATGTAGGGTTATATGAGTGTGACTGCATGGGCACACCTATCTATGCATGTTTATGTGGGGAGGGGCCTGAAATGAGAATGAGGGGTTGTAATCCTTGTGTGATCATGTGTTTGTGGGGCTGAGATGTATATGTGTGGGTACACATATGTACATGTGCACATGTGTACAGGCTCACAGTGTATGCCCACAGTAGGGTAGGGCTGAGAGGAGGATGAGGTGTGATTCGTGTGTGGGTACATATGTATGTTTGCCGGCGAACTTATTTTGGCACAGGGCAGGTGGTGTGTGTGCTCGTGGCCAAGGTGTACCGCGTGGGGCTGCGGGTAGGGGGCTGCTGGCAGCTTCGGGGGTTGGGCCTCTGCCGGCTGTGGCGGGTTTTGACTCCCTGCCCTCCCCAGGTCAAGCTGGTCTTTGTGGAAGATCAAGCCGTGGTGGAGACCGTCTTCTTCCTCACGTCCAGCATGATGGCTCTGCTTCGCCGCTTCCCGCTCATGCTCTTTTTTGACCGCCTCCCTGGCCTGCAGGGCACCTTTGATCTGTCCACGGTGCTTTGTGTGGATGACCGCGGCCGTGGCCGGGAGGTGGCCTGCTGTCTCACACGCCAGACCACCCCAAACCTTCTGCGCTTCACGCTGGCCTCGCTGGTGCAGAGCGTCCCGGAGATCAAGGGCCGCGTGCGCTGCGTCACCGTGGGGCCCGAGGTGGGCACCCAGCTGGAGGCCGTCCGAGAGCTGCTGCCTGGGGCTCGCGTCCAGATCTGCAGAGTCCAGGTGCTGGAGACGCTCTTCAGCAAGGCCCAGGAGCTGGGCGGGACTGGAGAGGACCCCGGGCTCTGGCCGCTGCTCTGCCGCCTGGCAGGGGCGGCCTCTGCCGCAGCCTACATGGAGGCCCTGGCCGAGCTGCGGGCCACCTGTCCGGCTGCCTTCGTGGACTACTTTGAGCGGAGCTGGGCACCCCGCAGGGCCATGTGGGTGCGCCTGTGGGCCTTCGAGACAGCCCGAAATGTGGATGCTTGTGCCCTGGTCCGCGGGCACCGGCAGCGCTTGCTGCGTGGGCTTAGCCCCTCACCCACAGTTGCCCAGTGTATCCGTGACCTAGTGGCATTGCAGCGGGGGCACAGTGAGGGGGAGGGACTAGTGGGAGAAGAGGGCCCGTCCAAGACCTCTTTGACAGGACCTGGAGCAGGGTTAGAGAACGGAGGTGGAAGGGGTTTGCAGTGGGGGGACAGAGGGAACAGGGGAACACAGTTGGGAGAGGGAGGCGTGCAGTTAGGGGATAGAGGGCTGAGAGAGGGAGGCATACAGTTAGGAGACACAGGGGACAGGGGAACACAGCGGGGGGCAAGAGGAGAGTGGGGGATGCATTTTGGGGATAGAGATGTACAGCTTGTGGACAGAGGGGACAAGGAGATACAGTTGGGAGAGAGTGGGAGAGAATTGAGAGAGAGAGGGATGTATCTATGGGAAAGGAGAGTTCGATTAGGAGATAGAGAGGAGAGGGGCAGACAGCTGCGGGGAGGCAGTGTGCAGATGGGAGACAGAGGGGAGAGGGGACTGCCTTTGTGGGAGAGAAGTATACAGTTGGGGGACAGAGGGGAGAGGAGGATACAGTTGGGGGAGAGAGGTATACAGTTGGAGGACAGAGGGGAGAGAGGATTCCATTTGTGGGAGAGAGGTATACAGTTGGGGAACCGAGGGGAGAGGAGGATGCAGCTGGGGGAGAGAGGTGTACAGCTGGGGGACAGAGGGGAGAGAGGATTCCATTTGTGGGAGAGAGGTATACAGTTGGGAGACAGAGGGGAGAGGAGGATGCAGCTGGGGGAGAGAGGTGTACAGCTGGGGGACAGAGGAGAGAGAGGATTCCATTTGTGGGAGAGAAGTATACAGCTGGGGGACAGAGAAGAGAGCAGGACGCAGCTGGGAGAAAGTGATGTACAGCTAGTGGATGGAGGGGAAAGGAGGACCAAGCCGGGAGAGGGTAGTGTGCAGATGGAGGATCGAGGGGAGTGTGTCCTGCATTTGTGGGACGGAGGGCAGAGCATGCAGCTGGGGGACAGAGAGGAGGCTGGAGCCCCAGTGGCGGAGCTTCAGCGAAGAGGGAGACCCGGGGCACTTCGAGAGGAGAGGGCTGCGGCCCGGAAGCGGCCCCTCAGCTCCTCGGAGGAGGAGGACTGGGAGCTGCTGTCTCGGTTCCGGGCCGTGTGTGGGCCGGAGCTGGCTGGCCTAGTGGCTGAGGAGCTGACCTTCGCTCGGCAGCACGGGCTCAGGGGCTTCCGCTGGACTGGCACAGGCTACACTCTGCAGGACGGGACCTCGGACTTCCTCCTGGACGCCGCGCTGACCCGCTGCAGCTGCTCTATCCACGCTGCTCGCCACCTCCCCTGTCGCCATCTCTTTGCCGCCCGCCTGGTGGTGGGAGCTGCCTTGTTCCACATGGACCTGCTCAGGGACAGCTGGGGAGGGGCCCCTGAGCCTTGAGCCTTCGAACTCTGTCCCGCCCCGCCCCCCTGCACCTCCCACCACCAGGAGTGAGGGTGCCCACACGCTGAGGTCCAAAAAGCAGGGAGCTAGCTCCCTTTCCACCTCCTTTGGGATTCTTTGCTTTGGGGAAGGACAAGTGTTTGGAGATCTCCAAGCCCACCCACACATGGTGGACAAAGTGATTCCTCAGCAGCTGTCACAGAAGCCGCCCCCTTCCTATCTCCCAAGAGGAATGGAAACGGTGATAGCTGAGGGATGTGGGCAGAGGAGGATTAGGGTGAGGATGGAAACAGAGGATATGGAGAGGGGGAAAGAGAGAAGAGGAAGGAGGAGAGACGGGAGAAGACAGAAGAGAAGAGGAGAGGGAAAGGCAAGTGATGTGTGGAAGAGAAGGGATGCAAGGAGCCAGTTGACTTTTAGCTGGATCCCTCACGTGGACTGGCCCCCATTCAGCAAACTAGACTGGGGCCCATGGGCGGGGGAGGGAGGAGAGAGCGAGAAAGGGGATGACTCACACGGTTTGGCAAGGGAACCTTCCCGGGCTGTCTGGCTAGAAGTGAATGCGGAATTTCATTTCTGTTCCCATAAGAAGGGCTCTTTTGGAGAGCGAGGCTTCTGGGGTGGGGTGGGAGTGGTTGGGGGAGGGGCTAAGTAGGGGGCGGGACTTTTGCATCCCCTCCAATCCCAAGCATTTCTAAAGCTCCTACCCAGAGGCAGGCAGGAAAAAAAAAGACGGAAAAAAAAAAGACATAGCTTCTTACAGAGCTTAAGTCTCAGTGGGGTCGATGAGTCACATCCACTGGTCTGTGCCAAGTTCTAGACCTATGTGGCTGTGGACTTCAAGCTGGAGAGATTCTACCAAAATATCTCTTTGGTTTCTATTACTTCTGCCATGAGTTAAATCTGGGAAATCTCAGAATACCTTGTGCCTTGGGTCTCCACAAATATGAGTAGTTGGGTTTCAGTTTCCTCATGTGTAAAATGAGAGGGTTTAAATGACCTGTAACATGCCTTACAGCCTCAGTCCTATAGAATCCTCTAGAATGATCAGTAAATGGGATTGAGTTGTGTGGACTGGGTTGCTTGGAAACAGGAGCACAGAGATTTTGGGCTCCCAGAGCTCTGGACCTCTCCCCAGAACGCTCTGGTTGGCAGGCAGGGAGTCCAATCGATGGCAAGGTGTTCCTTTGGCGTGGGGGTGGCTTGAATTCACACACCTGGTACTCCCAGGTCATTATGGGATTAGAACATTTAGTACTGGGATTGAGTGAAACAGTTTAATTTACTGAGTCCTAGAGCGATTGTGACTACCCAAAGTGGTAAGTGAGCCCACATTTGAATCCAGTGCCCTTTTCTCTTGTATTCCCTTGGAAACTGGGCTTCCAGAAGTAATTGAAGTGACTTGGAAGGGGTGTCTTGGGACATGGAAGGAGGTTTTAGCTTGGTTCCCAGTCCAACCCCACTCGCTGTCCTTGTGATGCTTACTGATCTCCAGTAAACTTCTTTGGGCCTGGTACATTACAGTGGCCTGAAAAATGATTGCTGGCCAATTCATTGTATCCTTGCTTTGCTAGTTTAGCTTCCTCCAGGGGTAAAGAGGATTTAGCAAATCTCCGGAAGGTTGGTCTAGACCAGAATAGATTATCAGATTAACCTGTTAAGTGGTATGACCACAGGTTTAAGATTTGGAAAGCTCTTTGGACTTGATCTAGTTCAGCTTGAGTTTGAATCATTCTTTTGTTTGTGATCCTTAGTTTTCCTATTTGTAAAGTGGGGATGCTAATACCTACAGCTATCAAAATGTTTCCATGTAGTCTCACCCCAGGATGGGGGGAGTTCTCCCAGCTGGAAAGGCTTCAGCCTGGCCCTGGCTGGGTGGACTGTGTAGAATTTGCCTGAGCCGTAGCTAGGGACCGGAGTTTGGCTCCTGTGTTGAAGGGTTTTTGGCCACAGGGCCATGCTCATTCAATTCCACTGAATAACTTTATAGTAAGCATCTATTTCCAGGCAGGCACTGAGGCAAGAGCTTACATGGCATGGGGGGTAAGGGAAAATACGAGCAAATGAAAATCTTTGGTGGTACCAAGAAGGAGGAAATTATTAGCACCAAATGTCCGAGTTGGAGAACACCTCTGTGCCACTAGCCCAGTCCAGGCTACCTGACAAGTGTCTCCAAGACCTCCAAGCAGTGGAGCCCATGGGCTGGAAGGGCAGTCAGTTCCACATGGAGAAGTCCAGTTGGTAGAAGCTTCTTCTGACTTCACTTGTTCCCACTGCTCCTGGTTCTGCCTATTGAGGCCAAACTAAACCTCTTCAATTTCTCTCTGAGAGCCCCTTCATTCTCTAGCGTCGTGCACTATCTATCCGTTCAGTTTTCCTTCCTCAAGGCCCTTCATCACCCTGGAGATTCTCCAGTTAACCAACAACTTTCTCAAAGAGTGATGCTTTAAAAAATACTATAGAATAGAAGCCGAACCAGCTGACCCCATCCACCAGATAGCATAAAGGGTCACGTAAATGCAACAAAGAGGAGGCTGAGGGCTGACTTTCAATAAATGGCAATGAAGGAGGTATAGGAGTGAGACAAAACAAGTGTGTGTGTGTGTGTGTGTGTGTGTGTGTGTGAATGACACAGAGACACAAATAGGGTGGAAAGACACGAATCCTTATGATGGGAGCTATCCTCACACCATGGCCAGTGGGGACACCTCTTGCTCTGGGTCTTCAGAGGGTGGGATGAACCAGGCCTCCTATCTGGGCCTGGGTAGGGTAAATGAGGTGGATGGTATTCTAGCTGACCCAGGGACAGAAGCTATGGCCAGTCAGGTCCAGCTGGACTGCCAAGGTGTGTGTGTTTGTGGGGGGTGGGTAAAGGGGAGGATCCAGGGGGGAAGCAGGGTGAGGATTGTGGGGGAAGGCAGACCTACAACTCATCCTCTCTAACTTCCAGGGGTCTGTGGCAGCACTGGGGACGGGGGTAGGTGGGGGGGTGGGGAGGGGTGGGGTAGGGTGGGGGTGAGTGGGTGGGGTGGGGGCGGCCCTGCTTCACCTCTGAACCTCAGACTCCACCTCTAGACCCCGGGTAATCAGAGCCAGGCCCCACCACGGAGAAACAGACTAGATTCAGGCCACGCCTCCTCAAGGTCCTGCCCTTAGACATCAGATTCCACTCCCGAGAAACTGATGATCAATCAATCAAACATTTATTAAGCTCCTACACTATGTGACCGGCATCACGCTAAGCACTGAGGAGTCAGAAAGAGGTGAAAGACAGTCCCTGTCCTCAAGAAGCTTTCGTGACCCCACTGGGGTTTTTTTTGGCAAAGATACTGGACTGGTTTGCCATTTCCTTCTCCAGCTCATTTTACAGAGGAGGAAACTGAGGCAAACAGGGTGAAGTGACTCAGTCACACGCTGGTAAGTGTCTGAGGTTGGACTTGAACTCAGATCTTCCTGACTCCAGGAAGCTCTATCCACTGCGTTACCGAGCTGCCCTCAGGTCCCCTCCATAGACATCTTCAGGCCCTTCCCGGGGAAACTGATCATCAATCCAAGGTCCGCACCCTACCCCAGGATTCCAGGCCCCACCCCCAGGAAACCAGCAACCAGGCCCCGCCCCTGGTCCTTAGGACCCGCCCATATTTTAGCCCTCTCGCCGTCGCTATGGAAACAACACGCTCTTTCCCAAAGCCCCGCCCTCCCGGCACGCTCTCCGTACCTCCAAAGGCCCTCTTCACCAGCTCCAAGGCTCACGAAGGGAGGGGGAGCTGAAGTAGTTCATTGAGGACTACAACTCCCAGGACGTCACGCGCTCCCTTCCCTCGGACTGCGGCTGCCTCTGTCCTGGGAAGGAGATCTGCGCGTGCGCCAGGTGGCCGTCGCCCCTCCGCTGGTATCTCTTCGGGAGCATGTGCGGAAGGGGCGGGACGCTGTGGACGCGCGGGGCATTGTGGGCCTGTCTCCCTGGCCGCTGCCCGGGGCCTCGCTCGGCGCCGCCATCTCTTGGGGAACAGAGGAGGGGGCAGGGGTGGAGGCGGAGGCCGCGCCTGTCTCCATGGTAACACGCCAGGCCGGGTGGGGGTGGGTGGCCATGATGACGGGGGAGGGAGGAAGAGAGGCCCTGGTCGCCATGGTGACGGAGGGGGTTAATGAGCGGGAGCGCGATGGGTCTCCATGGTAACGGAAGGGGGTGGGTGGGGCTGTGCTGCCCAGAGTAGTTCCCGACCTTGACTGTGACCCATATGACCCTTTCCCTTTCCCCGCCAGGTCCAGCCCCCTGGGTCTGACCTCATCCGGAGCCTCCCAGGACTCTCCTTGTCCTTGTCCCCTCCTGCTGGTCCTGGCTCCATCCTGGTCCCTGCCCCCATTCCCCATCGTCCTCCCTGGCGCTGCCCCCTCCCCATCCCCCCAAACTCCTCCCAACCGGTGGGGTCTCCTTTCCTTCCCCCCATCTCCGTCCCTCCCTGGTCCCCAACCCCGTCCTTCTCCGGTCAGTTCCAGCTCCCAGGTCCTGGCCCTCTCTCCAGCCCATCTCCACGTCTCCCTCCATCTGAGGGACTCTAAAGGGTGGGGAGACCCTCTACAGTAATAGGGAAAATGGGGTGGGGGTGAAGAGGGAAAGATAATGGGTTCAGTTTTGGAATCGTTGACTGTAAATGTCAGCGGGACTTATTAAGGGAGAGAGTGGTATCCTAAAACCTAGAAGACGGTGATTGACGGTGTCCAAGGCTGCTGACAGGACACAAAGGATGAGGATTGAGAAAAAGTCTTTGGATTTGGCCACTGAGACATCACTGGTCACTTTGGAGAGCAGTTTAGGTGGAATGATGAAGTCAGAGGTCAGTTTGTAAAGGGTTATGGAGGGAGTGAGAGGAAAGGAGTTGGAGACCTCTACCTACCACAAAGACGGCCTTCTCAGCTTAGACACAAAGGGCAGAAGAGAAATGGGACGACATTGGGATGGAGGGAGATGTGGATGTGTTTGTAAGTGGTAGGGAAGAGGGTAGAGAGGGAGAGATTGAAGTGAGAGAGAGGGATGACAGAGGGGCCGTCTATGGGAGAAGAGGAGATGGGAGGGGATCCCTAGCCTTAGTGAGGAGTAGGACCAGCGTGAAGGAGGAGTGAGCAGAAGGCCCAGTGATAGCAGATAAGGAGGGGGGACAAGAAGGGGCTCATGGCCAGTGGCCTTGGTTTGAACTTGTTTTTCTGGTAAAGTAGAAGACCAGGTCCTCAGCTAAGAGAACCTGAGTACAGGGGTTATTACCTACATTTTTCAGATGGGGAAACAGAAGCTTGAAGAGGCACTCCAGGTTAGGAAGTGTCAGAGGAGGGACTGGGAACCTTATGGTGCTTTCTGGAACTCACTTCCCTGGTTCCAAGCACATCCCCTGACCCTGAGCATAGTCAGTCCTCAGGAAGAAGACTTGGATAGACTTGGGTGGGGGGCAGAGAGGGCGGGAAGGACTCTCACGGTACGCCTGCCATCCATCCCACAGCCGGAGGAAGGAACCTCGCAGTGCACTGGCCTTGCTGCCAGTGATACCACTATGGGAGAGCTGGTCCTGGGCCTGGAGTTTCACACGTGGCGTCACTTCAGCAGCTTCTTTGATGACTGGTGTGAGCGGCACAAGGTGCTGTTCATCATTGCCAGCCTCAAGCCCCTGATCTCCCTGCGCCAGCCTCCACTACCCTACCTGCCCAGCCTGGCCACGACTCTGCGCTTCCGCTTTGTGCGCCTCATCTGCAAGCACAGTGGTACCTACGTGGGGCAGAGTGTTGTGCAGCGAGACCAGCAGTGAGTGCCCCCTACCTGCCCCCTTCCTGGGACCTCCCAAAGTTGGGAGCTGGGTGGCAAGGTGGGGGCTGTTGGCAAAGATTTGACAAGTCCTCTGTTTAGTCCTCTGTCCTGAGAGGATGGAGAGTTCAGGCAGAAAAGATCTGGAGTGTTCAGGAATCAGCAGGCCCTAAGGGAGGCAATCGTGGGAAGTGGAAGTTCAATGCCTGGCCAAGGTGCCACCCTCAGCTTCCTTAAGAGAGGTGAAGGGCTGTGGGGGCAGTCCTATCAGATGTATGAAAACCTTGTGTTTAGTCATGGGAGTTCAATTCAGTTCACTGTGGGCCCCAGTGGTAGGAGAGCCAGGGGGAGTGAACACATGGGCAGCAGCCTGGAGTCCAGGCGTAGTGGGTTCTGGGAATGGTGGGCCTGTAGGCGAGATGGCATCTAAAGGATAAGGCTGATTTAATCTCTCTGGACCCCAAGGGCAGAGTGAGAACTGAAGGGTAGGGAGAAGTGACCTTCAGCTCTGCTGTCCATGGTGCTGCTGCCTGCTTATCTCTGAGGCACTTCCTTCCTAGGGGAGAGCCCTGCCTCTCTCTCCCCCCTCCCTCCCACTGTCCTGTCTCTCTCAGGTTCTCCCTTTCCCACCTTTTTCCTGTCTCCTCGCTCCCCTCCTGCTCTCTCCCTGCCAGAAGCCAGAAGATTGATTGCCCGGCCCTGATCACCCTCCGCCTGGGCCCCAAGAAGGATCGATTGGTGGTGACTGAGGCCAAATTGCAGCACAACCATCAGCTCTCACCCAAGGAGTTCTCCCGATGCTTTAAGCGCTGCCAGCTGGAGGCCAGCCTGGGCCTGCCCATCCGGATCACCAACAGCGTCTCCAAGCGCTTCCTGGCCCCTGACCTTGTCTGGAACCTGGAGGACTACAGCCGGGCCAAGGACAAGGGCATGTGTGAGCTGCTTGGGGAAATGCACACTCTCTTCCGGGCTGACCCAGGGGCCAAGGTCAAGCTGGTCTTCCAGGAGGATGTGGCCATCCTCAACTCCATTTTCTTGGCCACATCACACATGCGCCAGCTGGCGCGTTCCTTCCCCTGCCTCCTTTTCTTGGACCAGGCAGCCAGCTTGCTTGGAGACTTTGAGCTGTACTCTGTCCTTTGCCAGGATGCTAACGGGCGAGGCCGTGAGGTGGCCTACTGCCTTGCCCGCAGAGGCACGCCGGACTTGCTAGTCTTCATTGTGGCCTCTTTGGTGCAGAGTGTACCTGAGATCAAGACCCTGGTGGAGTGTCTTACCATTGGTGTGTCCTGCCTCACAGGTGTGGATACTGTGGAAGAGGTCTTGCCCTGTGCTCGAGTGCAGGTGTGCCGTGCTCAGGTTCTGGAGGCTCTGGGACGCAGGGCCCGAGAGCTGGCTGTGCCCGGGGAGCGGTGCATCGTCAACCTCCTGCACAACCTGGCCCATGCAGCTTCCCCTAAAGTCTATAGCCAGTATCTCAGTGACCTGGAAGATGTGGCCCCCCTAGAGTTCCTCCGCTATTTCCTGGAGACTTGGCACCCACACAAAGGTGCCTGGGTTGCCTGCTGGGCATACCACCGTGGGGAGAGCTGCCCCTTTGTGGACCACCTTGAAGCTCACAGGCAGAAGCTACTACCTGCCCTGGCCCGAGATTCCTCTCTGGCGGGTTCTGTGCGGGGCCTGCTGGACCTTGAGAGTCTGCCTGTGGAACTTCAGGGGCTGCAGGCTGAAGTGATAGCTGAGCGCTACCAGGCAGTAAGACCTGGGGAGGTGGCAGCCCTGGTGGCTGAGGAACTGGCACTGGCCCGCCATGGTGGGGGCATCCAACCAGCAGAGGGTGGGGGCTTTTTGCTGGAGGGCACAGGCCGGGGAGCCACCTTCACTGTGGGGGCTGACCTAGCCTCCTGTAGCTGCTCTATTTTTACAGCTGGCCACCGGCCCTGCCGTCACATCTTTGCTGCCCGCCTCTGGGCAGGGAAGGCCCTCTTTGATGTCAGCCTTCTGCCCCCTGCTGGTGGTGATGATGGGTAAGGCTCTTGCCTTTCTTTTTGCTAGTTCCCACACTAGAGAGTGCAAAAGAGAAAGTCACGGGTCTGACCTTCTGCCTCCTATTCCCGTGATCCTCAGACCTGGACTGGCCTGGGAAGGAGGGGAGCCATCAGGCTGGCAGAGTGGGTGCCTGGCATGGGGACCAGGGAAGAGGAGGGGCAGTTTTGTATGTTTCTGGGCAAGAATAAAACATTTTGTGGGGAGTTCTATCTTCCATGAGTTGGGCCACTTTTTTGAGGGAAGGGGTGGTTAGATACTGGGCATGAAAGTGGATTTTCTTATCTGTAAAATGTGTGGTGGGGGTGAGGTTGCAGTGGATGATCCAAAGGACCCCTCTCAGCTCTAAAATTCTTTTTGGTGTCAGGGAATCCCACAGGAAGACTTTGCCCTTATTGGGCCCAGCTTCCCTGAGAGTGAAGGTCATTCTGTTACTCAACTCAGTGAATCCAGCCCACGTTTTAAAAACATTTGCCCTGTTCATAGCCATGGGCTTGGTGACGCCGGGAGATGAGCAGAGTTTGGATATGATGGCTGCCCTCCTGCATGAACATATGGAAGGATGAGTGACAGGTGGGTAACAGACACAGTGTTATGGGGTCTGTGAGAGCCTGGCGAAGGACTTTCCTTCTGGGAAGAGGGAGGAGGGATAATAGAAGGCCTCTTAGAGGAGAGGGCATTATTGGAGTTGTCACTGAAGGACAGTCAAGAATGGAAGAGGAGAGGAAAGACCACGTGGCTTCCACCCTCCAGCCCCAAATGTCAGCTGAGCCCTGGCTAAATCATAGGGTCATAGATTTAGAGGCAGGAGCGACCTTCAAGGCCATCTAGCTTAATCTCTACATTGTGCCAGTAAGGCAGCTGAGACCTCCCTGCTCCAGTTTCAAGGACTTACTCAAGGTCATTGCAACTAGTGAGTGTCAGACTCAGAGTTTGATCCCGGGTCTTCCAGACTTCCAGCTCCAACACACTTTCCACTATGTAATTGCTTGAGACTGCTGGTTTTCAGTTTCTTCATTTATAAAATGTGAGTGGGTGGGTTGAATTATATCTAACCTTTTTTTTTTCTAACCTTTTTTTGTGTTATGGCAGTTTTGTGAAGCCTATGAACCCCTTCTCAGAATAATGTTTTTATTTATTTTTAATAGTATTTTATTTTTTTTAATTACATGTGAAGGTAATTTTTTATATTCATTTAAAATTTTTTTTGAGTTCCAAATTTTCTCCCTTCCTCCATCTCCTCCACCCTCCCTAAAAGGTAAGAATTTTAAATAGGATATATATGTACAATCATGTAAAGCATACTTCCATATTAGTCATATTGTGAAAGAAGAAACAGATCAAAAGGAAAAACCATAAAAAAATAAAGTGAAAAGTAGCATCCTTCGATCTGCATTCAGACTCCATCAGTTCTTTCTCTGGAAGTGTATAGCATTTTCATCATGAGTCTTTTGGAATTGTCTTGGATCATTGTACTGCTGAGAAGAGCTAAGTCATTCATAATCAGTTACTGTACAATATTGCTGTTACTGTGTACAATGTTCTGCTTCTGCTCACTTCACTTTGCATCAGTTCATGTAAGTCTTTTCAGGTTTCAGAATAATGTTTTTAAATGCAAAAAAAAAAATCTATGTTAAGATATAGTTATCAAAGTATTTATTAAAAAGTTGAGGGATTCCACTTTGGAAGCCCCATTGTCAGAAAGGTTCTTTTTTTTTTTAAAAAAATTATTTTTCCCAATTACATGTAAAAACAATTTTTTAACATTTAAAAAAAAATTTTTTGAGTTACAAATTTTCTCACTCCTCTCCTTTCCCCCTTTATTGAGAAAGCAAGCAGTTTGATATAGGTTATGCATGTACAGTCATACAAAACATTAACATATTAGTCATGTTATGAAAGAAAACAGACAGGAAAAAACCCAACAGGAAAAATAAAGAAAATTTTAAAAAGTATGGTTCAATCTACATTCAAACTCCATCACTTCTTTCTCTTGATATGGATAGCATTTTTTTACTATAAGGCCTTTGGAACTGTCATGGATCCTTGTATTGCTGAGAATAGCTAAGTCATTCACAATTGCTCATTGTACAATGTTGTTACTGTGTTCAATGTTCTGTTTCTGCTTATTTCACTTTGCATTGGGTCATGTAAGTCTTTCTAGGTTTTTTTCTGAGAGCAATAGTATTCCACGACAGTCATATGCCACAACTTGTTCAGCCAGTTTTCAATTTCTGATTCTTTGCCACCATAAAAAACTGCTGCGAATATTTATATACATATAATTCCTTTTCCTCTTTTTGTTTTTTGATAGAAACCTAATAGTAATATTGCTAGATCAAAGGACATGCATGGTTTTATAGCTCTTTGGGCATAGTTCCAGTTGCAACTAAATGGTTAAATCAGTGCACGACTCCATGAACAGTGCCTTCGTGTTCCAATTTTCCCATATCCCCTCTAACATTTGTTATTTTCCTTTTCTCTCATATTAGCCCATCTGATAGGTGTGAGGTAGTACCTCAGAGTTATTTTAATTCACATCTCTCCAATCAATAGTGATTTAGAGCATTTTTTCTTATGAAAAGATAGCTTTGATTTCATAATCTGAAAAACTTCTTGTTCATATCCTTGGAGGTAAAAATGGTCATTCAATGAAACAGAGAACTTCCAAGCATTTGTGAGGAAAAGGCCAGAGTTGAATAGAAAATTTGACTTTCGAATATAAGTCTCAAGAGAAGGTAAACAGGAAATAGAAATCATAAGGGACAATATAAGATTAAACTATTTACATTCCTACTTGAGGAATTGCTCATTTTTATAAATTTGACTCAGTTCTCTATATACTTGCAAACTTTTTTTGAGAACTATTTGAGGCCTTGCTATAAATTTTTTTCACAGTTGCAATTATTAACTATTTACCTTTATCCTATTTTCCCCACTTATCCTATTTTCTTTCTCCTTTTACCCTGTCTATCCTCAAAAGTATTTTGCTTCTAACTACTGCTTCCCTCCATCCACCATAACTTCTATCAGCTCCCCTGCTCAAGCCCCTTCTTCCCTTGCCCTCCTACTTTCCTGTATGGTAAGAAAGAATTCTATATACAGCTAAATGTGTATGTTATTCCCTCTTTGAGCCTCTGATGAGAGTAAGATTCAAGTTTTCCTCCCACCCCCATCTTCCCTTTCATTGCCTCTTTAATGTGAGATAATTTGCCCTTCTCCATTTCCCCTCCTCCTGGTGCATCACTCTCACCCCTTCATTTTATTTTATTTTTTTAGATATCCCCTCATAGTCAGTTCACACCTGCCCTCTAGCTAGGTGTACTCCTACCTGCCCTCATAATGAAAAAGTTCTTAGAAGTTACAAGCATTATCTTCCAAATATAGAAGTGGAAATAGTTTATTCTTATTGAATCCCTTATGGTTTCTCTTTTCCATTTACCTTCACTTGAGTCTTGTATTTTGAAAATTAAACTTTCTATTCAGGTCTGGCTTTTTCATAAGGAATACTTGAAAGTCCTTGATTTCATTGAATGTCCCCTCCCCTCTCCCCCAAAGCATAATAATCAGTTTTTCTGGGTAGGTGATTTTTGGTTGTAATCCTGGCTCTTTTTCCTTCCAGAATATCATGTTCTAAGATCCTTTAATGCAGAAACTGCTAAATCTTGGGTTATCCTGACTGTGACCCCATGATATTAAAATTATTTCTTTTTGGCTGTTTATAGTATTTTCTTTTTGACTTAGGAGTTCTGGAATTTGGCTATGATATTATTTTTTCATTTTGGAATCTCAGGAGATGACCAGTGGGATTCTTTCAATTTCTATTTTACTCTCTGGTTCTAGAAAATCATGACAGTTTTTCTTGATAATTTCTTGAAAAGATATTTAGGCTTTTTTAATCATGGTTTTCAGGTAGTCCAATAATTCTTAAATAATCTATTCTGGATCTATTTTCTAGGTCAGTTGTTTTTCCAGTAAGATCTTTAACATTTCTTCTATTTTTTCATTCTTTTGATTTGATTGTATTGTTTCTTGATGTCTCGTGAAATCATTAGCTTCCATTTGCCCAATTCTAATTTTTAAGAAATTATTTTCTTCAGGGAACTTATGTACCTTTTTTACTATTTGGCCAGTTCTACTTTTTAAGAAGTTATTTTCTTCAGTGAATTTTTGTACACCTTTTCCCATTTAGCCAATTCTGCTTTTTAAGGAATTATTCTCTTTCTTGGATTTTGGTGCCTTTTTGGGCATTTGACCTATTTTGTTTAAGTTGTTATTTTCTTCAATTTTTTTCTTTTTGTATTTTCTTGCATCACTCTCTTTCCTTAATTTTTTCTCTGTTTCTCTTATTTGATTTTTAAATCCTTTTTGAGCTCTTCCACAGTCTGAGACCAGTTCACATTTATTTTTGAGGCTTTGGATGTGGCAGTTTTGACTTTGTTGTCTTCTTCTGAGTTTGCGTTTTGATCTTTCCTGTCACCATCGTAACTCTCTACAGTCAGGTTCTTTTTGTCGTTGTTTGTTCCTATTTCTAGCCTACTTCATGACCTTTAACTCTATGTTAAAGTGAGTGTGTGCTGTTGGGGCAGGTGGGACACTGTCCCAAGCTTCAGATCTTTCTTGCTGCTGCTCTTAGAGCTAGTTTTCAGTTATTCCAAGGTGGTATGATGTAAGGAAAGGTGTGTGTACTACTTGCCTGGCTTATGCTCTGGTCTGTGAGTGACCACAAATACTCTTTTCTGCCCTAGAACTGTGAGGAGGGTCCTCACTCCCCTGTGCCTGCAAGCTCTGGTATTCCAGTGCTCCTCCTCAGATCCACATATGGCAATGCAACCAGAGTCCTGCACCCAGTGCCAGCAAAAGGACCCCTGTAATCTTTTGATCAGTTGTCTGACCCCCTTCCCATCTTTGGACTGAGGCCTGAAAGCTACCACTGCAGTCACTGCTTCAGTTGCTCCCAAGGCTTGCCCTGGACTAGGCCCCACTGTTACATTGGTATGACACACTTTCCTGCCTTCCTTCTAAGTTGTCTTGGGCTGGACAGTTGTTTTACTCCCCCCTTTTATGGGTTCTGATGCTCTAGGACTTATTTTAAGGTAACATTTAAAGTTGCTTGGAGGGAAATTTGGGAGAGCTCAGGCAACTCTGCCTTTTCTCTGCCACCTTGGCTCTGCTCCCCATTGGAAGGCTTCTAATGTGCCTTTGGTCTCTTATGTGATTGTGTCAGAGAGGTACGTTTCAGTCTTGGTTCTGCAGTTTACTTGCTGGGTGACCTTATCTAAATAGTGCCACTTTTCTTAACCTTCACTTTCTTCTCTTTTTTGAAAGAGGGAGGGAAATGAAATCCAAGGTCCTGTCAGCATAGTCAGGCATCCCTGAGACTACCTGACCATGTAATCCACAAAAGGTGGGCCTTCTCCCTTATACCTGCACAAGATCCACTTCGCTGCTCCCTACCTCCAACCATCCCTTTTCATCTTCATACCTGAATATGGACCATAATGGCAGGTTCTGCCAAAGGGCTGTCCTGAATCTGCTTCTTTTCTCCCTTTATATTTTCTCATTTGGTGTTCTCATCAGTTCCCATGGCTTTAGTCATCTTATCTATACAAATGACTTCTGGATATCTAGCCCTCAGTATTTCTGCTGAGCTCTCCTGAATCCAGATTCATGAGCTGCCTCTTAGACATCTTCAGCTGGATGTCCAGTAGACATCTCAAGCCCAATATGTCCAAACAAAACTCATATTCTTGCAAACCCTCTCCTTTTTTCAACTTCCCCATTGTCCAGGACACTAGCACCAAAATGATATTCACAGTGCCTGTGATGGCTATGAATATGCTGGCATAGTTCTGCATCTCAAAATACAACAGACTCTCCACATGGCAGACGGAACCAAAACATTTATTCAAACACCAGAAAATCGAATCCCAACACTAGAAAACCAAATCCATCATAGTAACAAAGAAATCCATCATAGTAAGCAAGAAGTCTAAACCAGCTCCCTTAAACAAATCACAGACAGGTTCTCCCACTCATGGTAGTTGCTGCCTTTCCCAGCTCTAACTGCTCTCTCACTAACTTCCTCTCAGCTCTGCTCTAGCTCTGCCTCTTCCTGCTCCACCCCTTCCTGTTCCATGTGACTTGACTCTTGTGACTCAGGCTTCCATGTGCTTAAACAGGTCACTGTTATGTGCCCATAAATGGATGGGAAAGATTTTCCCATTAAGAAGCAAAATTACATTAACAATAAGCAAAAATGCATTATCACTACAGGCACCACCATCCTTTGGGTCCCCCCAGCTCACTGCCTTGGCATCACCCTTGACTTCCCTCTCACTTGCCTGCCTGACCAATCTCCTTTCTTCTCTCATAGCATCTCTCTTACATGCCCCCTTCTCTCCATTCGCCAGCCACCATCTGAGTTCAGGCCTTCATTGGTTCATTGGAATCTTGTATCATTAATACAATAATAATTACAATTGTAATATTGTATTAGCCTTCTGCTTTGTCTCTCCCTATTCTAATCCGGTTTTCTAAAGGATAGGTCTGATCATGTCAGGTCTGACCGCAGCACCTGCCTTAGTAAACTCCAGTGGTTCCCTATTGCCCCCAGGATCAAATATAAACATTTAAAGTCCTTCACAACCCAACCCCTTCCTACCTTTCTAGTCTTCTTTTACTTTCCTCCCCTCCACATATTCCAACCGTCTGGCAGCACTGGCTGTCTTGATGTCCCACTAACTCCTGACTTTTTTTCATGGCCTGGAATGCTCTCCCTCCTCATTTCTCCCTTCTGG
The DNA here is from genome assembly GCA_023548195.1 of Bettongia penicillata ogilbyi. NCBI lineage: Eukaryota > Metazoa > Chordata > Mammalia > Diprotodontia > Potoroidae > Bettongia > Bettongia penicillata. The sequence goes on from JAJHZJ010000739.1 coordinate 844,651, forward strand.
CCTTTCCTGGTCCCCTCCATGGTTAATGCCTTTCCTCTGATATCACTTCCTATTTATCCAGTATATCTCTTGTTTGCGTATAGTTGTTGTCTTAGAATATGAGTTCATTGAGGGTAGGATCCTATATTTATATGCCTTGCTTTGTATCCCAGTGCTTAGCACAGTGCCCACCATGTAGCAAATCCTTAAGAAATTCTTGCTTTGGACTGGGAAGGAGAGAATAAAAATGGTTAGTGGAGAGTTAAAACGAACTTGGCCCTTTAACTGATGACACAAGAAGTTATCAGGATCTCTTGATGCATCCCTCCTTTCTGTCTACAGCTGATAAACCTTTTCAACTTGTGTATTTGGGTGGAACAGGGAGGCTGTGACTTTCTGATACTTGGGCTGTGGTTGTGCTCTGTTTTCCTGGAATTGAGGTGTGTGAGGACATTTAATCAGTCCCTCCTGTCCCCTCATTTGTCGGCCCTTTGGTGCCCTCAGTCCCATGAGTCTGCTGAGTCTCCTTGGTCACAGAATTACAGAATTTAAGACCTGGAAGGGATCCCAGAAGCAGTTCAATCCTATCTGTTCCTGAGCAGGGATCTCTTATTAATGTTCCCAACAAGAGATCGTCTAGCTGTTGCTTGAAGACCAGCAGTGATGGGTGTGTGTGTGGGGGACTCATAACTTCAGATGAGCCTGTTCTCTTGCCCCACCTATCCCTATATTAAACCTAATCTGATTCTTTCCCTCTTGACTTTTGCTTCTGCCCTAATGGGAAAATTCTAATCCCTTTTCTGTGGAATAACCCTCTAATACTTGAAGACAACCATCACTTCTGCTTAAAATCTCTCCAGGTTAAGCATATTTAGTTTCTTTAACTTAAATTTTCTTAAGGTGTGGACTTCGGACCCTTTACCATCTTGGTTACTCCCTTCTGGGCATGTGCCTTATTACAACTGCTTTGGGGGGAGGCTCCAAAGGAAAGTATGGGAGAGAAGAGGTATTAGGCTGATTACCATACTAAAGGTTTAGAGAGCTGTTGTGCTGAGCTCACTGTTTTTTGTCCATGAAGCCTGAACACTATACCAGTGCCATGCCAGGAAACTGAATCAATTTTCACTTGGGTTGTCTTAGGAATATTCTGAAGATCACCTTGTAGGATAAGGTACCAGACACTGAAGTCCTTACTTGAACTAAACTGCCAACCCTTCAAACTCTGCTTCAGAGAGTTTAACTCCAGTGGACTCACCATGTTGCTCAAATACAAAACATACATTTGCCAAAAAGACTATTTTATAGAGAAATCACACAGGGCAAGCATTCACATGGTAGTCAGAAGAAGCTCTCAAGGTCTCTCTGAAGAAATTTGGAATTGATTTTGTGACATAGCAGATGTGGCATTCACTATGGAGTGCCTACATCAGAGAAGGTGCTGCGCTCTATGAGCAAAGCAGAATTGATAAATAGCTCAGAAGTGCAAGATGCACAAATTTGACTAATCTACCCCAAATGTTCACACAGACATGTTTGTGTCTGACCTGTGGTAGAATACTCCAAGCTTTTATTGGTCTGATCAGCCACAGTCAAACACACTGAAACTTAACTCTAGGAAGGTGATGTCACTTTGGTTTTCTTTGAGAATGAAGGCCAGCAACCAATCAGTGAAGTATGACCAGAGCAGAGTGCTGAGGGACTTTGCCTCCCTTTAGGTTCTGCGCCTCTCCGTGAAGCTCATGGCTAATGAGAATTTTCTTTCAAAACATAAGAATCACACTGTTGATTTATGATGAGCTTGTGATTCACTAAAACCCTCAGGTCTTTTCCATGAGAGCTCTCGTCCAGCTATCTAGCCACACTCCCCCATCCAATGTTTATCTCTTTTTTGTACCTAAGAATACAACTTTACATTTATCCCTAAAAGTTTTTCAGCTTATTTGATTTGACCCAATAGTCTACTCTTTTGAGTTATTTTTCTTTTTAAAAAGAGTTTTGTTAAAATCCAAAAAAGTATTACTATATTGTGTTTTAGTGAAATGGACACTTTCCTACACAGCACCCAAATACACACACTGAAAAGGCTTATCACTTATAAACAGAAAGCGGGGATGGGTGAAGAATTCTGGTCTTGGGTGGGAGAAGCTCTTTTTCCTCAAAAGGCAGTGATGCAGTTTCACAATACCCTGTCAGTCGGACTCATCCCAAGAAACCTCAGAAAGATCTCCTAAGGTGATTTTACCATACTTTCATCCTGACAGTAAGTAATTTACTATTTTTTTTACTTTTAAAATTTATTTGCTATTCTTATCATTTTCTAACTTTGAAATTTAGATTTTAAATTTATTTTTAAAAAACCCAAAATATACTCTAATAATCATATAACAGATGTATTTATAATGGAACAGTATTCAGGTTGAAAAGAGGAAGGAACTTGCTTTAACATTTTCTCTTAACCCCTTTGTATTTAAAACATCTTCCTCTGACATTTTCATGCTAATCATAGTAGTTTATATAGTACCTACCCTGTGTGCCAGGCTTTTTCTATATCTTGAAAGTTGCTTAAGTCTGTTTTTATTAATACTTTAAAATGTTTAGTCTGTATTTTCTCATTTTTTGTTAACATTCCATGCCAATTAGAAAAAAATACCTATACATGGGATGATAGCATTTGGTTCAATTGTATCCCTATAGTGCTCCTCTACACAAGCCCAACAGTGTGCTAAGCACTTCACAACTATATGTTTCTTCCAACAACCCTGGGTGTAAATATTTATCATCCTTTGTACATATCAAGACTGATTAAATTATTCTAATTTACTACAACAGCATTTTCAGCTCAACCAATTATTGGTTACCACTGACACTACTTAAATCTCAATTTTTAAAATAGAGATCCATTGTTTTTCAGTAACTCAAGCTCAGAAATTTGTGGTGACACCCCAACTCCCCACTACTGCTTTTTCATTTCTTTGAATTATCCAAAGAGCCAAATAAATTCCTTTAAATTTTTCTAAACCACTAATTGTTTAGTATGACTGTTGAAATGAAAATAAAGAGATAATCCTTCCTCTATCAATCAAATAATTCATATGAGTTTTGTGGAACTTATTTCATAATCTTATATTGATTGGAGACCTGTAGCAACTATCAAAAGGTATTCCTTCATAAATTGCTAAATTTTGTCTTTTTCAGTGATTTCATTGTCTGTTTCTCTAATTTCTCTAGTCTTTCATTTCTCAACAGTATAGACTTAGTCTTTACTCCACTGAATTTGGCTTTAAATGTTAGCACAAAGTTTTATTATACAAAACCTGCCAATTTCAATACTGTCATATCTTTTTTGGTTCCTTAGTGGTTACAAAGCACAGGTCCTATCAATTTCTTAAAGGGCTTTTGGGCAATTAGAATTGGTTACCATCATATAATTTTTTTAAATGTTGGGCAAATAGACCCTAAAGACAACTCACTTAGCATAACAAGTTCTTTGTTGTAAATGTCACAGATATCTGTAAGCAAGATGACTTTGGAGATGAAATCATCTATCTCCTCCTCAAAATAAACCTCTTTCATGCTGGAAAAGCATTTATCCACCTAGTTCATGAAAGAATTCACTTGGCAATGACCAAGGGCCCAAATATGGCAAAGGAATGATACAAATACTGGAACCCCCTTCTTGATTATTCCCTCTAAATGAAACACTGAATAGTTTTCTCAAAGGCACTTCTATTCTGGTGGTCTGTGAATGATCTGGATCCTTCATGGCCTCTTTCTTTTACAAAGTTTTGATAGTTTCCCAAAATATAGGTTTTCATGTTAGGAATTTTATGTTTGCTTCTCATCAAAAGAGGAGCTAATTTCCTAATGGTTATAAATGAATAGAAATTCTCATTAACACTAATTTAACTTTGAATTCACTTAAATGAAATATATAACTTATTTAAAAGCTTTACTTCCAGAAAGGCCATAAACTGCCAATATTTCAAATTTTAGGACTCATCATCAGTATACTCCTGCTTTAATTTGTTTGACAATGATTTGAATTAGAAAGATCCTTTAATTTGTAGTATAATAATTTTTTGATTTCAGGTTTCTATTTTAATTAAAACACAGTTTTAACTACATATAGGGTTAATGGGAGTCACACTACTTAAAACTATCTGATTGAGATTGTACTTTCCTGAAGGGCTCAGGGTGTAACTTTTTCTCTATTTCCTTTCAAATCACTAAAAAATGAAGTCCATTTATTTTGTTTTTTCTTAACTTTTAAAAAACTTTTCTTAATCATTGAATAGAAATTTCAAACGCTGTAGTTTGTTTTATGACTTAACCAGTTTTCAATTGATGAAAATTCATCTTATATTGTAAGTTTCCTTATTTCATTCTATAAGATATTTATTTGTCTTGAAATAATTTGTAAGTTCTGCTTTTCCCTCTCAAAATTCTCTCTGAAAAAAGTGTAGAATACTTTTGTAAGCATGCTCATTTTAAGTCTGATCTTTTCTAATTGGAACACAGTCTATTAGGTATGCACTTCATTAATTCCTACATATAATCTTGTTTAATTCTATCTTCAATTATTCTTTCCCTTGCATTCTTATCTGTACAATTTGAACTTTCACTAGACCATGATTTCAATCCAAGTTTTACTGTGTTCTAATTTACCTAAACAATTGATTTAAACTGCAGTAGTGTTATTAAATTTCACTTGGCTTCAGTTACAGTTTCAAAACAAATTTTCCTTTTTCTGGGAGCACTTTAAAAATCACCTTCAGTCTGGAAGCCCTTATTATGGTCCCCTCAGGCTGGTTCTTTAAAAGCAGTGAGTAATAGAAGGTAACTGACCTCTAGTTCTACTCACTTGTATTCTTTTCTAAAGACAGTCCAAAATGTCCTTATTCTGCCTTCTAAGCATAAAACTTTCTTCCTGCATTAAACTTATCCCAACTTTAAGTGTAACTTTAAAGTATACATTCATTCTATATCAAATTTGAAACCCATTTCACAGATTGATACCCTAAAACAGATACCTGAAACTTGTTCAGGCTTAGCAAATAAGTTTATTTTAAAATTCTGAGTTGTGAAATTATTTAAGCTCACAAGAGTTTTATTCTGAATTATCCTATACAATTTCCTGAAGCTTTCTTATTTTAACACTTCCCTGAATTCCTATTTCATGGAATCTCTCCTGAACATATATCATAATTAATAAAACATTCCCTAAAATTCAAACTACAACTTTAAATTAATCCCTAGTCATTTGAAAGTTCCCATTAAGGAATAATTGATCTGTGAAAATTTTGTTTTCATCAGACTCTGCAGAGTTTGCTAGTACTTTGAATCAAAATACTTTATGAAGACATCTAAATTATAATTTAGAAATGAAAGAATTTATCATTACTTTTTCACAAATTCATTTTCTAACAAGTTTTTGTATCTTGGTTTCCAATTAATTTCTGTATCTTTTATCTCAGTAATCTCCAACATGACCAGTGTTGGAAACAGAAAGAAAAGAGAAATTTAGTTTCTTTAAGAACTTTTTGAACATTTACCATTTTGCAACCTGTTTCTTTTGGTTGATCATACCAAAAGAAAAGGCATAGATAAAACACCTGCTGGCTGCGAGTTAGCAGAAAACACAAATAGGACAGCAAAGACAAATAAGATACTTATTTTCCATTCTCTTCAAGATTTTGCAACTGTATAAGTTCCCTTTCTATTTGAAGGAACCCACTATTCCTAAACTTAGCTTCATCAGTTACATAATGGAAACACATAGAACATAACAAGACAGAACATAAAATCAGGTCTGGACTTCTAAATTTTTCTGTAGGAGATTTTGAAGTCAGGATCTTACTTGTCTCCTTTATTAGGTATAGAGCTTATGACTCTCTTGTGGCTGGGGTCCTACTGTCAGCCTAAGAGAATTCTTCTGTTTCCAAATTACATGAATGTTTTTAGAACCTTATCCATAAAAATGTCATTTAGTAACAATACAAAATTGCTTTAGTCTAATTTGTCAATTGGATCCACCCATTTAAAGTGTACTTTGTATTTATTTCTTTCAAAAATTTATTTATTTATTTTTAGTTTTCAGTATTCATTTACACAAGATTTTGAGTTCCAAATTTTCTCCCCATCTGTCCCTTTTCCCACCCCAAGACACTGTGCATTCTGATTACCCCTTCCCCTAATCTGCCCTCCCTCTCTCTCACACATCTCCCTTATTCCCATCTCCTCTATTTTCTTGTAGGGCAATACAGGTTATTACCTGTATTTCTTATTTCCCAGTTGCATGTAAAAACAATTTTTAACATTCGTTTTTAAAATATTGAGTTCCAACTTCTCTCCCTTCCTCCCTTCCTACCCATCCCCACTGAGAAGGCAAGCAATTCAATATAGGTTATACATGTGGAATTATGCAAAAAACTTCCATAGAAGTCATGTTGTGAAAGACTAACTATATTTCCCTCCATCCTGTCCTGCCCCCTATTTATTCTATTTTTTCTTTTGACTTTGTCCTTCCCCAAAAGTGTTTACTTCTAATTACCCCCTCTTCCTATTTGCCCTCCCTTCTATCATCCCCCATACCCCACTTATTTCCTTCTCCCTTTCCTATAGTAGTAAGAGATTTCCTTTTTTTTAAAGCAAATTTTTTGAAAACTAATTTAATTAGTTAAAATAGAGTAAGAAAAATACATAATGACCCAGCAGACCAAATAAGAACATGAACCCAATGTTCTATAAATACCAACATTTTCACATTCACTGTGCAATTGAGTTCCACATTTTACGTGTTTTACTTGAGACTGGATTTCACTCTGATAAGACAAGCTCTTCCAATGCCTATTTGGTGTTCAGGGGGTGATCTGAGTCTTGCTACTTACAGACCTTAGGGGGTGAGTCATGAAGTCTCTAAATGAGATCAGGATTCAAACAGCCTGCATTTTGAAAAGGAGTCAGTCAGAGCATTTTCCTTTACCCCGTAGAAGGTTAGTCTCTCACTAAGAACAGATCCATGGACTAACTTGAAAGGGTTTATAATCTTCAGCATCCCTGCAATGTCTTTTTTTCCCAATTAATTAATTTATTTAACTTTTCAACATTCATTTCCGCAAAATTTTGGGTTCCAAATTTTCTCCCCATTTCTCCCCTCCCCCTACCCCAAAATGCCAAGCATTCAAATTGCCCCTATCACCAATCTGCCCTCTCTTCTAACATCCCTCCTTTCCCTTATCCCCATCTTCTCTTTTGTCCTGTAGGGCAAGATAACTTTCTATACCCCATTACCTGTATTTCTATTTCCTAGTTGCAAGAACAATACTCAACAGTTGTTCCTAAAACTTTGAGTTCCAACTTTTCCCCATCCCTCCCTCCCCACCCATTCCATTTGGGAAGGCATGCAATTCAATATAGGTCATATCTGTGTAGTTTTGCAAATGACTTCCATAATAGTCATGTCGTGTATGACTAACTATAATTCCCTCCATCCTATCCTGCCTCCCATTGCTTCTATTCTCTCTTTTGATCTTGTCCCTCCCCAAGCGTGTTGACTTCAAATTGCTCCCTTCTCCTGCTGCCCTCCCTTCTACCATCCCCTCACCCTGCTGATCCCCTTCTCTCCCACTTTCCTGTATTGTAAGATAGGTTTTCATACCAAAATGAGTGTGCATTTTATTCCTTCCTTTAGTCTAATGTGATGAGAGTAAGCTTCATGTTTTTTCTCTTACTTCCCCTCTTTTTCCCTCCATTGAAAAGTCTTTTATTTGCCTCTTTTATGAGAGATAACCTGCCCCATTCCATTTCTCCCTTTCTCCTCCTAATATATTTCTCTTTCACCGCTTAATTTCATTTTTTTAAGATATGATCCCATCCTATTCAATTCACCCTGTGCTCTCTGCCTCTCTCTGTCTCTGTCTCTGTCTCTCTCTGTAATCCCACCAACTACCCAGATACTGAAAAAAGTTTCAAGAGTTACAAATATTGTCTTTCCATGTAGGAATGTAAACAGTTCAACTTTAGTAAGTCCCTTATGATTTCTCTTTGCTGTTTACCCTTTCATGCTTCTCTTGATTCTTGTGTTTGAAGGTCAGATTTTCTTTTCAACTCTGGTCTTTTCATCAAGAATGCTTGAAAGTCCTCTATTTCATTGAAAGACCATTTTTTTCCCCTGCTGTGTTATATTCATTTTTGCTGGGTAGGTCATTCTTGGTTTTAATTCTGGCTCCTTTGACTTCTGGAATATCATATTCCAAGTTCTTCTATCCCTTAATGTAGAAGATCTTGTATTATTCTGATTATATTTCCACAATACTTGAATTTTTTCTTTTTGGCTGCTTGCAATATTTTCTCCTTGACCTAGAAACTCTGGAATTTGGCTACAATATTCCTAGTAGTTTTTCTCTTTGTATCACTTTCAGGATGTGATCAGTGGATTCTTTCAATATTTACTTTACCTTCTGGTTCTAGAATATCGGGGCAGTTCTCCTTGATAATTTCCTGAAAGTTGATGTCTAGGGTCTTTTTTGATCAAGCCTTTCAGGTTGTCCCATAATTTTTAAATTGTCTCACCTGGATCTATTTTCTAAGTCAATTGTTTTCCAATGAGGTATTTCACATTGTCTGCTATTTTTTTATTCCTTTCGTTTTGTTTTATAATTTCTTGATTTTTCATGAAGTCATTAGCTTCTATCTGCTCTGTTCTAATCTTTAAGGAATTATTTTCTTCAGTGAGCTTTTGGACCTCCTTTTTCATCTGACCAATTCTGCTTTTTAGGGCATTCTTCTCTTCATTGGCTTTTTGGATCTCTTTTGTCATTTAGGTTAGTCTATTTTTTACAGTGCTATTTTCTTCAGCATTTTTTGGGGTCTTCTTTAGCAAGCAGTTAACTAGTTTTTCATGATTTTCTTGCATCAGTCTCATTTCTCTTCTCAGTTTTTGCTCTACTTCTTTTATTTGATTTTCAAAATCCTTTCTGAGTTCTTCCATAGCCTAAGACCAATTCATATTTATCTTGGAGACTTTGGATGGAAAAGCTATTACTTTGTTTTCTTCTGTTTGCATGCTTTGGTCTTCCTTGTCACCAAAGTAAGATTCTACAGTCTGATTCTTTTTCCAATTTTTGCTCATTTTCCCAGTCATTTACTTGATTTTTGAGGACTTTGTCAAGGTAGTTCTCTGTTTCCAGTGCAGGTGGGGAGGTGTACTGTCAGCTGCTGGATTCCCTCACAATATGTTGGCCTAGAGCTCCATAAACAGTGGGTGCAACTGACCTTGCTATTGCTGTGGCTGCCATGAGTTCCTCCACCCCCTCCCCCCTCAGCCACCCTGGGGCTGAGGCCAGACCACTCCACTCTTCTGCACTGGTCCCACAGGCTTTTCTCACTGACCTTCCAATTTATCCTCAGCATTTTGGGGTCCTGAAGTCTATAAACCACCACAGGTGTGAGAGGTTCAGTCTTCCTAAGGCCTGCTCAGGTCTTTTCTGTGCTGGCATGGTCCACACTGGACTGTGCTCTGCTCCCAGCTGGTTGTGGCAGACACTTCCTGGCAACCTTCTAGACTGCCTTGGCCTGGGGATTTGCTTCACTCTGTCATTCTGTAGGTTCTGCAGCTCCAGAATTTGTTTAGAGCCATTTTTTTACAGGTATTTGGCTGGGCTTGGCAGGAGTGCTCTATAAAAAGTCCATGCTGTTACTCCACCATCTTGGTTCCATCCCCCCCTTCCCCACCATGGGTATTTAGTCCAAGTTCCTAATAGATAGGAGCATTGGTTAAAATTCCATTCCTTTAGACTTTTTGCCAAAGTATAATCATAGGAAGAAAAAAGGAGACTGAGTAAAATTAAAACATTTCAGATATTTGAAGATAGGGGGATTGGCTCAAGGTGAGTTTCCCTACTTTTAGGCGAATGATTGTAACTTCCTAAGGGTAAACCAAAGTTCTATACTTTGACCCAAGTAGTTCCCTAAACTCTTTGTATTCTCAAACTAAACTTTACCTACTTAGTAGCTCTTTCTTCAGGCATCCCTGGAGAGGGAGTCCACCCTTTTCCCAATGAGGATATTGTAGGATTCATTTCTCCTCTTATGCCTGACCCCATCTCCCCTGGGAGCACTTTTTGGAGGGACTTCTTCATAGAGAATTATTTTAGATTTCTAGGGCAGACATCTTTTGGCTTATTCCATCTGAGAAGCTCCCCACCAAACATGCTGGAGATAATCCCTCTTGGTTTTTGAAGGAGGCAGTCCCCTGACTGTCTGAGTTCCACCCTTATGAGAATTGCTTCCTACAGGCAACACTCCAATATTCAGGGATTTGTTTTGGCAATTTTTTCAATACTTCCAATTCCTAATTTCTGGGCTAAACATTTAGGGTTCCAAGACTGATCAACTAGTGCCCAAAAGTTCTTTATAAGTGACTAGAAATCCTAAAAATCAAGTGGTTGGTTTCTGGAGTTTCTGAAGAGACTCAGGGATCAATTTTATAAAGTAATTTCAATCAAGATCAAATTTTCAACAGAATTTCTACCAGCTTTCTTTTAAAACTTCCTAAAAAACTTTAACTCTGATTGTCAATAACTGATTTAATCCTAAGTACTTAGGTAAGTACTCGGTAAGCAAAAGGGGTTTTTCCCTTTTCCTCATTCCTGTAAAACTGGGTCTTCTTCTCAGGTTAGAAGAAGGTAGGATTTCTCCCAGGATGGTCACATGCCTTGCTCATGGAGGTGGGGAATCTCTCCTCTAAGACTGTTGTGTCTAGCCTGAATTACTTCTCCCTCAAGATGGTGTCTAAGCACTCAAATGATGAATAATTTCGCCCACCCCGATCAACCCCCCTACCAATGAAAGAACTCGTCATAGGCCCACTGTGAACTACAAAAAGTTCCCCCTCAACCAATTAAGAGATTTCTCTACTAATGACAAGAATGATTTAACTACTCATTGTTAAAAGAACTTAAAGGCAAAAAAATCTATTTTAACCCTGCTAACAGGAAAATTTAAAATTAGCTAGGTGGCTAGCTGACTAAAAATGATAAACTAGCAATTCCACTGCTGAATCTCTAACAAAATGAAAGTAAAGAAGATGGAGGAAAAAGAAAAACACCCCACCCAATAGTTTACATTTAAAAAGTTAAAATTATATCTATATATTTTTTTTATAATAAAAATAGAATTAATTTAAGTGATCTGGAACTTATAAATCCAAATAATCCCTCTTACCCCAATTGGAGATCCTTCATGGGAAAGAATTTTAGGGAGTAAACTAAGGCAGATTCACTCATCTTGAAGAGATACCTCAGGTTCTAAGAATTTGAGTGCAGAGAGCAAGGGGAGTTCAACTTCGTAGGGCCTGTGTCCATGGAGGAGTCATTCTTGAAAATTCATCCCAGCATGCACTTCCTATTTGTGTCACCTATAGGGGCTGGTCTAAAGAGGTTGAGTTCCACATATCACCCCATCTGGGTCACCAATCATATGGATTTTTTTTTTAATATTTATTTATTTATTTAACTTTTTACATTCATTTTCACAAAATTTTGGGTTCCAAATTTTCTCCCCTTTTATCCCCTCCCCCACCCCAATACCCCAAGCAATCTAATTTTCCCTATCTCCAATCTGCCTTCTCTTCTGTCATCCCTCCCTTCTCTTGTCCCCATCTTCTCTTTTCTCCTGTAGGGCCAGATGACTTTTCTATTCCTCATTAACTGTATGTCTTCTTTCCTAGTAGCAAGAACAATACTAACCAGTTGTTCCTAAAACTTTGAGTTCCAAATTCTCCCCATCCCTCCCTACCCACCCATTCCCTTTGGGAAGGCAGGCAATTCAATATAGGTCATATCTGTGTAGTTTTGCAAATGACTTCCATGATAGTCGTGTTGTGTAAGACTAACTGAATTACCCTCCATCTTATCCTGCCCCTCATTGTTTCTCTTCTGTCTTTTGATCCTGTCCCTCCCCAAGTGTTGACTTCAAATTGCTCCCTCCTCCCTTTGCCCTCCCTTCCATCATCCCCCCCCTTGCTTATCTCCTTCTCCCCCACTTTTCTATACTGTAAGATAGATTTTCATACCAAAATGAGTGTGCATTTTATTCCTTCCTTTAGTCAAATGTGATGAGGGTAAACTTCTTGTTTTTTTTTTTCTCAGCTCTCCTCTTTTTCCCTCCACTAAAAAGTCTCCTACTTGCCTCTTAAATGACATATAATTACCCCATTCCATTTCACCCTCTTTCCTCCCACTACATTTCTCTCTCACCATTTACCTTAATTTCTTTTAAGATATGGTCCCATCCTATTCAATTCACTCTGTGCTCTCTGTCTCTGTATGTGCGTGCATGTGTGTATGTGTGTGTGTGTGCATGCGTGTACATGTGTGTGTGTGATACCACCAACTACCCAGATACTGAAAAGTTTTAAGAGTTACAAATATTGTCTTTCCATGTAGGAATGTAAACAGTTCACGTTTGGTAAGTCCCTTATGACTTCTCTTTGCTGTTTACTTTTTCATGCTTCTTCTCATTCTTGTGTTTGAAAGTCAAATTTTCTTTTCAGCTCTGGTCTTTTCATTAAGAATGCTTGAAAGTCCTCTGTTTCATTGAAAGACCATATTTTCCCCTGAAGTATTATACTCAGTTTTGCTGGGTAGGTGATTCTTGGTTTGAGTCCTAGTTCCTTTGACTTCTGGAATATCCTATTCCACGCCCTTCGATCCCTTAATGTAGAAGCTGCTAGATCTTGAGTTATCCTGATTGTATTTCCACAATACTGGAATTGTTTCTTTCTAGCTGCTTGCAAGATTTTCTCCTTGACCTGGGAGTTCTGGAATTTGGCTACAATGTTCCTAGGAGTTTCTCTTTTTGGATCTCTTTCAGGTGGTGATCGATGGATTCTTTCAATACTTATTTTGCCCTCTGGTTGTAGAATGTCAGGGCAGTTTTCGTTGATAATTTCATGGAAGATGATATCTAGGCTCTTTTTTTGATCATGACTTTCAGGTAGTCCCATAATTTTTAAATTGTCTCTCCTGGATCTATTTTCCATGTCAGTTGTTTTTCCCATGAGATATTTCACATTCTCTTCCATTTTTTCATTCTTTTGGTTTTGTTTGGTGATTTCTTGGTTTCTTGTAAAGTCATTAGACTCCATCTGTTCCATTCTAATTTTGAGAGAACTATTATCTTCAGTGAGCTTTTGAACCTCTTTTTCCATTTGGCTCATTCTGCTTTTGAAAGCATTCTTCTCCTCATTGGCTTTTTGAACTTCTTTTGCCAATTGAGTGAGCCTATTTTTCAAGGTGTTATTTTCTTCAGCATTTTTTGGGTCTCCTTTACCAAGGTATTGACCCGTTTTTCATGCTTTTCTTGCACCTCTCTCATTTCTCTTCCCAGTTTTTCCTCCACCTGTCTAACTTGCTTTTCAAAATCCTTTTTGAGCTCTTGCAAGGCCTGAGCCCACCGGACATCGCCCTGGGATGTCTGGGGTACCGAGGCCCCGCCCTCCACGTCTTTCCCTGATGGCAAGAATATGTCCTCATTATCAGATCCGAAAGTCAGGATCATTTGCATCTGTTGAAAAAAACTCTCTATAGTCTTATTTTTCTTCCCTTTTCTAGGCATTTTCCCAGCCAGTTACTTGACTTCTGAGATTCCTGTCCACCCCCGCCTAGATCTGCCCAGCCAGTGCTTGGGGTCTGAGATTCAAATGGGCTTTCTGAGGCAGGCTCAGCTGCTATTCAATGTGAGCTTTAGTTCTGGTGCTGGGGTGGGGGCAGCGCTGCCTCCCAGGCTCAGTTCCCTTAGGGGCTTTATGCAGAGACCTTCAGTAATGGAGTGGGTGGGGCAGGGCTGATTCCCAGGCTCATCTCCCTCAGGTGGTTTATGCAGAGACTTTCAGTAATGAAGATCCTGCCTGCTGCTGGGGGAGTCCTGGGCTGCTGCCACTGGGCCACCGCTGCCTCCGCTGCCGCCCCCGCCTCTGCTTCCGCTGCTTCCTGCCCCTGCCTCTGCCTCTGCTGCTTCCTCCCAAGGGGGCCCGAGCCATGGAGACACTCCGCTTCCCTCTCCGTCAGCCCAGGCGTGTCTCTCACTGACCTGTAGAGTCTGTGGGCGGAGGGACCTTCCCGGCCACTGGAGGTTCCGTCCCTGAAGCCTGCTCGGATCAGCTTCTGTAGGGCTGGGGCCAGGGCAGCGGTGGGGTCTGCTTTCTGGGGCGCGACGGACCCTGGGGATGGCTCTCCAGGGCCCTCTGGAACAGAAATTTCTTCCACTATGTTTCTGCACACCCTGCAGTGATCCAGAACTTGTGGGGAGCTCTTCTTACATTAAATCTATGGGCTGTGGGTTCGGAGCTCGCATATGTGCGTCTTTCTACTCCGCCATCTTGACTCTGCCCCAATCATATGGAATTTTAAAATTGTCCCACCTACAATAAAATAAACTGAGGCAGAGTTTTGAACAAATGGAACTTTATTAAAGGGTCCATTGTCTCTTCTAATGAAGTGGACCTTAGATCTTTTTTATGATCTGAGAGGCCCCTGTTTCCCCAGAGCTAGCTGTTGTTTTTATAGGGTTTGATGCTCAAATATGCAAAAGAGGCTTGGTAAAATACAGAATCTCATTGATTGATAGATCTTGCTTTTGAACAGATCTTGACAGACTTATCTTCACCTTTTAGGAGATCCTGATGAGTGTACCCTGGGCTGGTAGAAAGGCAGAGGGAGACTGGTAACCAGGGCTACTTGTTCAAGTGCTCATGGCTATTTTCTCATGTTGGGCAATAGAGGGATGAAAAGGGATGGAGGGGCAACAAAAATGGCTGTTGGACTCTGTATATCATTAAGTCACCTCTGCCATGCTGGGCTTGGTTATCATACCAAGGAAAAACAAGGGTGGAGGGCCTCTGGTTAGCTTTCTATGATTAAAACAAGTGAGCTTACAATCTGTAGTTCACAGCTCTGGGGCCTAATATACAGAACTTATAATCACTACCCCTACAGAATCATATCAAACTGACCAGTACTGATTGGAATAGAGGAGGGGTCCAAATGAATTATTTCTCACAGGAAAGAGATGGATCTGAATATATTATCAGAATAGATAATGTAGCCCATGGAGCTGATGTGGAAGGGTGCTAAGAGAAAGAAGAGGGCTAGGTCAGAACCTTGGAGAGCAATCAGGGTTGGCAGTAGGACACTGTATGATCCATTTAAGGAGAGGAGTGTTTAGACAGGAAAATAAAGAGAGAACAATGTCACAAAAAGCTAGGGGGAAGAGAGTATTACAAATAAAGTGGTTTTTTTTTTGACCATATCAAGAGAAAAAGGGGATTCAAAGAAAGGATAGGAGCTTTGTTTGTGGTGGATGGAGCAATGATAAGACAACCAAAGGAAGGCAGAACTGCTTGATTCTAATTTCCTTTCACTTTTCTCAGTGTAAGGGTGGTGGTCAAAACTACCTTACCCACCCCATTTTACTTTGGATTCCTTTACTTGTTGAGTCATTTGATCATGTCTGACCCTTCTTGAACCCTGTTGCGAGGGTTTTCTTGGCAAAGATACTGGAGTGGTTGGCCACTTCCTTCTCCAATTGTCTCTATTTTACAGTTGAATAAACCGATGCAAACAGAGTCTAAGCAATTTGACCGGGGTCATACAGCTAGTAAGTATCCAAGGCTGGAGGTTATCTAGACTTCAGGTCCAGTACTCAATCCACTCTCCCACCTAGCTGCTGGATTCTTTGACTAGATGAGAACATATCTCAATCAATTGATTATAGGCCCTAAGACTAAGTATAAAAAGTCTTAGAAAGCCATTTGATAAAGTGAAATGATGGCAGATAAGAGATCTGTTCCATTTGGCTGGGGGGTCATACCTCTGGGTCCTGGATAAAAGTGTTAATTTATTTAGAAAAGGGATTTCCCAGAAATTGGAGCAAATGTGGTTTTCCATTACATCCTTTTAACCACAGAAGGACCTTGTTAGCTTAGAGGGGTTTGGAGGATGTGAGGCCACCTGTCTTCCTTTTAGTATTATATCAGTTTCCTAAGATAAGGAAGTGGCAGTGTCTGTGTTGGTAGCCAATGATAGAGGGACAGAGATTCATCTTGAAAAATACAGAAGAGGAGTTGTGAGCTACTGTTTGGCTACACATTCCTCTTAAACTGGAATCCACTTTCCTCTGGACTCTATGTTATTGTGGGAGAGTGTGCCACAGATACTGGGGCGGGGTAATGTTTGGCATCATGTTTAATAATGTCCCTCTCTAACAGCTACTAAAGGCCGACTGACTAAATTGTTTCTCCCATGATAATCTCGGTGGGGTGATGGTGGTGGTAAAGGAGACAGGGGGAAGTGAACCAGTGGCACCTTAAGTTGAAGGTATTAGAACAAGGGATTCTTAACCTGGGATCTATGAACTTATTTTAAAAATACTTCAAAAATGGAATTTAATACAGTCTTCTTTAGAATTAATGCATTTTATTTTCTGCATTAAAAGCATTCCGAGAAGGTGTCCCTGACATAAAACCCTAACCCCAATTCCTCACTGTTGCTTGTCTTTAGCCCTCTAAGAGGACCACGACATCAGGAAGGTAATGCTATGACTTTAAGGTTGGCAAAGCACTTTACAAATATGAACTCATTTCCTCTTCCCAACAACCCTGGGCATTAGGGGCTATTATGATCCCCATTTTATGGTTGAGGAAACTAAAGCAAACCAAGGTTAAGTGACTTATTTGCCCAGGGTCATACAGCTAGTAAGTATCTGAAGAAAGATTTGAATTTAGTTCTTCTTGTATCCTTGGGGAGTTGGTTTTTAGAAATGGAGATGATGGAGTATGGGTTATCAAATATTCCATTACAGAATTAGAGTCACATTAATTTTTTTTGGTGTTCAGCTCTTCTTATTTGTCTTGCTTCTTTTAAATTCTTTTCAAGACTTATTTTTTCATTTCTTGAGAACTGAAAAATATATTAGCTTCACTTATTTGGACCCCACAGATATTTTCCAACCAACACCTAAGCAACCACCCCACCTCCAAAGTGTAGCATTGGAAAACACAGGGGTTGGGCTGGGTCTTTTACTTAGGGAGCCAGGACAGAAAATTGACTATTGCCTCATCAGTCTGTCTGTCAGGCAGCCAGTCAAAAAGCACATCCTAGGTTCCAGGCACAGTATTCTTTAGATTACTTTAAGCATATTGTTTTGGTCATTGCCCAATGATGACTAGTCCTCTGAATCCTGTCTTCTGGGTGGGTGGCTTAAACCCTTACATGGGAAGATGGAGATGGAGTAGAAACTTGGAGAATGATCACCTGCTGAGGGCAGCAGAGGCCAGGACATCTTCTCTGTGACTGTGCAGAATAGCTCAAGGCTCAGTTTCTTCCCTTCACCACTTAGGGAGCAGGTTGGGGTGAAGGCCCTGCCCCGGGCCTCCCAGGGTCTCCATTCTTTGAGGGCCCTTGGAGGAATGTTCATAGGGTTAGAGACATAGATCTGGAATGGACCATGGAGGTGCTAGGGTTCAACCCCCTCTTGAGGAAATAGAGGTTCAGAGAGGGGAAGTGATTTTCTTAAGATCACACAGTGTAGTAAATGATAGGTCCAGGCTTTGCACCTGTCTTCCTGACTCTAAGTTTGGAGTTCTATACCATGCTGCTTCTCTGTTCAGAGGCTTCAATGGGTCTCTTGCCACCTCCTGTCCTGCTTCCAGCAAGCCACTTGCCCTGACTCTGGACCTGCTAGGGGTTGTCCAAAGCTCTGGGACTGGGGCCTCATTTGTTCTTCTTGCCCCAGAGAACCAGAGTCTAACTCACAACACTCACTGAATATAGGTTTTAATGAGAAAATATATATAAAGCACTTTGGAAATCTTAAAGAGCTATAGAAATGCTAGCTCTCAAGACCTAGACACAAAGGGGAGGAGGGAAGGGCAATAGCATTTATTAAGCATCTACTGTATGCCAGGCATTTTGCTAAGTACTTTACAAACGTTATTTCTTTTGATCAGAGCTTGGTGGATGTCCAGAGAAAAGTCACTGAAGATCTGCTGGAGAAATTTGTTGTTCAGTTGTTTGTTTCAGTCATGTATGAGTTTCTGTTTCTTCATTTGGGGTTTCCTTGGCAAAGATACTGGAGTGGTTTGCCATTTCTTTCTCCAGCTCATTTTACAGATGAGGAACCTGAG
This sequence comes from Bettongia penicillata ogilbyi, assembly GCA_023548195.1. Lineage (NCBI taxonomy): Eukaryota > Metazoa > Chordata > Mammalia > Diprotodontia > Potoroidae > Bettongia > Bettongia penicillata. The sequence goes on from JAJHZJ010000739.1 coordinate 862,814, forward strand.
GCACATAGGGTAAAGTGACTGGTCCAGGGTCACATATTTTATTAAGTGTCTGAGGCCAGATTTGAACTCAGGAAGGTGAGTCTTCCTGATTCCAAGCTCAATATTCCACCCAATGTACCACCTAGTTGTCCTGCCTGCTGAAGAAAAGCTTTCAGTAGGTCTCAGGGGAAGAGGGTTAATGACTTTCTGCCCCACTGGGATTCATGGCTGACTCATTGTTCTGGGAGGAATGGCCCTCAGGAATGAGGCTGCAAAAACTGATTACCTGAAGGCAGTTGTTTCCTCTAGAATAGGAGGGATTATAGATTGAAGGTTAAAAAGAAATTTATAGGTCTCAGAGTCCCCCCCTCCCCCCACTTTTTATAGATGAAGGAACTGAGTCCTAGAGAGGGACAGCATTTTGGAGGCTTATTTTTAGGTAGAGTCAGAGCTGTACTCCTTGGGAGTCCTGTGTCCTTTCCATCCTATCAATGCAGTCATATAGCTCATTGATACTCACTTTCCCAAGAAACATTTTTTTTTTTTTGGCATCAGAATTTCAGAGTTGGCGAGGGTCTCAGGGACATTTAGTCTAATGCACACCCATAAATGAATTCTACCTATCTGAAAATCAGTGAATGGAGAAGCCTACTTATTTAGTGCCTACTCTGTGTCAGGCATTGTGCTAAGAGCTGGAGATACAAAGCCAGGCAAAAACATTTTCCTTCTTTAGTCTGCTAAATAACTGTGACCTCTCTCACCAAGGTCAGTGCCTCTACTTGTACTCTTGATTTCCTCTCTTCTGTCAGACTGTGTCTGCAAATACCCCCTTTCTCCCTAATCCTTAATATTTTTCTGTATGTTGGCTTCTTTTCTACCTACTTATAAACATGTCCAAATTTCTTTCTTTCTTGAAAACCTTCACTTGTAATCAGACTACTTGAAAACTATGACAAAAAAAAGCTTGATACAATAATACAAGAAAAAATTAAAGAAAATTGTCCTGAAGCATTAGAACAAAGGAGGAAAGTAGAAACAGAAAAAATCCACTTATCACCACTTGAAAGAGATACTATGAGGAAAACTCATAGGAATATTATAGTCAATTTCTGAAACCCCCAGCTCAAGGATAAAACATTAAGAGCAATAAGAAAAAAATTTAAATATACTGGTACCATAATTAGAATCACACAAGGCCTAGCAGCACAGACACTAAAGGATTGCAGATCTTGGAACACTATATATCAAAGAACAAAAAAACTGGGGCTCCAAATGAAAATACCATGCCCAGCAAAGTTAAGCATAATCCTGAATGATAAAAAAAATGGACATTTCAGCTGTCAGACTTTCAGGACTTTGTAAAAAGAAAAACCCTACCTGAACAAAATAGAAGATTTGCTATACAAGAGCCAAGAGAAACATAAGGAACCAAAGAGTGACCACAAAGGATTCAAAAAGGACAGACTGTTTACCTTTTATCTATGTAAAATGTCAAATGTATGTCTAAGATTGTTATTAGTAATTGGGTAGTTTGTAAGAAAAATTGGGATAGACCTGACTGTGATATGACTTTAAAAAACTAAAACCATTTAAGACTAGCTAAATAGAGTAATTATTTTATACAAATGATGTGGCACAGAGGAATTAGATGGTGGAAGAAGGCTGATAGTTCTGGAAACCTACTGTCATTGGGAATGGGTTAAGAGGGAACAAAACATATATATGAGTATAAACATCTTCTAAATTCAGAAGAAATAAAATGGAAAGGGAATAGGGATGGGGAGAGGATAAGGCAGGGATCTCTAGAGGGTAAGTGAGGAAATAGGTCAAAGGAGATTATAAAAGGGTGTTTATATTTATGGCAATGGGTGAAGGATCTTTGGAGGGGGGAGCAAGTCAAGTAATAGGAGGGCAAGGAAGCAGATAGAAGTGAAGGAGTGTAGTCAGGAGGGATAGAAATAGATATGTACAAATATAAAAAGAAAGATCAGGAGTAGAATTTGTTAGGGAAAGTATACGTTTATATGTATGTGCATGTATGTATGTATGTGGTTGTATATGTCTATATACAACTATATTCATACTTAATTGTAGCCTTTGGTGAGGAGGGGGAGGAAGGGAGAAAACAGAACAAAGTAAAAAGTGTACAGCAGCAAACAAAAGAAAACTTACAAGGAAGCAAAGAAAATATGGACAGCTCTTAACACAATGTGGAGCATTTATCATATGGGCTTTCTTGAAATTAAAATTTATTGTTATATATTTTGAATCTTATCTTATAAATTGTATTGCCAAGGTAATATTCACAGCACTGGTGGTGACTATGAATATGCCAATCATAACTTATAAAAGACTCTCCATATAGAAGGCAGAAGAAAACCAATTATTAAACACCAGAAAGCCAAATCTCAGAACCAGAAAACAAAATCCATCATGGTGACCAAGAAGTTAATAAACATGATCACAGCAGGGGTCAAAGCCATTCTCAAGCCTCCCCCTTCTCACTATCAACTGTCACAATGTATCAGTTGACCTGCATTCTTTCCCCTCCGACCAGACCCCACTCACTCACTTCCTCCCGGTTCCACTCCACCCTTCCTGTTCTGCCTCTTCAGCAAGCTCCTCCCACCACATGTGACCCAGGCTTCCAAGTGATCCAAGCAGATTATATGGGCCTACTAATTAATGAGAAAGATCTTGCCATTTAAATTACTATTACATAAAAATCGTGCGCTATGCACATGATGTTTTTTCTTTTTATTACTTTGTATTTAAGTTTCAATATTTAAGTTTATGATGTTTCTTTTTCATTTCTCTATTCTCTATTTGAGTTCTGGTGTTTGAGTCTAAAATAAAAAAAAAACAAAACAAACAAATCAAAAAAAACCAAACCTTCACTTGTCCCTGCCATCCCTTCAAGCTATCATCCTCCACGCTTCCTCTCATTAATGGCCAAATTCCTAGGAAAATGTCTATTATTTTTTGCTTTCATTTATCTCCCCCATGTCTCAATGCCTTACAATGGCTTCTGGTCACACTGCTCAGATGAACCTCCTCTTTCCAAAAGGAACAAAGATCTTTTTGTTGATTATTGTAATGGCTGGTTTCTCAGTCCTCATCCTTTTTGACTTCTCTGTAACCTTTGACACTGTTGATCACTTTCTCCCTGACATTTGTAGTTTCTTAAAGCACAGTAATACATCCCATGTGAATGGGTAACAATTTGCTTGTTGCTACTGTTGAGTCATTTCAGTTGTCTCTGACTCTTCATGACCTTATTTTATATATATATATAAAATTATACTATAAACATATTTATATAATATAATATATAAATTATATTAAAATATATAATAAATTATAAATAGATAATAAATATATATATAATAAATATATACATATTTGCAAAGATACCAGAGTGTTTTACTGTTTCCTTCTCCATCTCATTTTACAGATGAAGAGGCAGAGTTAAGTGGCTTACTTAGAGCTACACCCAAAGTAGGTATCTGAGGCCAGATTTGAACTCAGGAAGTTGAGTCTTCCTGACTCCTGTCTGGGCACTCTGTGTACTATGGAGCCACATAGCCACCCCTGACAACTTGCTTAGCTTTCCCCAATTGATGGGCATCACTTTGATTCCATTTCTTTGCTATCTGGGTATCCTCCTTAACTTCCTTCTTGGCAAGGAGGGTCCACTTGTCTTGCATGCTTAGCTCCACATATGGTTATGTCTCTTTGTCTTATAGTTTTACCTGCACAAGGTTTGAAAAACCTCTGTTTTTTTTGGCCCATTCTTTCTTTGTACCAAGTCTCTCTATTCTCCAGTCATGTCACCACTCCTACCTGGTACCCTCTTGCCCTTTTCTGGGACCCCTTCCCATTCTGGGCTAAAACTTTCCAGGATCCTGGCTTACTGATACTTTCCTACTCGTGAACTCACAAGTGGGAAGCTAATCTGAACAGGTCCCTTCTCTCCCTATAAAACACCTGAGATCCCCTGATTCCTGCCATGGTTTCCTAAAATGCCATGGCCTCAAGCTGAGTGATGTAGGAATGGTTCTAAAGTACAGATCCCAAAATACAGTATACCATTGCAAATCCTTCTTCTTGTCATGGTCTGAAGACCACTATGCCCAGAGTGCCATGGTTCCAAATAAACTGAAGCCCTTAGGTCCAAGTCTGTTCAAGTCACTATCATTGATTAAGTACATTCAAACTCCCACAATTGCCCCTGTAGGTAAGGGCTCTGATTATAAGTAATTATAAATCATTTTAAGAATATAGAGATAGGGGCTGGGTCTGTGAGTTCATTGGTATAAGGAACCCTCAGATTAGAAAACTCTCTCTACTAATATAGGTCAGTACTTTCTCTGCAATTTACAATCTTAGAAAAGTCTCTGGTGGGCACCGGGAGGGTAATGAGAGAATTAGAATAGCTAGTGGTTCATTGTGGGGTTGAGTGAATCCCACTGACTCCATCTTGTGACTCAATTCTAGAGCTAGCTCAGCTCCCTTTCTATTCAATTATGGCTCTAGTCAATTTTCTGTCTTGTGAGAAAATTTGAGGAGGACTTTGTCGCATTATTTAACCTAGCCCTGAATGATGGGGAAGGTGGATCACCTCTACCTACTGCTTAGAGACCCTTAAATAAGGACCCCTGTTATTCTGACCAGAAACCCAGTCAGATCCAAAGACTGAGGTCAACAGTTTTCTTACAGTTATACATCTCAAGAAACTTATACCTCTTATCCGAAAATTGCCTCCATGAGGGTCAATTACTTATTGTTTCTGTTGCATTTTAGATTCTGCCCACCCAAGGATGCCAAAAATGGTTGCAGTTTCATGTTGTGTTGTGGTGGAGCCATCTCAAAGAGTTCACAGTGAGACCACCTCTAATGCAACTATAGGCATTTATGGAGAATGAATCTTATGATTCTCATGAATTTCCTATGAATTGAGCTAAGTACCAAGAGGAACCAGCAACTTCAGAGAAAGCAAGATGGATTTTTATAGTGAAAAGATGCAATTACACAACAGAAATTATGAATATTAAAAAGGCAGGAAGGGCCTGTTAGGTAAAAGGGTTAGGTAATAGGGAAGGTGTCCCAGCTACAGTGGAACTGTGCATGTGATTACCCTCAATGCATACAGAAAAACTCATTTTGGGGGGTATGTTATTATAATAAGCCCCTCTATATATCATAAGTTCTTTACTATTACTGTGCAGGTGCCTACTTAGGGAGAATCCCTTCTATTGTTGTGGAGTCCACATCCTGCTTGAACATCTTGGTGGTGCTGCTTTCTGAGTGACTGAGCACTGTAGTTCCATCAGAGATTATATGGATGTGGATGTGGTTGAGCGTATGGATACACCTGCTGTTTCTATGGGAGACGTGAGGAATGTATCTGGGGGCAGTGGCTAGCTAGAATCAGTGACTGGGATCCCATCATATGGACACGCCTGCTGTTTCTGGGAGAAATATGAGTTCATGGACAAGCTTGTTGTTCTAGTGAGCAGTGAAGCATATATGAGGAAGTTAGAATATTGAGTCAGAGGAGAGGCCAGTGGGCCCCTAAGGAAGTTAGAGTACTGGGGCTGGGGGTAGCTTTATTAGGATTCAATCAGTTTCCATGTTACTTTGATGGAGTATAAACACTTGGGGCAAGGAGGATACCTCCTTTTTCTGATTTCAGGGACTTATACTTGTTTATTCTCCCCCTCCCAACTTGGAAAGTCCTTGATCTTTCCTCCAATTAGAAATCAGATCACCTAATTTTGTATTCTGGTTAATTGTTTTCTTTTAATTAATTGGCCTTAGTTGATTGTTTTTAATGTATAAAAACCTGTCTCCCCTCCGTACCTGAGGTGTAGCCCTAAGCTGAGGAGGTATGGTCAGGATTTCTTATGCAATTGGCATTCATTGCTCAATAAATTAATGTACTCAAAAGCTTGAATCTTTGTTTTCTCAGTCATTTCATCATTCACCCACCACAGTTTTTGTCTAAGTCAACCAGGTCAAGTCAGGGCAACAGCTTCTAGGTTGTGGAAGACTACTCCCGGATACTGGACTCATTTCTTCCAAATTCAGGTAAGGTTTAGGGTTTAATTTTGGATTAAACTTTCTCCCCTGGATTGGGGTGGTTTAATTTTAGATTATGTTTTCCCCCTGAATTGGGGGATTAGATTAATCCCCCTCCACCCAGGAGTAGAGTGGTTTAGGATTAAATTTAAGTTTAGAAAATAGTGTGCAATTGAATTGTGTGACATTTGACAGAAATCTGTAAGAGAGTCAGATGGTGATTTTTTTTGGTTCTACTACAGCTTTTCCATAGCTGCAAACTGAAAAAATTAAAGCTAGAAAGTATGTGTTTGTCTTATTTTGTTTACATCTTTGTTTCTTTGCAAACTGTAGGAAAATCTTTGTCTTGTATTGTGTTTAGTGTGGTTTGTACATTCTGCTCCCTTGAAAGATTTCTAAATAGGAAATGTAGTTTGCCAGAAAAAAATGCTAGAAAGATTCAGCCAAAGAATTTTTTATTCTGGGGAAGATTAATGAAGTTTCATACTTGAAACAGTTGTCCCAGTAATCAGAATTAACTTTCACTTTAGGCTTTCAGCAGGAGATTAGGTTAAAGAAAAGAAAAAAAAATCTTGTAAGATACTTTTTTTTCCTGATCACTTCCGCCTTGCCCATGTTGAAATTACAGAGATAAAGTCAGAAAATCAAAAAAAGAAAAACTTTTTCATGGTTGTAGAACTGCTAACAACATCTTAGTAGATTTTGAGATTAAGGAGATTCAAGATTAACTAGGAGTTTGGAGAGAAATTATTTAAAGATTTTTGGGGAGAACTCTTGGGACTTTGGGTGATTCCAGAAACTTACCCTCTTGTCTCTGCCCTATCTGATAAAGAACCTAGCACAGGCTTAACATATACTGAAATATCTTTTTGAGTTTTAGTGTATCACTCTGTAGAATTTGCTTTAAGAAAAATAATAATTAAATTCTGTGAAAGTTTTAGAGGATAAATAACATTTAAATCACTTTCTCCCTGAAGACTGATAAGAGTTATTGTTCTAGTGTAATGAAGGAAGGCAGCTAGTTTGAAGGTAATCCCAGAGTGAAGAAAAAAATAGATATATGGTTTGTAGTTTGCCTCTTATTAACTCTTCCTTGATGGTGAAAAAAAGAAAAGGTTGTTTAGATCAAGGAGCAACTAAAAATGAGTAAAATTTAATTAAGGAGTGTGGAAAGGATGACTTAAACTGAAGAGGGGTTCATGAGAAGGAAATTTATTGACTGCAATAAGCAAGTTATCTCTGTTAACTGATCTGTAAACACTAAACTAATAATGATACCAACTTCCCAGGGTTATTGTGAGAATCAAAATAATATAATTATTAAGTTCTTAACACAGTTACTAGCATATGGTAAGCACTATATAAATACTGATTATTGTTATTATTTTTAACTGAATATAATAACTCCATAGTTAATAACCCTATGTGAGATTTTAGATGTGATTGCACAAAATGCCAAAGGTAATAAGATGAGTGATTTTCTGTGTAAGACAAGTTGGAAATGCATTCTGCTGAGTTGCAGTCAGCTGGCTGGTCATAAATTTAGTTTCATGTTTTAAACACATGATATTGTGTAAGCTATTGTATTGCTAAATTCTCTTATGTTGTAAAATTTGGGAAGAAAACAACTTTAAAAAAGAATTGAGCTTTTAAAGGAAAGTGACAAAATAGATATTTAAAAACTTAAATATTTAATAGGGTATATTTAGTCTGAAGACATAATAATCATGTTGAATATAATAGTGAGTTTTCATTTGAAAAATTTTTCCTTGTGTATTTCTAGCTTGTAAATATTTCATTTCCCCCAATTTTATGGAAAAACAATTTTATATTTTAGAGAAAAATTTGAGTTCAAAATTCTCTCCCTGAGACAGCAAGCATTTGATATAAATTGTACATATATAGTTATGCAAGACATGTTTCCATTTTAGTCATGTCATAAAAGAAAACAGACAAAAAACCATGAGAAAATAAAGTAAAAAAAAAAAGGTCTGCTTCAATATGCACTCAGACTCCATCAGTTCTTTCTCTGGAAGTGGAGAGCATATTTTAGCAGAAGTTCTTGAAAACTGTCTGGACTGTAACCCTTTCTCACCTTAAGACTTTGTGCGTAGTAATGTCTACTAACCTTACACATTTGGAGTAGATGAAGTTTGTTAACCTTGCATTCCTGTCTGAGTGTAGGTGACTGAAGCAGTTGTGGGGTATGTATGAACTTTCTGATCTGTGGAAAAGAGAATCAGTCACTTCTGTCAGCTAGGGTCTAACAATAGGCCAATCCTCCCCAAAGCAATGTGAACTTGGTTTCCAGAGCATTCCCACTGTGATTTAGGGAGACATATGCGTTGGAGTCTAGATGCGTGATAAAGGGAGAGTCCTCCTGGTGTTTAAGATGCGTTTACAAGGATCAGGGAGTCTGTCCTCAGGATATACTGTTGGGAACAGAAGATTCTGATGGAATATGGTTAAGTGAGTTTCAGGTTGGGGCTGTTGGGGCAAGACCAAGTGTTGTCTGGTGGACTCTGGATTTTTGGGGCAATGAAGGGATCTCAAGGACAATTCAATAGGTTCTGCCTAGCACTTATGAGATAGTGTTTGTGAAGGGTGTGGGAAAATCTTCCTGAGAGGTGACTCTGGAGGCCCTGGGTCATGAAGAGAGGAACATCATTCATAAACAAGCCCTTTTTCACATCTGAAAAACAAATGAAATGGCATACCATTCTACTACCTTGCTTGGCTGGGCAGCTGACCATGCAGTAAAGTTACTTTAGATACACTATGAAAGGTCTGTATATCTCTGTGCAATTCAGGTCCATTTAGTGGTAGGATAAGGAAGCCATGGCCAGAGCATGAGATTGAAGGCTAACGGGATGGAGATAGCTAGTCCTATTATTAGAAGTATGCCAACTGAGCCATTTTTGGCATTGTGTAATTAAGATCTGACAGTAGTTGGAATGAGAGATGGGGAGCTTCTCTTTACCCCACTCTCCTCAATGGGAGGGCCCCAATGAGTAATGTCAACCTGATTGATGGGACAGCTTTATGGTGATCAACAGGGTGGGATTCCCTTTTAACAAATGGTGGTCCCCAATAGTCACATTTTCTAGATTGAGGAGAGGACATTCTAAGAAATTACTAATAGCTAATAAAAGCACTTTACATATATACCCTTCACAACAGCCCTGTGAGGCTGGTGCTATTATTAACCTCATTTTACATATGGGGAAACTAAGGCTGGGAGAGATTATGTGATTTGTTTATGTTCACATAGCTGGTAAATATCTGAGGCAGGATATGAATTCAGGACTTCTTGATTCCAAGCCCACTACTCTATCTACTATGACAAAAACTGACTCATTTCTTGGAAAACCTTGGGAACAGTGGTGTGAATGATACCTGCATTGATTTTCAGATATGAAGGATATGGCAAAGGGGAAAGAAGGTAAGATACTGCCTCTAGTCCTCAGTGAGGGGAGGAAAGAGAAACTGAGGAGTAGGCAAGGATGATCAGCATGGTGTGTTGAATTGAAAGGTAGTGTGGTGTAGTGGAGAGGACTAGAGTCAGGAAGACCTGGGTTCAGTTACCTACCTCAGTTATTTACTAGCTGTGAGATCCTGAGCAGGTTGCTTCCTCTTTTTTAGTTTCAGGTTCCTCATCTATAAAATGAGGGAGTTGGACAAAGATTTTTCCAGTTATATACCTAGGATCCTTAGGATGAGGATCTTGATTGGGATCATGTGACCTCACTAGGATAGAACCAGGGAGCAAGGCTTAATGATACAGAACACTTCTTGTCTCCTTTTTTTTATTTTTTGCAAATTTTCAAAATTTTAAAGTTAAATACAAAGTGAGAAAAGGAAAAAAAGAGCCAGTGCCATGTACACAGTAGACCATAAGAGATAAAATATAAAACAATAAATTTCCATTTCAAGAAAATCTACGTGATAAATACTATCCATAGTTTGCAAAGCTTCCTATCTTTTCTTTGCTTCCTTGTTGGTTTTTCTTTTATTCTGTGCTACATTTTTACTTTACCTTTTCCCTTCTCTCCCCCCACCAACTTAAAGAAAGCTACAATTAAGCATGGATATGTATATATATATATATATATACATATATGCAAATATGCACTCATACACATATATGTGAGACCATATGATGCTTATTTCCACCTGTCATCTGTTTTTCTGAAGGTGGATAGCATCTTCCTTCATAACCCCAAGTCTTTCCATGCTTTTCTAAATCTACCAGCTCATCATTTCCTACACCACAGCAATATTCCAACCTAATCACATCCTATCTGAGAGATTGTCCATGAAAGTTCCCCCCCGCCCCAGCCAGTATTCTGCATTCCTGTTCTTGACCACATAGATTTTATTTATACAAAAATTTTAGTTTAAAATAACCAGAATTTTCTTTTTTGAACTTTAGCAATGCTTTCATCTTTTTTTTCTTTACTGGCTAGATTTATTTTCCTTCCTTCCTTCCTTCCTTCCTTCCTTCCTTCCTTCCTTCCTTCCTTCCTTCCTTCCTTCCTTCCTTCCTTCCTTCCTTCCTTCCTTCCTTCCTTCCTTCCTTCCTTCCTTCCTTCCTTCCTTCCTTCCTTCCTTCCTTCCTTCCTTCCTTCCTTCCTTCCTTCCTTCCTTCCTTCCTTCCTTCCTTCCTTCCTTCCTTCCTTCCTTTCTGTCACAAGACCTTAAATTCAATTCACTCTGATGCTTATAGATTGGACCACAATAGGTCCCTGCCCAAGCTCCACTTAATGACTGTATTTTGGGCCCTTCTGGATTAGAATGAATGTCAGTGGTAACTGTTTCTCTTTGGAGCAGCAGAAACTCTAAGGGTCTTTCCATCCCAGATTGATTTTCTTTCCTAATTAAAGGGGCCATCCCTTGACTCACTTCTTATAGAGGCCTATTCTCTGAAGGGATGTTGCCTCATTCTAAGTAGCTGAAAAGGCCTTAGCCTAAAAGGGCCAGGGTCTCCCATTGCATCCTGGGCATCTCCAGTCATCCTGATGAATATCTTGTCACTGGATCCAGATGGCTGTGAAGGAGAAAGTGAGGTTGGTGACCTTGCACAGCCCTCCCTTACTCAAATCAAAGTCAACTGCAAGTCATGTCATCATTTTCCTGATGTCATGGTCCTCCTCTAAAACAAAGGACAAACACAACACCTTATAATATAGTTTAAGTTTTGACACTGCTAAATCTATTTCTTTTACATCTCTTTTCCCTGGTTTCTTTGAAGTACCTGACCTTTTGTTCTTCTGAATGAAATTTGTTATTATTATTTTTTCTAACTCAGTAAAATAATTTTTTAGTAATTTAATTGGGATGACATTAAATAAATAGATTAGTTAGGTAAAATTGTCATCTTATATTGGCTTTACCTACTCATGAACAACAAATACTAATTCAATTATTTAGATATAAGTTTATTTGTAGAAAAAAAGGTATTTTATGTTTATGTTCATAGAGTTCCTATGTCTGTTTTGGCAGTTATGCACTCAGGTATTTTATACTGTCTAGTTCAGGGGTGGGGAAACTATAGCCTTGAGGCTATATATGGCCCTCTAGGTCCTCAAGTGTGGCCCTTTGACTAAATCCAAACTTCACAGAAAAAATCCCCTTAATAAAGGGTTTATTCTGTAAAACTTGGACTTAGTCAAAAGGCCACACCCAAAGACCTAGAAGGTCACATGTGGCCTCAAGACCCCTACCCCTGGTCTAGATAGTTTAAATGGTCTGAAAAAGTATTGAATAATATGGTGGAAACATAGTACAGTTTCTCGACAGCACTGTAATTCTCCAGCAGATGAACCTCCTTGTGCTTCAGAGAAGCTCAGGTGAGTAGGCATCCTCGAGGAGCCAGATTCCTCTCCCCCCACTCCCTGAAAGCTTCAGTGTAGCCCTGGGGAAAGGCAGAAAAACCCCATCTGACCTCAGCACAAGCCAGCCACCACCACTAGCACCCCAGCTCAGCACCAGGTAAGCTACCAGACTCCTAGTCTCCAGCGGCCAGCACCTGAGACCCCAGCACACAAAGCCAGTGACCAGGCCCCTGGCCCCTAGCACAAGTAGTTTGGGATAGTGCTCCCTGTGCTCCAGAAGGAGAGCTCCATTTTAAAACCCAGGAAATAGGCAAACATTATGGGAAAAAAGCAGAAGCAGATAACGACCATAGATTCTTTCTTTGGGTACAAGGAAGATCAAAACACAAATTCAGAAGAGGGCAACCTTGTCACTATACCCAGAATCTTACAGGGGAAGAGATAGACATTCAGTGAAATAGGGGACTTTCCAACCTTTCTGATGAAAAGATCTGAGCTCAACAGAAAATTTGATCTTCAAATACAAGACTGAGGACAGGCATAAAAAGGTAAACAGGAAAGAAAAAAAATTCTGTTATTCAATAAGGGCAAATTGTTTACATCTCTACATGGGAAAATGTTACTTATAACTCTTCAGAATTGTACCTTTGTTATGAAATTTAGAAAAGGTATAGCTAGCCAGAAAGTATGAGTATAAGGTAATTCTGATGTGATGATTAAAAAATCTAATTAAATGGTGAAAAGGGAGAAGAGGAAATAAGGAGGCAGGAAGGGGTAAATTACATAACATGAAGAGATACAAAAACCTATCACAGCAGAGGGAAAGAAGAGAGGGAGATGAGCATTGTTTGAAGATTACTCAGAAGATTTGACTCAAAGAGGGAATAATATACTCAGGTATATCTAACTTACTCTATAGGAAGTAGGAAGGGAAAAGGGGAAATAAAAGGGAGGGGGCTGATAGAAGGGAGGGCAGGTTGAAGGAGGTGTTGCTCAGAAGAAAAACTCTAAGGAGGAGGGAAAGGGAGAAAGGAGGGAGAAAAGTATAAATGGAGAGGGAAGGATAGGATAGGGAGAAAGATACAGATAGTAATTATAACTGTGAAGGTGAATAGGACGAACTCTCCAATAAAACAGAAGTAGATAGCAGAGTGTATTAAAAACTATAATCCTACAATATGTTGTTTGCAAGAAACACATTTGAAGCAGAAAGCTACATGCAGAGTAAAGGTAAAAGGCTGGAGTAGAATATATTGTGCTTCAGCTGAAGTAAAGAAAAGCAAGGGTAGCAATCGTGATCTCAGACACAGCAAAATAAAAAATAGATCTAGGTAAAAGAGATAAGGAAGGAAAGTACATCCTGCTAAAAGGTACCACAGACAATAAAGTAATATCGTTATTAAATATATGCATCAAGTGGGAAAGCATCCAAATTCTTAGAGGAGAAGTTAAAGGGAGTTACAGGAAGAAACAGACAGGAAAACTATGCTAGTGGGGGGGGACTTCAACCTCCCCCTCTCAGAACTAGATAAATCTAACCACAAAATACACAAGAAAGAAGTTAAGGAAGTGAATAGAATTTTATAAAAAGTAGATATGATAGACCTCTGGGGAAAATTGAATGGGGATAGAAAGGAATATACTTGCTTTTTCAGTTGTATATGCTACCCACATAAAAATTGACCAAGTACCATGGCATAATAATCTCACCATCCAATGAAGAAAGGCAGTTAGACATATTAAATGCATCCTTGTCAGAGCATATTAAATGCATCCTTGTCAGAGCATGATGCAACAAAAATTACATGTAATAAAAGGCCATGGAAAGACAGACCGAGAATTAATTGGAAATGAAATAATCAACAAACCACAGAAACAATAACTTCATCTGAGAGAATGATAATAATGAAACAACATACCGAAACTTATGGGATGCAGCAAAAGCAGTTCTTAGGGGAAGTTTTATAGCTTGTTGTTACTGTTGTTGTTATGGTGTTCATCTTTCATTGCTGAAGAAGACCATACCATCAGAGAAAAGAAGACATGACTTGCACTTGACTTTGTTTTGAGTGAGGGAGGGTTGTGCAGGTCACCAGCCTCACTTTCTTTCCTGAGCCATCTGAATCCAGTGACCAGATATTCCTCAGGATGACTGGAGATGACCCAGGATGCACTGGGAGACCTTGGCACCTTTAGGCCAAGGTCTATGCAGGTACTCACTTAGGGTGAGGCAACACCCATTCATTGAATAGGCCTGTTTAAGAAGTAGCCAGGGCATGGCCCCTTTAACGAGGCAAAGAGAAAGAAAGACATCAGGCTGTGAGGGAAACAGTGACAGTTACTATTGATCATCACTCTTAAGCCAGGAGGCTCCTATGTAGGACTTAAAAGAGCACATGAAGAAGAATCTTGCAAGACGACATGACATAGAGGAATTACAATTTGTTTAAATATGTATACACACTAATACTTTAAATGCTTACTTGAATAAAATAGAGAAAGAAGAGATCAGTGAATGGGTATGCAACTAAAAAAGCTAGGAATGAAACAAATGAAAATCCTCAATTAGATACGAAATTAGAAATTTTGAAAACTAAAAGAGTTATAAAACAGAAATTTTAAAAAAACTATTGAACTAATAAATAAAACTAAGAGCTGGTTTTATGAGAAAAACTCCAAGAAAATAGTTAAACCTTTGGCTGATTTGATTAAAAAAGAAAGAAGAAAACCGAAGTACCAGTATCAAAAATAAAAAAGGTGAATTCACATTCAATGAAGAGGAAATTAAAATAATAATTAGGAGCCATTTTGCCCACCTGTCAATAAATATGACAATATTTGTGAAATGAATGAATATTTACAAAAATATAAATTGCCCAGATTAACAGAAGAGGAAATAAAATACTTAAATAACCCTATTTCAGAAAATGAAATTGAACAAGCCATCAAAGAACTCCCTAAGAAAAAATTTCCAGGGTTAAATGGATTTACAAGTAAATTCTATCAAATACTTAATACTATACAAACTCATTGGGAAAATGGGAAGGGTTACTACCAAATTATTTTTGTGATCCATATGTGGGGCTGATACCTAAACTGGGAAGTGCCAAAACAGAGAAAGGAAATTATAGACCAAGTTTCCAATTTTAAACAAAATATTAACAAAGAGAATATAGCAACTTATCATGAGGATGATACATTTTTATCAAGTAGGATTTATACAAGGAATGCAGAGCTAGTTCAATATTAGGAAAACTGTCAGCATAATTGATCACATCAACAAGAAAACTAACAGAAATCATAAGATTATCTTAATACATTTAGGAAGAAGTTTTTGACAAAATACAACACCAAATCCTCTTAAAAACACTTGAGCATAATAATAAATGGAGTCTTTCTTAAAATGATAAGCAGCATCTACTTAAAACCATTTATGTGTAATAAGGGTAATCTGGAAGCATTTCCAGTAAGATCATGGATGAAACAAAGATGTCCATTATCGCCATGGTTATTCAATATTGTAGTAGGAATGTTAGCTTTAGGAATAAAAGATGATGAGTTATACTTTGGACATGTTGAGTTTAAGATACCTTCTCAGTTTAAGATATCTTAAAGGTAGTTGTAGATGTGAGATTGGAAGTGCGCAGAGAGATTGGGGCAGAAAAAATAGATTTGGGAATATCTGTTATGGTAATTAAATCTACTGGCTGATGAGCTCACCAATGGTACAGAGGGAGGAGAGAAGAGGGCCCAGGACAGAATCACGAGGGACACATAGTTAAAGGTCATGATCTGGAAGAGGATCCAGGAAAGGAGAAGAAGGAGCAGTGTTACAGGAGGAGAAGCAGGAAAGAATGGTGTCCTCAAAACCTAGAATAAAGAGAACATCAAGGAGGAGAGGGGGAATCAAAAGTGTCAAAGGGTGCAGAGAGGCCAAGATGAGACAATGATGAGAGAATGACCATGTGTCACAACAGGATTCCTTTTCCACTTACAGATTATAGTAGGTGGTTGCTGAGATTTTTTCTGACTCTGAAATTCTAGGATTTGCTTGTGGCATTTTACATTTTTGATTAGTCTTCCATTAAAAATGATTCTTTTATGTCAGTTATTTCGAGAAGTATTCCACCGTTCCACTTCCCATCCCTGAGCTCTTCTTTGTAAGAAAGAAAATATATTAAGCAAGGCCAATCATGCAGGGACTGGAATTGGAGTATGCTTAAAAATTGGCAGCCATTGCCTCTCCCCTCTCAAATGAAATGTGGATTTGAATCAGTTGCATTTCCATGTGCATCTTATGGTATTACTACTAAATAAGCAATGGCTTGTAACAATTTCTTTTTAAAAAGAATGAAAAAGGAAGTTTGATAAAACTAACCAATACATCAATTGAATTTCATGGTATGTGTCATGTTCCTCACCTCTCCAATTAAAGGAAGGAGGTACATTTTCTCATCACTAATTTTGGAAGAAGCTTGCTCATTATAACTACATAGAATTCAAGGTTTCTTTTTTTTTTGCCATCATTCATTCCATTTACCTTGCAGGCATATCGCCTATTACTTTCTTATTCTAAACACTTCACTTTGTGTCAATTCACAATGTCTTCTGACAATTCTCTGAATTCTGAATATTTATGATTTACTAAGCAGAAATATTCCCTACATTTATGCACTGCAACTTGTTTATCTGCTCCCAATCAATGGACATCTATTTTGTTTGCAGTCTTTTGCTAACAAGAAAAGGTGCTGCTATGAATATTTTGGAATATATGAGACTTTCTCCACTTGCTTGGGGTGTACTCCTAGCAGTGGGAGCTCTGGATCAGAGGTACTTTTTTTCATGACTTTTTTCTATAATTCAAAATTGTTTTCCAGAGGTCTTGAACCTATACTCTTTAATTTTGATTCTATTTAGATCTTTCGAAGTTAATGTGTTTCTACTAAGTAGGTTTATCTTGGATTCTGTTTCCAAATATATTTGTCACTTTCATTTTACTAGGGGAATTTAGCCCATTTGCATTTAGTGATAACATTTTTAGGATTGTTTTTTCCATTGGTCATTTTCTAAAAAGGGAATATGTGCTTTCTTATTATTTTTATAATCCTTTTTATCAATCTAAATGTAACATAACCATTTTAATCAAAGTTTCTCCACCTAATATTAATAACTTTGTTGGTTGCTCCACATTGAGGTTCCCTCTTATTAAAGATAAGGGCTTTCTTTTCATATTGTCCTTTTCCCTCCTCTTTCCTCTTTAGTTTTTGTCTATTTCTCTGAAAGACACTCCTGAAACCTTGAGTGACTTAGTTGGCACATCAGGCTTTAAGAGTTCTCTTCGGACAGTAGTGCGGTAGGGAGTCATGCAACCTTTTGTTTTTTTCAGCCCAGTAAAAGGTAAGAAGCAAGACAGTAAACAAGGTGATATAGTCTTGATTGGTTGGCTATTGTCCTTCATTCTTGAAGAGGACCAAAATGACATCTCTATGCTAGAGTCAAGTCACAGTGTGACTGTGACTGATAAGACTAATATGAGCTTGGAATGCTCTGCCACAGGTTTGGCACAAATAGTCTGTGTGAATATTTAGGGTGGATACTCTAAATTTGCACATCCTGGGTTTTCTTTGAGCAATTCTGTTTTGCTCACAGAGCACAGCACCTTCTCTGATGTGGGCATGCCATGGTGAATGGTCCTGTGTCAGTGTCTCCCATGTCACACAATCAATCCCAAAGTTCTTCAGCAAGACCTTCAGAGTGTCCTTCTATCACTTCTTATAACCACAATGTGTGTGCTTGCCCTGTATGAGTTCTCCATAAAACAGTCTTTTTGGCAAGCATATGTTTTGCATTCAAACAATGTGGCCAGACCATTGGAGTGTTTATATTGATGCTATAGTAGTGAGCATAGCTACCTTCCAAGCAAGCAGTTGTCTCGGGTTCGATTCCCAGCCAATACAGCTTTATGGTCTTAATATAAAGTGCAAAGAAGCATGTCTACTTTGTTACCTTTTTAAGATATGAGTAATTTCGGCAGTCGAGCTTGATACAAGTGGAGGGCAGTGAGTCACTGGATGGCCAAAGAATTTGCCCAACCTTGGGAGGTCCTTTTAAAAGCAGTACACTTGGGGGTGGAGCCAAGATGGCGGAGTAGAAGGACGCACGTTTACGAGCTCCGAAACGAAAGCCCATAGAATTAATGTAAAAAGGAGTCCCCCATAACTTCTGGGTCAATACAAGGTGTGCAGAAATGGAGTGGAAGAGATTTCCGTTCCAGGGAGCCCTGGAGACCCGTCCCCAGGGTCCATCGCAACCCGGAAAGTGGACCCCACCCCCAACGCTGCCCTGGCTGTGGCCCCAGAGAAGCTGATTCGAGCAGGCTTCAGAGACGGAAGCTCCGGCAGCCGGGAAAGTCCCTCCGCCCACAGAAGCTACAGGTCAGTGAGAGAGAAGGCCGGGCTGGAGGAGGGGAGCGGAGCATCTCTGTGACTCGGTCCCCCTCGGGAGGGGGTAGGAAGCGGCGGAGGCAGAGGTGTGGGCGGAGGCTGAGGCGGCAGGCAGCGGACTGGGACTCAGGAATCCCCCAGCAGCAGGCAGGATCTTCACTATGGAAGATTCCCTGCATAAAACCTGAGGGAGCTGAGCCTGGGAGACGGCCCTGCCCCCACCCCGCTCTATTACTGAAGGCTTCTGCTTAAAGCCCCTGAGGGAATTGAGCGTGGGAGGCAGGCCCCCCACCCCGCCCCCACCTGCTCCATTCCTGAAAGTCTCTACATAAAACCCCTGAGGGAAACGAGCCTGGGAGGCGGCCCTGCCCCCACCCCAGCACCTGAACTAAAGCTCACTGATTGACAGCCAGCAGGAGGAAAGCCCATTTAAATCTCAGAGGCCAAGCACTAGCTGGGTGGATCCAGGCGGGAGTGGAAAGGAATCTCAGAAGTCAAGTAACTGGCTGGGAAAATGCCTAGAAAAGGGAAGAAAAATAAGACTTTAGAGAGTTTTTTCCAACAAATGCAAATGATCCCGACCTTCGTATCTGATGACAAGGACGTATCCTTGCCATCAGGGAAAGACGTGGAGGGCGGGGCCTCAGTACCCCAGACACCCCAGGGGGGTGGCAGGTGGGCTCAGGCCCTGGAAGAGCTCAAAAAGGATTTTGAAAAGCAAGTTAGACAGGTGGAGGAAAAACTGGGAAGAGAAATGTCAGAGATGCAAGAAAAGTATGAAAAACGGGTCAATACCTTGGTAAAGGAGACCCAAAAAAATGCTGAGGAAATTAACACCTTGAAAAATAGGCTCACTCAATTGGCAAAGGAGGTACAAAAAGCCAATGAGGAGAAGAATGCTTTCAAAAGCAGAATGAGCCAAATGGAAAAAGAAGCTCAAAAGCTCACTGAATTTAATAGTTCTCTCAAAATTAGAATAGAACAGATGGAGTCTAATGACTTTATGAGAAACCAAGAAATCACCAAACAAAACCAAAAGAATGAAAAAATGGAAGAGAATGTGAAATATCTCATGGGAAAAACAACTGACCTGGAAAATAGATCCAGGAGAGACAATTTAAAAATTATGGGACTACCTGAAACTCATGATCAAAAAAAGAGTCTAGACATCATCTTCCATGAAATTATCAAGGAAAACTGCCCTGACATTCTAGAACCAGAGGGCAAAATAAGTATTGAAAGAATCCATCGATCACCACCTGAAAGAGATCCAAAAAGAGAAACTCCTAGGAACATTGTGGCCAAATTCCAGAACTCCCAGCTCAAGGAAAAAATCTTGCAAGCAGCTAGAAAGAAACAATTCCAGTACTGTGGAAATACAATCAGGATAACCCAAGATCTAGCAGCTTCTACATTAAGGGATCGAAGGGCGTGGAATAGGATATTCCAGAAGGCAAAGGAACTAGGACTCAAACCAAGAATCACCTACCCAGCTAAACTGAGTATAATACTTCAAGGGAAAATATGGTCTTTCAATGAAACAGAGGACTTTCAATCATTCTTAATGAAAAGACCAGAGCTGAAAAGAAAATTTGACTTTCAAACACAAGAATGAGAAGAAGCATGAAAAAGGAAACAGCAAAGAGAAGTCTTAAGGGACTTACCAGAAGTGAACTGTTTACATTCATACAGGGAAAGACAATATTTCTAACTCTTAAAAGCAGTACACTTTATCTAGGGAATCAGTTGAGACAGGTGATATCTCTGAAGAGTATAAACTCTGAGAGCAGAGAAGACAGCCAGTTATAGAAGAAGAAATGAGTCTTTGAGAAGGAATTGTTTTTTATTTCTTCAGAGGGTGGGAGAGTATTTCTCTCTCATCCTTCCACAAGTGGCTTGCATCTTGCAGTGAAGCAAACCTTCTGTTAGGAGATACTGCATCTAGTAGGGAATAGGCATAGACCTTTGAGGTATGATACCAGTGGAGCTTTGGCTAGCTCTGCTAGTAGAGATCCCACATCTAGGAGATCTTGTAGTGATGACACCACAAGAAAAAAAAGGATATCAGGGGCTTGTAATGCTGGAGGTGCTAGTTCCATTAGTTATGGGTATTAACTACCTGTACTCATCTCTTCTTGTTTACTTTATGTTTGTGTCCACTCTTCCCTTTAATTTTGTATACATTTTTGTGAGAGTGTGCCCCCAGTTAAAGAGAATCTTTTGTAGCTACTTTTGCTATAATGCTGTCTCAGCAAGTGTCTTTGCTTTGAACTAATTTTGTCCACAGGCTGCCCACTAAAGTGCCTGGTCCCTCCTATGGCATTATATTAAGGCTTTTCCAGGTCGTGATATTTTTTGTTTTCAGTTGATTTTCTTTTTGCCTTTTAGAATATTGTAGTCTTGTCCTTT
Organism: Bettongia penicillata ogilbyi; assembly: GCA_023548195.1. NCBI lineage: Eukaryota > Metazoa > Chordata > Mammalia > Diprotodontia > Potoroidae > Bettongia > Bettongia penicillata. The sequence continues at coordinate 883,560 of JAJHZJ010000739.1, forward strand.
CCCCTCTTTTCAGTAGTTATAGTAGAGACTTATGTAAATCTTACTGTTATTCCTTTGTATTTGAACTTGTTCTTTCTGGTTGCTTGCAGTAATTTTTTTGTTTCTTTGGCCTGGAAGTTTTGGATTTTGACTATGACATTCCTGGGTATTTTGTATTTGATAATTCCAAAGATGACTGGCGGGTTTGTCCTAATTTCACCTGGCCTTCTGGTTCTTATAGATCTGGGAAATTGAAGCTGAAGCTGCTTTATCTTTGGCACATAATTTCTGCTTGTAAAAGTTTGAGAGGGAAGAGTGGGTGGGAGAGAGACAGAGAGAAATGTACAAACACACAGAGAATGATAGACATAGACTGTTGTAGGCAGCTTCTGTCTTCCTCTCCAACTCTCCTCCCTTTTTTCTTGCTCAGATCATCCTGTGATCAGTGGAGGCTGAGAAGACAGCAGGCATGGCTGTACCCCAGGTACTGTTCTAATTTCTCGGTCTAGTTGGTACCTTCCAGATAACTTCATACGTGGGATTGAAATGGGTGCTTTGGGACAGAGGGGTAGGATGGAGATGAAGTGGTTGGAGATGTCAAATGGAACTGTGAGGGGTGGGCCTGTCAGGAGGAGGGGGTTCATGTCTCCTTCTATGTGGACATTGGTGAGGGTGAGGGGAGTGAGGAAGGGGAGTCAGTCTTACTAATGGGCCTCCATAAAGGGCCTCTACCAGCCTCTGTCTCTTGCAGCAAGTTGTCTGCAGTGCCAAGCGTCAACCTGGCCCATGTGATGAAAGGTGAGAGGGAGGTCCCAGGCAGATATGATACCTGACTTGATATGGGGGTGGTTTGGTAAAAAAGCACAGAAAGCTTAGGGTCAGGTGGATCTGAGGGTGGCAGATTGAGAGCCAGGGTTAGAAGCTGAGATGAGGGGTTTCAGCCTGATGGTGGGAAAAGCTTCCTGGGATGAATTCAACACTGGCCAGTCAACTCAGGGTGAAGGGGATGAGCTGAAGGAGCTGTCTATAACAAGCCTTTTATTCTGGGCAGTTCTGACATCAGCATCCATTTTGGAATCTCAGACGAAGAGAAGGCAGCAATGAAAAATCGGGGGAAGCATATCTTGAAATCCCTGAAGGGCTTGGGCTTCAATGCCAGAAAGGTATGGAGCCATGGAGGCCCTGGTGTGGGCAGAAGCCAGGAGCATCTAGATGCTCTGCAGAAGTTGCTCTGAAGTGGATGCTTGGGGCTTGACTAACTCTTTATTGGACTCAATTCCAGTCTTTCCTTCCTTCCATTTCTTGCTTCATTGATCTCTGACCTACTGTCTTTCCAGGGTGTGGACCCTGGTATCTTCTCTCCAGGTACCTTTTCCCAGGAGTTGTCATTAACCCTTTTCCCCCTCTTTTCAATGCAGTTTATAACCCTTTCTTCTCCCCCTACCAGGATGTGAATCTTCAACCTCCTAGAGTGTAATTTCTTCTATACCTTACCCAAATATGAAGGCTACCCACCATTCCTATCCTCTGATGTAACATTTCCCTCTCTCATATCCCTTCCCAGGTGGGAACGCTGGTAAGATACTTTCACCTCTCTCTCTACTGTGCCTAGGTCCCTGTGGTTTCTGTGCTGGTTTCTGGTGGGGGCCTGAGGGCTGCCATAGCCTGCCAAGGTGTCCTTAGTGAACTGAGCCATGTGGGGCTTCTGGACATGGTCACATACATTGCAGGGGTGTCTGGCTCCACCTGGTAAGAACTTGTCAGTGTGTGTCTGGGAAGGGAATCCATATCTCCACTGGATGAAAGGGGACCTGGGCTCACCGCCAGGCTCTATGCTCCACAAAATTCCATTCCACAAGTCCCCTGTTGTCTCCTGATCACACTTGCTCCATGCGTAATTTTGAGCCTACGGCCCAAATGATATTGAAAGAGTTCCCGTGAGGATAGAATGATTGACAAAGAACTTGGTGAAATTGTAAAGGGTTTGAGAGGAAGAATGGGCGGTGTAGATGGCCATGCTGAGCCATACTGTAAAGCACTTTGGAGATCAACAAACTGTGTAAATGGAGCATTGGGTTGAAAGTCAGGGAGTTTTCAGAGTGAAGGGCCATCCAGGCCTTTGTGAACTTCTAAGCACTTGGAAACCATGATAAAAGGGACGAAGGAAGCAAGAATTTCTTGAGCACCTAATGTGCCAGGCAGTGTGCTAAGCAATTTTACAAATGCTATCTTGTTGGATCCTCACAGCACCCCTGGGACATGGCTACTATTATTCCCATTTCATAATTGAGGAAACTGAGGCAGGCAGAGGTGAATTCACTTGCCCATAGTCCCATGACCATTCAGTATCTGAGGTCATATTTGAACGAGGGTCTTCTTGACTCTAGGGCTGGTGTTATGTATACTAGGGTGCCCCGCTAGTGGCCTAATTGCTTTGTAACTGACCAGATCTTTCACTAGTTACACATATAGATGCTTTTCCCTAGGTGCTTGTCCTCCCTCTACACCCAGAGGGATGGGTGGAAAGACCTGGAGAAGGCAGAAAATGAACTCAGGAGGCGGCTGAAGGAGGACTCCTGGGATTTATCTGTCGCTGAAGATAAGCTCTGTGAGGCTGCGGAGAGGGATGACTATTCCCTCACTGACTTCTGGTCCTATTCTGTTGTCTACTACCTTACAAAGGAAGTAAGCTGTACATTGGAACCCAGGGGAGCTGGGAGGAGGGGGAAGTTTCATCTCAGGGTGAAGGTGTTCCCATTCTATTACCCTGTTTGGGTGGCTGCCCCAGCCCAGGCCTCCTGCTTACTAGTCAATCAACTAGCATTTATTAAGCACCTACTATGTACCAGATACTTTGTAAAGTGTTAGGGCTCTGTTGGGTGATGTCATGTTAACTTATTGGTGGTGAGACTGGGAGGGTCCCTTCAAGTCTGACCTTTGTCAAAAGAGGTCAAATTTAGAGTCAGGAGACCTAGGTTCAAATCCTCTGTTCTGTTGATTCCCTGTGTGACCTTTGGCAAACCCCTTTCTGTCCCTGGACTTCAATTTCCTTAACTGAAAAATGACAAGGTTGGAGTAACAATGATGGTCGATGGTCATTCCAACTGCAAACCCTCTGAATTGGTAACCTCTTGGCACCTCCTGGCTCCATGGGGGACACAACTCCCTGAATCCTTTTCCATTTCTCCATTTTGAATCTCTTCCTCTTAAATCTATTAGCTTCTAGATTCCTGCCTGTCCTGTGTGAGTGAAGAGTCTGAGATGGGTACTGTGCCATATCCCATATTTGCCACCATCGACCATGACCTCAGGTTTGGTGGAAAGGAGAAGATTCTGAGTGAGCATGGCCCTGACATCTCCCCTGGAGGAGACTTAGGGTGGGATGGCAAGATATTTGTCCAGAAGATCTATGTTGGGCAGTGATGTGAGGCAGTGTATGTCCAAGGTCACAACTCTGGGAAGGAATCCATAGCCCATGGATCTTTTTGAGGAAAATTTTACTGAATCTTCACAGCATGTCAGAATTAGAAGGGCTGTCAGTGACTGTCCAGTCCAACCTATGCCAGAACAAGAATCCCCACTTCACCATTCCTACCAAGTAGATACATTCTCCTGATTGGCATGTAAAGCCCTTCACCACCTGGCTCCCTTGCTACTTTACCAGTCTTCTCCTACTTTTCTCCACATCCTCTACAATACAGCAACACTAACCTATTTGCTGTTCCTTGAATAAAATGTTCCATCTTTCTACTCCTTGCTGCTACTAGTCCTTTGGCTTGGGACACTCTCCTTCATCTTTACAGCCTTCTTTCTCTGATTTCCTTCATTCAGCTCAATCCCTATGGAGAGCTTTCTCAGCATTCATTAGCACAACAAAAATAGTACCTTTCCCTCTGAGATCACTTTCCATCTACTCTGTACCTATCTAATTATTTTCATATTGTTTCCACCAATGGGGACTTCATTAGGAGGAACTTACTATAGTCTTCATGAAAGGTAACAACAGCCTCTACAAGAGGGGTTGCTTTGTCAGTGGAGAGAAGTGTGATACTAATGATGTTGTCAAAGTAAAAATGGAAAGAATTGGCAACATATTGATATGTGGGGTGAATTGGAATGAGGAATTGAGAATGGCAGTTTAAAGCTAAGTGACTGGGAGGATGATGGTATATTTGACAGTAATAGGAAACTATGTAAAGATGGGAGGGCTTGGGGAGAGTGATAATATGTTCTGTTTTAGAACTGTTGAGTTTGAGATACTTGTGGAATGTCCCTAGTTTGAGATTTCTATAAGTCTGTTGGTGATACAGAACTCCAGCTCAGGAGAGAGATTATGGTTGGATATAGGGATCTAGGAGTCAGCCATGTAGAGGTAATAGTTGTGCCCATGGGAGCTGATAAGATTACCAACCAAGATGGTATAGAGGTAAAAGAGAAGAGGACTTGGAAAGAGCCTTGGGGAACATCCACGATGGACATGCTCATCTTCCTGATGATCTAGCTAGGACTGGAGAAGAGTGCCTCGATGGGGAGGATGAGATGGATCAGTATCACAAAAACCTGTGGAAGAGAGATTGCCTAATTTAAGGTGATGGCAATCAACAGTGTCATAGGTCCCCATTGAGTCATCTTTCTCATAGCTCAGACTCAACTGCTTTAACCCATCCTCATGTGACACAGACTCAAGTCTCTTTGCATCTTGGCTGCCCTTCTCTGGACTCTGTGAAGATTATCACTGTAATTCCTATACTATGGACCTCAGAACTAAACGCCAGCTTTCAGGTATTAACTGAAGCATGATACAGTGGGACTATTACTTTATTCCTGAAAGGCATACTCTTCAATGTCACTCCAGTAACATTACTTTTGGGAGCTATTATATTACATGACTGATTCATATTGGGTTTGCTTCCACCTAAAACACTCTCATCCTTCTTAGACAAACTACTGTCCTACAAAGCATGCCTCCCACTCATCTTGCATTTGAGAACTTGCCTTTTGAATCTCTAGTATAGGATGTGGGATTTCTATTGAATTTCATCTTCTTAGATTTAGCCTAATACTTTAGTATTTTAGCTTGCTAAAAATGTCTGTGAATCTGACTTGGTTGTCTGTTTTGCCAATAGGCTATCCATCTCAGGTTTATGTTACCTGCAAATTAGATGAACGGGTCATCTATGCCTTTATTCAGATAATTGATAGAAATGTCAAAATGGCACAGGGATTAGTACGGATCCCTGGCATAATTCCCTGGAGACCTCATTTTAAGATAACATTGAATCATAAATTTACCCTTTGAATCTTTATCTTTCATACTTACCCTTTCATTTAAGTTCTCCTGCCAATCTCTGATCATTCTGAGCTTTGACATAATTCTTACAGACTGTTCCATGACCTTGTATTAATTTTCTGTTGTCTATCTCTGTTTCTATTTGATCTAACATATTTTTACAATAGTAGGTATGTGAGTTCCTTGTGCATCAAGGGTGGTCTCTTCAGATAGTTTTTATTACTCCTCCTCGTCAAAATTGTTTCCTCTTATCTTCATAATTTCATCCCTGAGTGACTCTTGGGCTGACATCCCCTGTAGCATTTTAGCCTTTGCATCCTACCTATCTTTCCTCAGAACCTTTGGAGATCTACTTTCCACAAATCTGGTGTTCTTGTCAGAGTATATCCACCTGGGCTCTCCTCTATCATAAACTCTAGAAAACAGTGATCACTTTTCAGCAAGGATCCCCTCATTTCTATGTTAGGAACTAGTTCCTCATTGTTAGTGAGAATCATCTCTAGCATAGAACTTCCCTTTGTTGATTCCTCAACCTTTTGAAGGATGAAATGAGCCTAAAGTAAGTAAAGAGTTTGTGAACTCCTCTGCTTTTGGCAGAGACAGAATTCCATCAGTGATTTGTATAATCAATGTCCCCCATCACCACAGTATCCTTCCTTTGTGCCAGGTTGGTGATCATTCCAGTCATTCTTATATTAATGCATAGTCTAGAAATCCAAATTTCATTTTCAGATATCAACTTTGTCAGTTGTTCATTTCTCAGATTACTTTTTCTCTTTGGTACCTCTTTTCAGGAGACGAGGAGAAAAATATATGTCTCTGTGTTCTTTATTCCCCCTCCCCCTCAAGACTTTGAAATCTTTGGTTATATCTTATTTATTTTTTTAAAAATTCCCCCATTATATGTAAAATAATTTTTAACATTCATTTTTTGAAACTTTGAGTACCAAATTCTCTCCCTTCCTCCCTCTTAACCCCATCTCATTGAGAAAGCAAGCAATTCCATATAGGTTATGTATGTGTAGTCATGCAAAACATATCCATAATAGTGAGGTTGTGAAAGAAAATATAGTCAAAAAGAACCTCAAGAAAAATAAGGACAGCAAATAAAAAGTATACTTCAATCTATATTCAGACACAATCATTTCTTCTTCTGATGATGGATAGGATTTTTTCATTCTAGGGCCTTCAGAATTGTCTTGGATTTTTTTTATTGTGAGAATAGCCAAGTTATTCACAGCTGCTCACATTACAATAGTGCCATCACTTTGTACACAGTACATTTCACTTTGCATCAACCCATGCAAGTCATTCCAGATTTTTCTGAGAGCCTCGTGCTCATCATTTCTTATAGTATAATAGTATTCCATCATAATTACATACTATAACTTGTTCAGCCACTCCCCAATGATGGGCATTCCCTCAATTTCTAATTCTCCATCCTTAGAAAAGAGCAGCTATAAATATTTTTGTACATCTATGTCCCTTTCTTTTTTGTTTTTTCTCTCTTTTGGGATACAGACCTAGTAGTGCTATTGCTAGGCCAAAGGGTATTTATGATTTTATGATTGTAGTTTTTTAGATTTCACCTGGAAATAACATTTGTTCTTGGATTGCTGGAATTTGGTAGTGGTTATCCATTTTGACAAATCTTGGTCAGTTGTCTGGTATACATCAGATATGTGCTCTAAGAAGACAACTGACTTCTCTATTTTCGTGAATCAGCAAGACCTGATTGAGTAAGCCTCAGTGGAGATGTATTGAATGCCTCTACTCCTTGGTATTACTCCCTAAATCATTACTGAGTGATCTCACTTGATAGACATTTCTTAACACTTCTCAGAAAACATATATCCACGTCCTCACCAAATGTACATTTACCTCCATCTTCTTATCAACTTTGCTTTCGTGAATTCATATGTGTAATGGTACCCCTTCACTTCCACTTTGTGACATTCTTCCATTCTCCATTTTCCTTACAGAGGTCAAATTTGCCCTCTGCTTCTTCACATTTTTCTTAAATTTTTGATTTTTCACATTGAAGACCTACTTCCAGTTTTAAATGAATGACTTCATTTACTCTTATAATGTGGAGCATGGAGATGAATTATTTGAACCTCTTTATCATGGCATCATGTTTCATTCTGGGTATCATGGAACATGGATAAGATGGAGAGTGCCCAGAGGAGGGCAAGTAAGTTGCTGAAGGGTCTCAGATTCATCACATATATGGATAGCTGAGAGACCTGGTAATGTTTAGCCTGAAGAAGCGAAGACTTGGCAGTTCATGACAGCTGTCTTCAGATATGTGGATTGTTGTGCTGTGGAAGGGGATTAGATTTGTTGTGCTTCATCTCAGATGGAAATGGGGAAATTTACAAAGAGGCTGATTTATCCTAGATGTTGTGAAAAGTCCCCCGTTATTTGAAGTGCTTAAAAGTAGTGTTGCCTCCCTCCTGCCATGATGCCTTTCTTAGTGGCCTCCTTGCTGAGGAGGCACCTTCCTTGGTGGTCTCTCTTGGTGGCTTTCCTGTTGGGGTGGCATCTTCTTTGGGGATGTCCCTATTGAGGTGGTATCTTCCTTCTCCTTAGAGCTATTCCAGGAGATGCTCAATAGCCACTTGCCATGTATGTGAGGGAACTAGGGTTAGTGTGAGTGGATCTTGGATTATGTAGCTACTGAGTCATATAATCTAACTCTCACAGTTGGTTTTGTTGTTATGCTTCTCTCCTGGGAAGGAGAGCAGCCTGAATTTTGAAAAAGGAAACTGTCATTTGACTGGCAGAAAGATAAACACCATATACTCATTGTAGATCATTACAAAAACTTTTCTGTTCTTCATGGTTGTTGAGATCCTCAGCCTCTTTTAAGACATTACATTTTGGTGTTTATAACTTGTCTCCAAAGTACCTTATTAAGTGAACAATGAGGTAATCCTGATTGACCAATCTTGTTTTCTCCCACTGAGTTGGGTCCAGCCTCCTTTCCTGATTAGGTCCAATTAGTTGGTGCCAGGTAGTCACTAGGAAGAGATTTGTATAGTGAATAGATCTCTCTGGGAAAAGTAGATGATAGGGAACGTGTCTTAATGTGAATGTAGCTGAATATAAATCCCCAGGGTGGTGTGAGTCTATCTTTGTGGAAATTCCCAGTCCATGGTATTAATTTTTCTGGATGTGAATCTTATCCTGTTGTGACTCTTACCCTCATGTAACATCTACTCACCAAAGCCACAGTTTTGTTTTCTTCCCAGATGCCTGGTTTGAATTCACTCCTGATTGGGCTGGCTACTCCACACTTGGCTCTTCAACTCCTGGTGCTTACGTCTCCACCACTCATTGTGGGAGCGAGTTTGAGGGAGGGAAGCTCATCAAACAAAAACCTGAAAGAGATTTCTCCTACCTGCGAGGTAAGGACTGAACCTATCCTCCAACAAGAGTCAGAGCCACAGGAGCCATGGGATTGTCCCTCATTCAATGTTACCCTCCCAATATCTGGCATCCAATTAGAGTCCTGGTTCCCAGACGTTTCTCACTCTTGAAAAGTCTCTGCAGAACTGTGTGAGATTACTTCCTGATATGAATCCCAGTATGAAACCCTGTTCACTCCTCATGTAGTTTGGGATGCCAGATATGAGATACCCTTTTCTTCAATGTCCCTGCTGGTTACTTGGAAATCTGAACTCTCTACTAATCTGAAAGGACAGAGGGAGGGACAATGGACAGAGGAATATTCTTTTGGTACTTAGAGATACAAAGAGTCAAATGAGAACCCAGCCTGTAATTCCTTTCTGTGATATTCTCCTCCTCCTCTTCTCTACAGCATTGTGTGGCAGTGCTCTGGCTGACATAAATACTAATCTCAAAACCATCTGGGGTAGGTGTGAAAAACAGGTTTTCCTCAGGGTTCTGAGGAGGGAAGGGGTACAAACTGAAATTTGACACTAGGATGGACCTTTCTCTTAAGCCCTAGTGAAAGAATCTCCATTCTCCTTGTAGATAACATCTGGAAATTTATCTCCGGTTCACACAGTCTGGAAAAAGTGCCAATTACTGATCCTGAAGGTAAGGAACTGAACTTGGATCCTCTCATGTCTTGTGATGGGTTTGGCCCTAGGTATCAAAGATCAGTTTTTTTTTTTGAGGGAATCAGGTTAAATGACTTGCCCAGCAGCACACAACTAGCAAGTGTCTTGAGGCCAGATTTAAACTCAGGTCTTCCTGAATGCAGGTCTGGTGCTCTGTCCACTGTGCCACCTAGTTGCCCCAAGGATCAGTTTAAACAAGTCATATTGGGTGATTATGGCTAAATAAATACACTCATCTTGCTTGAAATTTTAATGATCTGGATTATGTGAAGTGGGATCAGCACCTCTTAAATGATACCTGACAGCCCTACCTAGGTACTCAGTGGGAGCATTGCTCCCTATGTTCATTGTTTCCTCCCTTTGAGAACCCATGCAACTCCCCTTGGTTTCTGGAGAACAAGAGAGAAAAAGGCACCATTGAATACTAAACACGAAGCATTTCCTAAATAATAAAGCAAAAGTAACTGTAATATTTACTCAGTAAAATCAAACACAGGAATAATGGAAAAGTTAGTGTACCCATGGACCTAGATCACCCTCCCACTAATGCACACAGTATCCCCAAGGGAAGAGAAACAGAGGACACACAAGGAAGTCAAACAGTAAGTAACATAGAGAAATCCATGTGCATGGGGCAACAGATCACTCTGGAATAGTCTTCAGAATTGTTTATCTCTTTGGTATGCACCATGTATCACTTGGCAAGCTAAATCATTTTTTAGCTCGTTGTTCTCCTGTAGAGCAAAGTCACTTGGCTGCTCCTTTTGAGCCATCTTGGGCTACTGAATAAGGGTCAAGTTCTTTTTAGCACATAGCTGCCAGTGATAAGGCATTCACAAAGTGTTAGGCTCATTTAGCAAAATATAATATGCTCTGTTGGGGAAAAGCAGTTCCATTGATTTTGGAACCAGTGAAGCTAATCAGGTCTGTTCTCTATGAGCTATGAGAAGCTTTCGTCTTTCAAACTACAAAGGGCCCATATTTTCACCTCTAAAAGGTTTCCCATCTTAGTTGGCACTAGTTAGGCACAATGAGCCTAATAACTCTTTCCATAGATGGAGGATTCTGATGTTCTCCAGTCACCTTTCAGCACCTACAGAGCTCTTCTCTTTTAACATCTACTGACTTCAGCTGCCAAGCCCATCTGTCAGTCTTTCTCAGTCCGTATCAGCTTCTATATCTTGTGTTATGTCAGGTGCTTCTCTCTGTATTTTCTCTTCTCAGCCTCTGACTCCTCCTGTGCTCAGCTTCTCCTATCCCATTTTCTGTATCTTCTAGTTTTCACTATATAATTTATAATAATTCACATCAGGGCCTTTACACAAATGGTGACACATTTCTATCTTATGATGTGAAACTAAAAAATTCCTATATTTTTAGTGAAACTAAAAAATTCATATATAACTATTCCCTGCATTCTAAACAGGTATTGTATGGAAAATTTCCATTTAAATCTTCAAATTGTTTACATAATTATATGTATGATGAATTGCCCATAATGCCCTGAAGTCTTCCCCCTATGTCCTGTTGAAAAATTTCCATGACAGGCAGTTTTCTATCAACTCCACAGTACATCCACATATCTCTTCAATCCTTTTTGGGAGGATCGAGTTTCTTTTCAAGTTCAATTTGTCATTATCTTTCACATGAATACTCTTTTTCTGCTCCTTTAAGCAACTCAAAACATCTTATAACAAAGGAATCACACTCTATATATACAACACTTAGAGTAGTTCCTGGTGAAGACATTGAACTTGGGCTTACTGTTAGGGCACTACACTCTTGGAGAGCTAGAGATTCACAAGAATTTATGAGTCTTACCCAATTGTTTCAAGACTCACAGTGACTGTGTCATTTAGGGGCCCATCATGCCTGAAATGTCCATGAATTGGATTATGTGGACAGGATTCAATGGTTCTCAAGTATCCCTAATATCATGACACCCTGTGCTCAGAGGAAGCTGTATTACTCCCTTACTTTGTTCCTCATTCATCCCTTTAAGATTCAATGCATGAATTTGTAAATAGTTTTAGGATAATCCAGTCAGCTCCCTTTAGTGTACAGACAAGAAATACCAAAGCAAACATTATTTGATGTTACTAGATAGGTTAACCCCCTTGCCTTTGAATTTGCACTGTCTGAAAACCATGCTGGTTTTTAGGATTATGAGCCTGGGTATGGTGTTCTGCATTGGTGGAGGGCATTTTCTTCTTCTGGGTATTCTCTGTGTCAATAAAATTACATATTTAGTCCTTATCCTTATATTCTGTATATTGTTATATATGCATTGGCAGTCTCTTTCGGGAGAATGTAAACTCCATGACAATAAGAATTCCTTTATTTTTTGTTATTTATAACCCCAGTACCTAGCACGTAATAGGCTCTTAATACAAGCTTGCTTGCTTGTATGGATTATTTCAAATACATGGTGACAGCCATTCTTCCCTTCTGATACATTTCTTACTATTTGAGGAAAGGAAAGAGAACTGGGCTGTGACATAACATTTCACTCAGCCACCTTCACATTAAAAATGTAATAATACCAACAATGATGATTACTCCTGCATTCATAGTACTGTAAGGTCTACAAGTCACTCTCCTGAATAGAACCTGGGAAAATAGATAATGCAAATGTCATCCCCCTCATTTTAGAGATGAAGAAACTGATGCAGATCAGAGAGGGAGGTGACATGACTTCTGTGACACAGGGAATGCCATAACTAGGATTCAATTTCAGTTCATGGTATTTTTTTTCCACAAAATTTGCTACTATCTAGGATGACTCTAAAGAAAATATTGCTTGCAGGATCATCGGTTTAGGTGACCAAAGGATGTGTGGTTTTCATCTCTCTAAGGATCTTGGTGTTCATACAGCTTCTGAGGATGACTTAAGCGGTGGAATTATTGACTGCTCCAAGCACCTTCAATCTTGGACCAGTAGGCATCTACCTGTGAATAGATGAATTCTCTAGGCCTCCTACCAGAAGACAGGGTTTTCCACTTTTCAGTCACCATTACTTGGCCCCTGGGGCCTTGCAGAGTCAGAAAGAAGGAATATTATTTATATTGTGACTTTTCTTATCAGGAGGTACCATGAAAGCCACCATGGATCAACTATTCAACTTGATTTCCACCTTTGTAATAGATGGACACTGTTCAGAAGAGAGCCTGAAAAATCTTCAGTGTATAATGACAGGTATGAAGGGATGGTGGTGGTTCCTGTAAGTTGTTCAGTACCACAGAGAGATCCTCTCCCTTGTGCAGAAGCTCATAGAATCTGAAAATTAGAATGACTCTTAGACTCAATTTGCAGAAAGCACATGTGGGATTTATTTTAGAACCAATGAGGAATAAGGGTCAGATTTGGGAGGCAAACCAGGGTCTTTTGGTTTCAGATCTAGGCTTCTTGATATTGCATGATGAGGGCTTAATTCCATGTGTGGGGGTGTCCTTTACTTGGGTCTCATCTTTTATTAACCCTCAGGAAGCCTTTGATGTGTTGAATAAGACAAGACATCAACTTTTGGGCAGCTCCTAGTTTAAAAGAGAAGACAATTTTCACCTCTAGGAGTCTCTGGTGTGATGTTGAGACACAATCCTGCCCTTGGGGGATCCCCTTAGTCTGAGGGAAGAGCCATATTTGTGCCACTGAGACAGTCCAGGCCTGACATTGTAGACTTTACTTCAGAGGACCCCCAATTTAAGGGAAGAGATTTGGCCCCTGACTGAGAGAGAAAACTCACGTATGACATTATGGGCACAGAAGCAGAATAGGGAATAATTTTTCAGTTTTGTTTTCAAAACTCTTGAGAACTCCACAAACAGCCTTAGGTGCTATGTCCTCCAAAAACATTTGACGAAATTTTCTGTGTGAAGATCATTTGTGAGTCCCAAAGGGATCTGGCCAAGGTATGACATAGCCAGTCAGGGCACATCAGGATGCATCTGACATCCAGAATGATGTTGTCACACTTTGCTTTCCGCATTTCTTGTCCTGCCTTTTTCTAGACTAGTTGAATTCCTGAGCAAAAGGGTTTGCATATATGGAGTCCTTTGAGGGTGCAGAGATTGATGCATTCTATTTCCTTCCACAGGGAATAAACATTTTTCTGATGCTGCAACTCAGACTGAACAGATGATGGAGCACTTGCATGAGGCCTCTCCAGATCAACAGAGACAGTTCATTTTGAACTTAGTGGAAAAGACCTTTCAGCCATATTTGGACAAAAAGAGTGAGTACAATTTTAAAATTTCCCTGCAGCTGCACCAAAGGGATAACACCTGTCCTCTGTCTAATATTGGATGACCAATGTATTCTCTGGAGGCAAGTGAGGACAGTAGGGAGTGAGATGCAACAATCCCAAATTCTACAGAGTATCATACCATTTGAGAATGCCTCTTCCAAATCCCTTTTCTTCATGATGATGAAAGCAAAGCTCAGAGAAGGGCAAAGGTTGGTCCAAGGTACCATTCTTAAACTAGAATATCCAAGGAGCATAGGATTTAGAGCTATAAGGGATCTTAGAGTTGAGCTAGGCCAACCCCTTCATTTTATGGAGAAAGATACTGAAGTCCAATGAGTATAAATAGCTTGGACAACGTCACATAGCTAGTAAGTATCAGATCCTGTCCTCCAACTCAATTTTTAGGGCTTTACTTTCTCTGCTTTTGCTACCCAACTTATCTGGAGTTTTGGTCCTTGCTTTTCCCAACATTGGACTTCTTTCATAGACATCTTTTATAGACATTTTCTGATACTGATTTCTCTTTCTCTAGGCAGCTCTTTCTCAAATTTTGTCAAAAAGACCTGTCACTGTATCTTACACTGGAAGTGGGGAACAACAAATAACTTTCTGTACAAATATGGTAAGGGCTTTTTTTTTTTTTTTAAAGCATCACGGTATTTGATTAGGAAAGAACTGGAGTGGTCACCATTATCCAGTCTAGATCTGGGAAGCTGTATAGCATCTCTGGCAAGTGGTTGTCCCCTTTCTGCTGGAAGACCTTCAGTGATAGGAATAACATCCCGAGATGGGCCATTCTGTTTTGGTGCAAATATTTTCTTGTCTGTGTCATATCAACATGCATTTAGTAAGCATTTGTTCCATTCCAGCCACTGTGCTAAGCACTGGAGATACAAAGAAATGTAACTCCCCCTTATTATTTGCCTTCCAGGAGTTTGGAATCTAATGGTGAAGACATGTAAACAATTATGTACAAAGAAGAGAGAGACAGGATAAATTGGGGGAGGTCCAGAGAGGGAAGTCACTAATGTAAGGGGGACAAAGAAAGGTTTCTTTCAGGAAGTGTGACTTAGCTGGTACTTGAAGGAAATGAGGGAAACCAGTAGGTAGAGGTAAGGAGGAACAGTGTTACAGGCATGGGGGACAAGCAATAAAAAATGTCCAGAGTTAAGAGATGGAATGCCATGTTGGGAAGTTTTTCCTCATATCTAAGTGAAATTTACTGTCATAATGCTTTCCCTTCTCCAGTGCTCTTAGTTCTGCTTTCTGGGGCTAGACAGAACAACCAAGACAGTCTTTCCCATATCCACCCTTCACATATTTAAAGACAAGGTATCTTCCTCTACCCACCCTCCCCCTTTCTCACTCCATCAATGGTCATCACTAGAGCCCCTTTGGCATGGGGTACCAGAAAAGAGGTCAGAAAGTAGAGAAAGAAAGCAGGGGTGGGAAGTGTGAAGGGGATTTTGAGGGGGCATCCATAGAATGATTTCTTATCAGTGAATGGAAGAGAATGTATCTCTGGTTGATGGTGGATGAGGCCACAGCTAGCCATAAGAATGGCTAGTAGACTGACCTCTCTGAGGTTTTGTTTCTTTCTAGCTATTGCTTATGTGATCCTGATTCAGGAATGGGTTGAATCTGAGATTCTGATTTTGTGAGTCTTTGGTCTTCCCCTTCCCCACCCCCACCCCAGGTGACACTGGTGACAAGCTTCTTACAGACCAGAAAAACATGTATTTGGTGGATGCTGGCTTGGCTATCAATTCTGCCTATCCCCTGGTCCTTCCCCCAATTCGGAACACTGAGATCATCCTCTCCTTTGACTTCAGTGAAGGGGATCCATTTGAGGTAACAGGAAGGACATTTTCCTCTCCCAAAGACCCTGGTCAGGAGCAATCAGCAAAAAGGAACCTTTGTTTGGGATGTGAGACTTGAGTCCTAATCCCCAATTCATGGTATGACCTTCATCCAGTCCTTTTCTCTCTCTGATTAGCCTCACTTTCCCTCTCCAGAAAGTGTACTTTTTGGAGGAGGTTTGAAAGTCTCTAGAGACCCTTCAGGCTCTGGAGCCTTCAGGTGGCAGCTACAGTGGGTCTGTATCTCCTCTCCTTAGACAATCAAGGCCACAGAAAAGTACTGCAAAGCCTGCCATATCCCTTTCCCTCCAGTGGATGATTCTAAGCTCGACCAAGATGCCAAGGCTCCCTCTGACTTCTACATCTTTGAAGGGGAGAATGCACCTGTGGTCATGCACTTCCCACTTTTTAATAAAGTGAATTGTGGCAGTGAAGGTATGAGTTTGGGCTGCAGAGTCACTGAGGTGCCTTGCACTGGGTTGGTGGAGGTGGGGTAAAGAGCATTATGGTACTGGCTTCAAAGGGGTTCCTGTCACCTGGATTGTTGTGGAGTTGCAAGCATGAGCTTTGGTGAAGTTTCCTTAACTGCTGACAAAAAGATGTTATCCATCTCCTGGTAGCCTTAAGGTGTGATCCCTACTTCTTTGTAGTCTCCTTCATTGTCTGAAATGGCAGGTGTGCTAAGATTTCCAGGACCTGCCGTCTGAGTGGTTGTGGTGGTGGAGGGATTTGAGACTTATATGGATTCTCTTGGTAAAGTAGCTTGGCTGAAGGGATTGGATTGAGCTCTGTCTGGCCCAGGGGGTTTTTATCCTCTTGCAAACATGTGGCAAGTATGAGGCATGTTCCCAGAGTTAGCGTGGGGAAGTTTGCTTTGGCTTTTGGATTGTTCCTGATCCCATAACAGCTATAGGGTGGCAATAGGATATTGCCAACCCAAGTAAAGAGTAAAGAGTTGTGGTGGGCCCCCCGCACTTTCAATTCTCAGTGGAAGTATGCTTTAGAAGCATTCATGCCTCTTTCATCTCTTTCCTGATTTAGCCAGGTGCTCCAAACTTTTCTGACATTGGCAGCTAGGTTTGCACCAGTGCCCATCTTAGAGATACTGGCCATCCTCCTTAAGGCCCAGAAGAATTTAGTGTGAAATGGGTTCAGGGACACTCTTAGGATGCTAGTGCTTCTGTCCTATTAGGTCCACATCTAAAAAGCAGCACCACAGGGCCTGGCCTAGTTTTTTTGAGTCCTATTTGATCCTGGGTAAGGATGGGAAGAGCTAGTTCATAAACTGTCATTTCACACTATCCAAGGGATATAAGTAAAATCAAGTCAATTAGCATTTATTAAGTGTACAATAATGAGACCTGTGGTCAACTAGATGGGGGCAGCTCATTTTAGGGAAGGGAAGAAAATGGGGGCTAAGTCAGGAAAGTCCTGTCCCAGTCTTGTTCACACAGGCTTGCCCATGGATCCCATTCAGCTCTGCAGGCTGGAGTTAATATTCTGACATGCCCCTCAGTGCCCTCAGCAGCAGTCTGCACATCTCTTCCCCTTGCTTGGTGGTTTGTTGATTTCTCAGAAATAACTGGCAGTATCAGTTCTGTTTTCTAATTTAGTGAACCTGCTACAGTTTCAGTGCCTAATCCAGTATCCAACACTGTCATCAGATCAACTACAGTCTAATGTTCTGTTCCCTCTACAGTGGGTTCTACTGCTTATAATCCTTGTAAGACATTTTATAGGCTATCTGTCTAAATATTCTGAAGTAGGTAACTGATTACAACATTATTAAATGCCCCATGACTTTGTAGTATTAACACAGTGGGTTACAATCTGTGGACTCTCTCCCCCTCTATGCTCAGTAAACTCTTGCTACACCTCTCCAAAACTTTCAGCTCTTTCTCTCTTATTAGCTGCCCAGCTCAACCCCTTCTCCTTCCTAAATCTCATACCCCAGACTTGTATCACACTAAACCAAGCATCATTTATAACAGCAAAATTTCAAGTTTCTAAACATCCTGATTTTCACAGTTCAAGGATTTAGAACTGAGAGGAAACTCAGTTGTCATTTAGTTCTTGTCTTACAAATGGGGAATCTGAGACTCTGAGAGTCTAAGGGACTCACTTAAAGATAATCAGATTATAATTAAAAGAGACAGGGTCTGAACCCATACTTTATGACATTATGCATCCAGCACCTTTTCCACTATTGATTGCATGAATTTCTAATTTTCAATCATTATTCTTACTTGTTTTCAAATTGCCCATGATGTGTCACCTAGTAGGGCAATTCCAGTAGCCTTCTCCAAATTCACATCAAGGATGATGATGTTAAAGTTGAGAATTATTGGAAGCCTCCCAACTTCTCTGGTAGTATTCATGTCAGAAGCATCATCTCTCAACTTTCACTTGCTGTCCCATGGACTCAGTTAACAGGAGGCTGACTCAGGCTTATAGATGTAGCAGCTGATATAACAATTACAGAAATGGTGCTTTAATAATAATAGCTAGCACTTATGTAGTACTTTAAGTTTGCAAAGCACTTTACATATGTAATCTCACTCAGTCTTCACCATAACACTGTGACATAGAGACTCTTATTATCCCAATTTTACAGATAAGGAAACTGAGGCAGATAGAGGTCAAGTAACTTGCCCAGGATCACACATCTAGTAAGTGTCTGAGGCAGGATTTGAACTCTGGTCTTCCTGACTCCAGTTATGCCACTCTATCCACTGTGCCACCTCGTAAGTTAACAAGCATTTATTAAGCATCTACTCTGTGCCAGGCACTGTGCTAAGCAGTTGAGCTACAAAGAAAGAGAAAAGACAGTTCCTGTTTTCAAGGAGCTCACAGTGTAGTGGGGGAGATATGCAAACAACTGTATACAAACAAGACATGGAGAAGACAAGTTGGAGATAATCAATAGAGGAAACACACTAGAATTAAGGTGAGTCAAGAAAAACTTCCTGTGGAAGTGGTTTTAGCTGAGACCTGAAGGAAGCCAGGGAAACCAGGAGGCAGAGATGAGGAAGGAGAGAATTCCAGGAATGGGATTCATAGTCAGTGAAAATTGGGAGATGGAGTGCCTTGTGTGAGGGACAGCAAAGAGGCCAATGTCATTGGAAGAATAGTGAGTGTGTGTGTGTGCGCGTTAAAGTGTGAGAAGACCAGAAAGGTGGGGAAGGTCATGAAGGGCTTTGAATGCCAGACAGAGAATTTTATGTTTGATCCTACAGGTGTTAGGGAGCCATTGGAGTTTATTGAATGAGGCGAGATGAGGTGACAAGGTCAGAGCACTATTTTAGAAAAATCACTTTGGTGGCTAAGTGGAAGATCAGTTGGAGTGGAGGGACTTGAGGGAGGCAGAGCACCAGTGGGTGTGATTTGATGTGGGCCTGCCCCAGAGGGGTGGTAGTGTTAGAGGAGAGAAGGGAGCATATTTGAGAGATGTAACAAAGGTGAAATCGATAGACTTTGTCTACTACTGTTTGGATACAGGGGATAAAATGAAGAGTCAAGGATAACTTCTAGGTTGTTATTGGGAGGTTGGTGGTTATAGTGGACAGCGACTGGAAAGTGAGAAAGAAGCAAGAGTTTTGGAGAAAGGATAAGTTCAGTTTTGGACATGTTGAGTTAAAGATTTCCAATAAGCAGTTGAAGATGAAAGATCAGGAGAGTGGTTGGGACTGAATGAGTAGGTATGAAAATCATCAACATAGAGATGACAATTAAATGCCTGTTATTTCATCTATAAAATGATGAATATTCAGTGTCAACTATCAAGTAAAATAGTACAGAAGGAGAAAATAGAGCTCAGGATAGAGTCCTGTCAGACCCCGACAATTAGCAGTCATGACCTGTCTGAAGATCCAACAAAGGATGCTAAGACTGAGCAGTCAGGTAAGTACGAGGAGACCTAGGAGAAAATAGTATCCCAAAAGTCTGAAGACAAGAGAATAATTGATGTCATCAAAGACTACAGAGAAACCAACAACTATAACTGAGAAAAGGCCATTAGATAAAGCAATTAAGAGATTGTTAGTAACTTTGGAGAGGGCTAAGTGATAAAAGGAAGAGAGACACGGGGGAGGGAAAGGGAAGGAGGGGACAAGTACTGGAAAAGTTTTGATGGTTCCTAAAATATATCTAGTTTCATGTCAGAAAATAAGCAGTTTGGGGAGGTTCATGGAGGACAGGTGCTTTGAGGAATGGTTGAAGGAGTTAAGGATTTGTAAGGCATCATCACTGTGGGTAGGAATGATTAAGTAATTATTTTCTTGTGTCACTGGGGGCCTTTGATTTGAGGCTGGATGATCTTTTGTTAAGGATATCAGAACAAGTATGTGAAAAGAGGGGGCATCTGAGGTCCTTTCCTGCTCTGAGATTTTGTGACTGCCTGTTCTTAGAGCTGTTTTGATAACAAGACTCCAGAAGGCACTCTCTTCTAATGGTGAGGGCACAATCCAGAAAGCCCTGCTTGGTGACATCGTGGTTTCTCTGTCTCTTTCTGTCTTAGAGGTCATTGAGCACAGACATAAGACGTATTCAACATTCCACTTCACAAACTATTCTGATACTGAGGTGTGTCAACTACTGGAAGACTCAAAGGCAAATGTCAGAAACAACAAGGATCGTATCTTCATGAACATCTGTAAGTTTGCAGAGGCAACCTCATAGGAAGTAGCCTCATGAACTTCTGCCCTCACAGAGTTACACACATACTAAGACTGGTTTCCGTTACATGGGAGCAGCTGCCATTCGTTCGCTTCTTTGGGAAAGGCACTCATTCACTTCTCAGTTAAGTGCTTCAAGTGGCTGACTTTTGTTTTATGGCCTCAACATTTTGCTTTGTACCCTCATGTTTCATGTAAATTACTGACATTCTACTTACCCTTTCCTAGGCCCAATAAAATATTGCTCTGACTCCCAGCAGTCTCTTGTTCCATTCTTCTGCTTTACTCAGTGCTATTTGCAGAAACTTAGTGTTGGTAAGAGGAGTGCTGATCCCAGGGTCAGCTCACATGAGTTTGTTTCTTGGTTCAGACACTGGATATATGACCCTAAGTCACTCAGGTGGTTTCTCTGAGTTTCTGTTATTTCATCTAAAGAATGATAATATATTTAATGTCTAGGTCACATGTTTGTTAAATGAGGTTGGGAATATCACATAATCAACAAACACTTATTAAGTGCTTACTGTATGCTAGGTACAAGGCCATGAACCAATATGACGTTTGGCACAACAGAAGCTACTTAGTCATGAGGTAGAATGATGTAATAGGGGAAAACAAAAAGATGTGGAAAAAGGATTACATGAAATTTTTTATTGGGAGATACCACTATTATTTGGAGTTTGGAAGAGAAGGCTTCACGTACGACGTTGTCCCTTAAGATCAACATTCAAGGAATAGAGGACTTTCAAGAGATAGACTGGGGAGTGTTCATTCCAGGAATGTAGGTATCTTGGAGAGGGGAGAGGAAAGGAGGAGGACCAAGGAAGGGGATGTGGAAGGAGATAAGGCTGTGAAAGAAGATAAGGCTAAGAGACAAATGAAAGTCCTGAGAAACAGTTTCAGAGTAATTAATAATCAATGTGTTAATTAGCCTAATTGCTAATCAGTAAATTGATGGTAAGTGGCTTTGATGGATTGATGGGACCGCGATCCATTAAGGAAAATACCATGTCTTTCAAAGCAACACAGTCCTTGAATTTTCCTATGTTTCAGTAGCCCAGATCATTTATACCTCTGACAAACGTGGCCCACTTAATTAGCTTAGTTGACAGTCCTTTCTCTGTGGCTCTAGGCCCACCCCAGATTAGTTACTATTCCTTTCACTATTGTATCTAGCTAACCCCAGACTTCTTACCTCTTAATCTCATCTAAATCCTTTCACTGTCCTCTTTTGCATACAAATTATCAGTCTCACCCCCATTAAGTTGCAGATTCACAAAGAATCCGGCCTACTCCTATCATCCTTACAATAAACCTTGCCACTGACTGAAAGAAGACTTGAGTGCTGGAATTCTTTCCATGTGGACTCCCCTGTATGCTTGCATTTCATGGTTCCTAGCACCCCAAACCACACCAGTTTCTCTTGGTAAACAGACACCTAGTTGAAATAGTGAATGACAATATACTTTTAGAAAAGGTGGTGCCTTGACAGGTGAAAAATCAACCTGAGTTGGTGAACAATTAATAAGGGGGTAGACTTTCAAATGAGAAGATGGGATGAAAGCCCTTAGTCCCTCTTTCTGAGAATCTAACTTGATCAAGAGATTCAGTCACCTCCAGCAACTTGGACAAGGAAATTCACCCAGAGCTGGATTCCCCTAAACTCCAACTGGAAGGGAGGGTTTGCCTTCGGGTGGATTTCGCCTAGATTAGATTCTGTTTACACTATAAACAAAAGTGAAGTCTTCTGGTTGAGTAGGGTCTTGCCTAAGTTTGAAGAGCATGTTCCATGAGGATTTGGGCAATCTTATCTGTCAGCAATGTCCTTCAGAGACTGACTGACCTACAGCGGCTGGTAAAACCTTAATCTGAATCAAACAGTTAATAATTAATTCCAATATTTTATAAACTGTTTTTGAAAATAGAAGAACAGATCTTACCAGACTCTTTCAATGAGACAAACATGGTCTTGATACTAAAATTAGGGAGAAGGTAGAGAAATGAAACTATAAACCACTATCTCTAATGGATATTAATGCAAAATTTTGGAACAAAATTTTAACAAAGGGAATATAATTGCATATCTTACAGATTAGACACAATTACCAGGTTGGATTTACACCAGGAATGTGGATTTGGTCTACTATTAGGAAACTATAAATATCATAGACAATCTTAATAATAAAAACAATAAAATCACATGATTATTTAGGCACAGAAAATACTTTAAAAATACAATGCCTTTTTATATTAAGAATATTAAAAACATAGCAATAAATCCACTCATATGCAAAGATTTACTAGTGGTGGCAATTGGTTGTTGTCTTTTGTACTGGAAGGCACAAAAATGATACAATTATGGTAGAGTCAAGTTACAATGTGTTCTAATGGCTGATCGTACCAATACTGGCTCAGAATGTTCTTCCATGGGTCAGGTACAAATCGTCCAAATGAACATTTGGAGTGGGTTCTCTAAATTTGCACATCTCAAGTTTCTTTTGAGCAACTTCAATTCTGCTTTGCTCATAGACCACAGCACCTTCTCTGATGAGTGCCCTTCATGGTGGTGGTGCTGTGCCAGTGGCCCCTATGTTATACAATCATTCCAAAATTCTTTTTTAAATTTAAATTTAATTTATTTTTATTTTTTATTATTATTACATTTTTCAGTGTTCTACAATAACTTCCATATATCTTAGATTTTTTTCCCCTCCTTCCCCCCTTGTTCCCTACCTCCCCACTCCCTCCCTGAGATGGCATACAGTTTTATAGAGGTTCTACACATGCATTCCTATTAAATATATTTTCACCTTAGTCATGTGGCATAGAAGAATTAAAATGAATGGGAGAAATCATAAAACAAACCAAAACATAATACAAAAGAAAATTATCTGCTTCATTCTGTGATAGAATTCCATAGTTCTTTCCCTGGATGTGGAAGGCATTTTGCCTCAAGAAACCATTGGGAATTATTTACGTCCTTGCATTGCAATGAAGTACTAAGTCTACCAGAAAAATTTCTCATATACTTTGGTTGTTGCTGTGTATAAAGTTCTCCTGGTTCTGCTTCTTTCACTCAGCATCAGTTAATATAAGTCTTTCCAGGCCTCTCTGAAGTCTTTGTGTTCATCATTTCTTATAGCACAATAGTATTCCATTACATGCATATATCACAATTTGTTCAGCCATTCCCCAGTTGATGGGAATCCCCTTGATTTCCAATTTTTGGCCACCACAAAGAATGCTGTTATAAATATTTTTGTACATGTGGGACCCTTTCCCATTTTTATGATCTCTTGGGGATACAGTCTTAGAAGCGATATTGCTGGGTCAAAGGGTATGCATATTTTAGTAGCCCTTTGGGCATAGTTCCAAATTGCTCTCCCAAATGGTTGAATCAGCTCACAGTTCCACCAACAATGAATTAGTATTCCAGCTCTTCCACATCTTCTCCAATATTTATCTACCTATTTTGTCATGTTAGCCATTCTGATAGGTGTGATGTGGTATCTCATAGTTGTTTTGATTTGCATCTCTCTAATCAATAGTGATTTAGAATATTTTTTTCATATGACTACAGATAACTAATTTCTTCCTCTGAAAACTGCCTGTTCATATCATTTGACCATTTATCAATTGGGAAATGACTTGTATTCTTGTACATTTAACTCATTTATCTATATATTTTAAAAATGAGGCCTTTATCACAGATACTAGTTGCAAAAATTCTTTCCCAGTTTTCTGCTTCCCTTGTATGGGTTTGGTTGTGCAAAAACTTTTCAGTTTAATGTAATCAAAATTATCCATTTTGCATTTCATAATGCTTTCTATCTCTTGTTTAGTCAAAAATTCTTCCTTTCTCTATAAATCTGATAAATACACTATTCCTTGCTCCACAAATTTGTTTATAGTATCAATCTTTATACCTAGATCATGTACCCATTTGGACTTTATTCTTGTATGTGGTGTCAGGCATTGGTCTACATTTAGTTTCCACCACACTGTTACCTAGTTTTCCCAGCAATTTTTGTTGAACAGTGAGTTCTTATCCCAGAAGCTGGGGTCCTTGGGTTTATCAAACAGTAGATTGCTATATTCATTGACTACTGTGTTTTGAGTACCTATCATATTCCATTGTTCTACCCTTCTGTTTCTTAGCCAGTACCAAGTGGTTTTGATAATTGCTGCTTTATAATACAAATTGAGATCTTACAGAGCTAGGCCACCTTTCCTAGCATTTCTTTTTATTAGTTCCCTTGATATTCGGGACCTTTTCTTCTTCCAGATGAATTTTGATGTTATTTTTTCTAGTTCTAGAAAATAATTATCTTGTAGTTTGATTGGTATGGCACTGAATAAGTAAATTAATTTAGGTAGAATTGTCATTTTTATTATATTAGTTCAGCCTACCCATGAGCAACTAATGTTTTTCCACTTACTTAGATCTGACTTTATTTGTGTGAAAAGTGTTTTGCAATTGTGTTCATATAGTCCCTGGATTTGTTTTGGCAGGTAGACTCTCAAATATTTCATAGTGTCTACCCTAGCTTTAAATGGGATTTCTCTATCTCTTGCGGTTGGGCTTTGTTAGTAATACGTAGAAATGTAGAAGATTGATGTCGATTTTGTAACCTGCAATTTTGCCAAAGTTGTTTATTATTTCAAGTAGTTTTTTACTTGAATCTCTGGGATTCTGTAAGTATATCATCATATCATCTACAAAGAGTGATAATTTAGTTTCTTTTTTGTCTATTCTAATTCCTTCAATGTCTTTTCTTTCTCTTATTGCTACAGCTAACATTTCTAGTAGCATATTGAATAATAGTGGCGATAATGGACATCCTTGTTTCACCACTGATCTTATTGGAAATGCATCTAGCTTATCCCTATTGCATATAATGCTTGCTGAAGGTTTTAAGTAGATGCTGCTTATTATTTTGTGGAAAGTTCATTTATTCCTATGCATTCCAGTGTTTTCAAGAGGAATGGGTGTGTTGTATTTTGTCAAAAGCTTTTTCTGCATCTATTGAGATAATCATGTGGTTTCTGTTAGTTTTGTTGTTGATGTGATCAGTAATGCTAATAGTTTTCCTAATATTGAACCAGCCCTGCATTCCTGGTATAAATCCTACCTGATCATCATGTATTATTCTTGTGATAAGTTGCTGTATTCTTTTTGCTAAAATCTTATTTAAATTTTTTGCATCTGTGTTCATTAGAGAAATTGGTCTATAATTTTCTTTCTCTGTTTTGGCTCTTCCTGGTTTAGGTATCAAAACCATATTTGTATCATAAAAAGAATTTGGGAGGACTCGTATTCTCCAAATAGTTTAAATTTAGTTTAAATGTTTGATAGAACTCACTTGTAAATTGATCCAGTGCAGGAGATTTTTTTCTTGGGAGTTAATTGATGGCTTGTTCAATTTCTTTTTCTGAGATGGGGTTACTTAAGTCTTCAACTTTCTCTTCTGTTAATCTGAACAATTTATATTTTTTAAAATAATCATTCCTCTCATTTAGATTGTTGAATTTATGGACATACAGTTGGACAAAGTAATTTCTAATTATTATTTTAATTTCCTCCTAGTTGGAGGTGAGTTTACCCTTTTCATTTTTGATATTGGTAATTTTGTTTGCTTTCTTTTTTAAAATCAAATTGACGAAAGGTTTATCAATTTTATTGGTTTTTTAAAATAAAACCACCTCTTAGTTTTATTAGTTCAATAGTTTTATTAACTTCAATTTTATTAATCTCTAATTTGATTTTCAGTATTTTTAATTTGATATTTACTTGGGGATTTTCAATTTGTTTTTTTTCTAGCTTTTTCAGTTGCATTCCCAATTCATTGATCTCCTCTTTTTCTATTTTATTCGTGTAGGCATTCAAAAGATATAAAGCTTCCCCTAAGAACTGTTTTTGCAGTATCCCATAAGATTTGGTAGGCTGTCTCATTACTGTCATTCTTTTGAATTCTCTTGAATGAAGTTGTTGATTGTTCCTGTGATTTATCATTTAACCTACTCATTCTTTAGGATTGGATTATTTAGTTTTCAATTAATTTTTGTTCTATCTTTCCATGGCCTTTTATTACATATAATTTTTATTGTCTTATGATCTGAGAAGGATGCATTGACTATCTTTGCCTTTCTGCACTGGATTGTGAAGTTTTTATGCCCTGGTACATGGTTAATTCTTGTATATGTGCCATGTACTTCTGAGCAAAAGGTATATTCCTTTCTACCCTCATCCAATTTTCTCCAGAGATATATCATATCTACCTTATCCAGAGTTTTATTCAACTCCTTAACTTCTTTCTTGTTTATTTTGAGGTAGATTTATCAAGTTCAGAGAATGGGAGGTTGAAGTCCCCCACTAGTATAGTTTTGCTGTCTATTTCTTCCTGTAACTCCCTTAACTTCTCCTCTATGAATTTGGATGCTATACCACTTGGAGCATTTATATTTAGTAATGATATTGCTTCATTGTCTGTGGTACCTTCAGCAAGATATGTTTTTCTTCTTTATCTCTTTTGATTAGATGTATTTCTGCTTTTGCTTTGTCTGAGATTAGGATTGCTACTTCTGTTTTTTTTTTTTACATCAGATGAAGCACAATATATTCTGCTCCAACGTTTCACCTTTACCCTGTGTGCATCCCCCCATTTCAAATGTGTCTCTTGTAAACAACATATTGTTGGACTATGGTTTTTAATCCATTCTGTTATCCATCTGCTTTTTATGGGAGAGTTCATCCCATTTACATTCACAGTTATGATTACTATCTGTGTCTTTCCCTCCATCCTCTTTCCCACCTTTTGTGCTTTTGGTTCTCCCTTCTCCCTTCCCCTCCATAACATAGTTTTAATTTTTTACCACAACCGCCCAGTTTTCCCTTTCTTCTTTCCATCCTCCCTCCCTTTATTCCCCTTTACCTTCCTACTTCTTCTCTCCCTTTTAGCCTCCCCTCCCCTTTCTTTCCCCCTTTCCCTCCTACTGCTTATAGAGCTAGTTAGATTTATATACTTAATTAACTTTGTTGTTCCCTCCTTGAATCAAATCAGATGAGTACCTCTCAAACAATGCTCATCTCCTTCCCCTTTTTCTCTCTACTGTAATATAATTTTGTGCCTCTTCCTGTGATGTAATTTACCATTTTCTGCCTCCTCCCTTTCATATCTCCTGTTACAATCCCTTTGCATCCTTAAATCACATTTTTATCATCCCATCATCTGCTTTATACCTGCTCCCTCTATCTATGTATATCCTTTTTATATTTCATAATAAATATGCAATTCTCAAGATTAACAAGTAACATCCCCCTTATAGGTAGGTAAACATATTTCACAGGAAGAGGCACAAAATTATATTACAGTAGAGAGAAAAAGGGGAAGGAGATGAGCATTGTTTGAGAGGTACTCTCATCTGATTTGATTCAAGGAGGGAACAACAAAGTTAATTAAGTATATAAATCTAACGAGCTCTATAAGCAGTAGGAGGGAAAGGGGGAAAGAAAGGGGAGGGGAGGCTAAAAGGGAGAAAGTTTGCCCATATTGAGTAACAAGTTTTCCTTTTCCCCTGTTTACCTTTTTATGCCTCTCTTGAGACCTGCATTTGAAGAGATTGAATTTTTTATTGAGTTCTGGCCTTTTAATCAGGAATTTTTTATTGAGTTCTGGCCTTTTTAATCTGGAAATCCCTTATTTCATTGAGTGTCCATTTCCTTGCCTCAAATATTATCCTCAACTTTGCTGGGTGATTGATCCTTGGTTGTAGTCCCAGCTCCTTTGCCTTATCATATTCCAATTTCTTCGATCTTTTAATGTAGTTTAATATAGAAGCTACAAGGTCCTGTGTGATCCTGATTGTAGCTCCTCGATATTTGAATGGTTTCTTTCTGGCTGCTTGCAGTATTTTCTCCTTCACTTGAGAGTTCTGGAATTTGCTAACAATATTCCTTGATGTTTTTAGTTTGGGATCCCTTTTGGGAGATGAACAGTGGATTCTTTTGATGACTATTTTGCCCTCTGAATCTAGTACTTCTAGGCAGTTTTTCTTGATGATTGCTTGGAAGATATTGTCCGGGCTCTTTTTTCATCATGGCTTTCTGGTAAGCCAATAATTTTTAGATTTTCTCTCCTGGATCTATTTTCCAGATCAGTTGTTTTTCTAATTAGATATTTTACATTTTCTTCTATCTTTTCATTCTTTAGATTTTGTTTGACTGATTCTTGATGTCTCATAGAGTCAGTAGCTTCTACTTGCCCAATTCTAAGTTTTATCAAATCACTTTCTTCAGTTAACTTTTGCATCTCCTTCTCCATCTGTCCTATTATTCCTTTTAAGGAATTATTTTCTCCAGTTAGCTTTTGTACTTCATTTTCCATTTGTCCAATTTTCCTTTTTAAAGAGTTGTTCTCTTCAGGGAATTCTTTTCTCTTACTTTTAAAATCATTGGCCAGTTTTTCTTCTATTTCTCTGATCTGGCTTTTAAAATCATTCTTCTGCTCTTCTAAGAGAGTTCTTTGTGCTTATGACTAGTTCATAGTCCCTTCTGAAGTTTCAGATGGGAGTAAAGTCTCAATGCTGACCTCTTTGATATTCATGTTTTGGTCCTTGTCCCCACAGAAAAATTCTATGGTCCTTTTTTCCTGCTTTGCTTCTTACTTATGACAATGAGGCTTTGTGTGTTGTGGCCTCTGATACTTTCAGCTAGAAGCTAAAGAACCTGGTGCTGAGCTGGCTGGTAAGAGAAAGCAGAGGCCATGTGAAGTCTTTTTGTGTTTCCCTGGATTTGCCCTGGAGCTAGCTTGTTAAGTGTGGAGGAAGGGTGGTCTGGCCACTGGAGTTCTCCTCAGCTAAGCTAGAGCAAAGGCAAGCTCAGGGGTTGATGATCCTAGCTGTCCTAGTGTCTTCTCGATACCCTGGGGTGCTGAGGCATGCCTAGGGTCCTGGTTTTGGTGGGTGTGAGGCTCCACCCCTCTGGGGCTCTGCATCTCCTACCAGTTCATTGAGATGGGGATCTCTGGGACATCTTCAGTCTTGCACTGTTCCCCTTCCTTCACAGCAAGAGGAATCCTCTTTAGTGATTTTCCTAGCCTCACATACTACAAGACTGTTTGCCTCTTCTGCTGATACCACTGATCCAGGATTTTTCTGGGCAAATATTTTATGGTTCTTTCAAGGTCAATAAGGGGAGGGGGAGAGAGCATTTACTGATCACTCTGCCATTTTGACTCCCAAAATTCTTAAGAGAAAACTTGAGGGTGTCCTTGTATTTCTTCTTCTGACCACTGTACTTGTCTTGTTTGAGTTCTCCATCAAATAGTTTTTTAGGCAAACCTACCCAGACCCACTCTCCCCTCATCAGAAGGTCTGCTTCAGGACCATGCCTTTCTTTTCTAGCCAAATCTTCTTGGTTTCCTTGCCTGTCCCAGTATCCACCACAGCTGGGGTGAACTTTGGAGGAAAGACCCACCCAAGGCTTTGAGATCCTCTCTCCTCAATACCCCACATGACTGAGCATAGGCATGAAATATTTGGGCATACAATGTTTATGGAGGTGACAGCTGGGAGTTGGCTTGAATGGGGAAGCTGGGAAACAGCAGGTTTATGAGGGGCAATCTTACCTTGGCCTGGGTGAATGCAGCCAGAACTGACTGCTTGGTGAGGACTAGGGGCAGCTGTCCACTCAGGGCCCTACAGGGAAGGAAGGGGGAGAGTGAGTCCCTGCCCTGAGGTTCCTGGTCACAGCCTCTGGCTCACACATGAGGGAGGACCCTGTCCAAGTTCCCCCAAGTTTGTGCTCCCTGGCTTTGCTGCTTCTCCCCCACCCCACCCACAGTGGATTGCTGTCATCCCACCTGGCAATGAAATGAGCCTCTGAGTGGCAACAGGCAATGATCAAGCCTTTGATAATGTCAATCTTTTTTGATATGGATTATGGAGGGGGTAGGAGGAAGACAGACACCCACCTGAACTTGAGCTCACCCTGTGGCCAGGGGTGGGAAGCCTTCCTGCTTTCCATATATTTGCTGGACTGCCACATGAAAGGAGCCTAATGGCCCTCAGAACTTCTTCTTCAGCTGGAACTTCAACTAGGGAGGGATTGACTTCAACCTGAGGTAAATGGTCAATGCTTTCAGTATTGATTGATGATGGTTTATTGAGAACAGTATGAAAGTATTCAGCCCATCTTTCTAGAATTATGTCTTTATCATTAATCAATGTGGCTCCATAAGCACTGAGTAATTGAGATACACAATGCACAATATATCTTTGGCCCATAAATAGCCTTTATGGCATCGTAAAAGCATTTTGAATTATTATTATCAACATAAACTGAATTTCTTCTGTCCTCTTACTGAGCCAAGAATCCTGCATCTATCTAAACTTCACTTGTACTTAACTTTTGATGGAAATAAATGCTGCCTTATGGGGTAGAGTGAAGATGGTGGAGTAGAAGGACAGATCTATAGAAGCTTTTTCCCTATAACCCATAAAATATCTGTAAAAATGACTCTAAACAAATTCTAGAACAGCGGAAGTCACAAATTGACAGAGTGAAACAGATTTCCAGTCCAAGATAGCATGAAAGGTTGACAGGAAAGGTCTATTGCACCAGGCTTGGAGCAGAGAACAGCCCAACCTGAGCCATATGGCACAGACTTGAGCAAGCTTCAGGGTGTGGAATCACAGGCAGCAGCTGCAGTTCCCAGATTTCTCAACCACAAATGCCACAAACAGCTTCAAAGGTCAGTAAGAAAGTTCTTTCGCCTGGGTGAGAGGGGAGCATGGACCAGCCCAAGCCTTGGACCCATGTGGCAGCAGCGTCCACTTTTGGAGCCCTCTGTCTATGCACCTTGGGGGAATCCAACAGCTGATCTGAATCTCAGCCCTGACTGGTGGTCCTGAGGTGAGCAGGAGTGCTGGCTGGTGTGGTAGTGACTGTAGAGAGGAAATCCTACTTGCAGGGCAGAAAAGAGTGCTTGTGGTTACTCACACACCTGCAGGCCAGGAGAGGAGTAAACTCTTCTTCCTTGATTGTGCCACTTTGGAGGAACTGAGAACTTACAGGTCCCTAAAGTATACCCTCCACTTGATAAAGGACTCAAAAGTCAAGTAACTGGCTGGGAAAATGCCTCCCAAAGGGAAAAAAAATAAGACTATAAGAGGTTATTTTCTTGGTGAAAAGGCATTTTCTTCCATCCTTTCAGATGAGGAAGAATAAAGCATACCATCAGAGGAAGACATCAAAGTCAAGGCTTCTACATCCAAAGCCTCCAAAAAATGGGCAATGGTGTCAGGCCATGGAAGAGCTCAAAAAGGATTTTGAAGATCAAGTAAGAGAAGTGGAAGAAAAATTGGGAATAGAAATGAGAGTGATGCAAGAAAATCATGGAAAGTGAGTCAACAGCTTGCTAAAGGAGACCCCCAAAAATGCGGAAGAAAATAACACCTTTAAAAATAGACTAACTTAAATGGCAAAAGAGGTCTAAAAAGCCAATAAAGAAAAGAATGCTTTAAAACGCAGAGTGGGCCAAATGGAAAAGGAGGTTCAAAAGCTCACTGAAGAAAATAGTTCTTTAAAAAATTAGAATGGAGCAGATGGAAGGTAATGACTTTATGAGAAACAAAGAAATTATAACACAAAACCAAAAGAATGAAAAAACAGAAGACAATGTGAAATATCTTGTTGGAAAAACAACTGACTTGGAAAATGGATCCAGGAGAGATAATCTAAAAATTATTGGTCTATCTGAGAACCATGATCAAAAAAAAGAGCCTAGATATCATCTTGCAAGAAATTACCAGGAAAACTGCCCTGATATTCTACAACCAGAGGGTAAAATAGAAATTGAAAGAATTCTCTGATTACCTCCTGAAAGAGACCCCCAAAGGAAAATTCCTAGGAATATTGTTGTCAAATTCCAGAGTTCCCAGGTCAAGGAGAAAACATTACAAGCAGTCAGAAAGAAACAATTCAAGTATTGTGGAAAAACAATAAGGATAACACAGGCTTTAGCAGCTTCTACACCAAGAAATTAAAGGGCTTGGAATATGATGTTCCAGATGTCAAAGGAGATAGGATTAAAACCAAGAATCACCTGCCCAGCAAAATTGAGTATAATACTTCAGGGGAAAAATGGAATTTCAAAGAAATAGAGGATTTCCAAGCATTTTTGTTGAAAAGACCAGAGCTGAGTAGAAAATCTGAGTTTCAAATACAAGAATCAAGAGAAATATGAAAAGGTAAACAGGAAAGAGAATCCTTAAGGAACTTATTAAAGTTGAACTGTTTACATTCCTGCATGGAAAGATGTTATTTGTAACTCATGAGACCTTTTTAAGTATCAGGGTTGTTAGAGGCAATATATATATGTAGGTGTGCATGGGTATGTATGTATGTGTATATCATATATGTGTAGGTATGTAAATGTACAGGTGTGTATATGTATGTATGTATACCTAAAATAATAAAATTTACTGTTGAATGGAATGTACTAGGAGTAAGAGAAAGGGAGAGGTAGAATGTAGCAAATCATCTCACATAAAAGAGGGAAGAAAGAACTTTTACAAATGGAGGGAAACGGGGTGGGGAGATGAAAGGAAATAATTGAATCTTAGTCTTATGGGATTTGGCTTAAGGAGGGAATAACACACACTCCATTGGATATAGAAATCTCTTTCATCCTTCAGGAAGGCAAGGAAGAAGGGGACAGGAGAGGGAAGATAATAGAAGGGATAGCAAATTGGGGAAATGTGGGAGGACAGGTCAAGGGAGAGAATGAAATAAATGATGGGCAGACAAGGACAGAAGGAGATGTGGTTAGTCTTTTACAATATAACTATTATGGAAGTGCTTTGCATTGTTGCACATATATGACTTGTTTTCTCAGTGAGGATGGGTGGGAAGGGAATGTTAAAAAGCGTTTTAGCATGCAACTGGATATTAAAATATACAGGCAATGAAGTATATAAATCTATTTTTCCCTACAGGAAAATAGAGGGGAAGGGGGATGGAAGAAGAGTGAGTAATAGAAGGGAGGACAGACTAGAGGAAGGGGTGGATGGGATGCATGGTGTCCTGGGGTGGGGAGTGGGGAGAGATGGGGAGAAAATTTTAAATTCAAATTCTTGTGGAAGTGATTGTTGAGAACTAAAAAATTAAATAAAATACATATTAAAAAAAATAAATGCTGCCTTCTTAGAGATGGTTGAACTGTCCTGCTGGTAAACACTGTGGAATTCTCATTTTTCACTTAGCAGCTTCTGGATTTCCCTATCATTTTGGCAAACCAGTCTTGATGTTTGTCAGTGTTCTGACCCAGATGAGTAAATGCAGTGCTATACACTAAATCTCTGAAAGCTACCCACTCCTTTTCTACTCCACTGTTGCCAACTGTATGTTGGCTCATCTTTCCCTCTAAGTTAGCAACAAACTGTTCTCAGAGAAGAATTGTTTATTGACCTTAGTTCATCTGGTAGTCATTTTATATTGGGGTCATCACTTTTGTTGAATGTGAAAATTTAGCTTGGAGATGATAAGTCTATGATCAGTCCAGCACTCAGTGGCACATATTGTCTTCTCCCTCACACCCTTTCTTTTCTCCTTACAATAAATGCCAATGTTTGCTTCAAGGGTGCATCCATGAAGTTTTATTGTGTTTAGGTAAATGAAAGATAGTGTTAGTGCTGAGCTGGTTATGAGATGAACAAGTCTTCAGTAGTAAGTGGCCCTTACTGTTGCTGTTTCCAACTCCAATCTCCCCTAGAACTCCCTGCCAAGTCTAGTAGTCTGAACCTACTCAAGTCATGCAGATTTATAAGCTTGTCCTCTTTTTACATATTGGTGATAAGGGTCTCCAGATCTTCCTAATATTTTTTTTTAACCTCATCACAGTTCATCATGGTGGGAACATAGGCACTGATGATGGTGGCATAATGTTTTTCTGCAAGTGGCAATCATGTTTTCATGAGCCTGTCGTTCACTCCTTTTGGTACACATACAAACTTGTTGACTAGATTAGTTTTGATTGCAAAATCTACACCACTTTCATGGCAATCCCTAGAAAATGTGTATCCAGCTCCAACTTCATTAAGTGTAGTAAGTTGATCTCAACAATAGAGAAGCCTATTATATTCTTGGGGGTATGTATCTAAGATAATTCAGAGAATTTCTGTTAGGGACCCCGGGAGTCTGAACCCAATCTCTTGGGCCCACAGGCTTATCTGACCAGCAGAGGCCTGTAGGCCCTGGGGGAGTTTAGCTGTAAGCAATGACTGAGGCAGGAGACAAGATAGTAAGAACTCCGTTTATTCAAGCAGTGAGGGGTGCTTTTATCTCTTCTCTGACACCAGTGCTCTAAGTGAACCTATCACCAATTAGTTTGCCCATATAAGGAAGTAATTTACTTTAAGCCAGGGCTGCCCAGGGTGGACACGTAGCCCCTAGAAAGAAAAACATTTTGGGCTTCTTTGTTCTTTGGAAAGCCTAGGAAAATAGCCTTGAGCAAAACAGGGGCGGAACCCTTCCTCCCAGCTCCATCTTGTTCATGCCTTACCAGTTTCCCCTCAGTTTACCTGAGTCATGACCACTGAATGCCATCCAAGAGGCTGGGGTTGGCAAGTACCTTACAAATTTCCATTTATCAAAATGAATAACAAACATCCATTTCTGGAGATTCACACAGACAAAATTGGCAGTAACAGAAGGAACCTAATAAATATTGTCAATTACTATGAAGTCTTTGGCAAGAAACTGAATATTATAGGGCATGGGTTGCATTATCCTCACTGTTGCCCATTAAGGAAAGGAATGCAGAAGAGAAAATTGGATTTGGGAAGGGACAACTGAATAAGAGTGGGGCATCTGAGATGGATTTCTGGATCACAGTTCATAATACAGGATTGACAGATTTCTGACAGATGGAGTACGTCAAACCAAGGTTGGTAAGAATGTGTTGGCCAGATTGCTTGCAAATTTAATCAAAAGGCTTTAAACTAAAAAGAATGGGAGAGACTGCCTGTTTATATTCTCTCTGTAAGCTAATATATAGATAACCTCAAAGTAGAAAGAAGAAAGGTAGCTGAGATACTCAGTTCACAAAAGACTAAAGATGTGGCCTTAAGTGCCTTTCCACAGAAACCAGAGTTTAGAAAACAAACAGGAGGAACTAATAGGCCTAATTCCAGGAGGATGAAGTTG
The DNA here is from genome assembly GCA_023548195.1 of Bettongia penicillata ogilbyi. Classification (NCBI taxonomy): domain Eukaryota; kingdom Metazoa; phylum Chordata; class Mammalia; order Diprotodontia; family Potoroidae; genus Bettongia; species Bettongia penicillata. The sequence goes on from JAJHZJ010000739.1 coordinate 918,898, forward strand.
ACTTCAAACATAATGGAGTTGGTGGGAATAGACCTCTTCCTGGACCATTGCTCAGAATGACCATAATATTCAGAAGAAACAAGATAGATGGAGTGGGGTAGGATTGTATATTAGGAAGGTACACTCATTTGAGGAAATCTAGGAACCAGAGGGTGAAGCATGATGTAGAGTATTTGGGAGAAGGTCAGGAGAGAAAGATAGAAGTGATTGTTATTGAAATATACTACAGACCACCTGTATAGAAAGAAAAACTAGATGATGACTTTGGGAAGCAGACTACAAGGCTGGAATAGAGGAATGGTGTAGTAGAGATAGGGTACATCAGTTATCCAGATATTTGTCTTGTATACTCTTCCTCCTTCTCTCTTTGTCTCTGCATCTGTTTCTCTCTCTCTCTGCCAAAAGCAGAGTAGCTAATAACTTCTTGACTTGTCTTAGTGATGAATCTCTCCTTCAAAAGATAGCAAAGGGGAAATTTTCTTCTGGATCTGATTTTCACTATCTGGGAGGATTTGTTGTTGAGGGTAGAAGTGAACATTCCATCACAGTGTTTGTGAAAGGGGAGATGAAATCTGGGTGTGGTTTGATCTACACCCTTAATCTTATGAAAAATGATTTCAAAGAGTTCAAAGGAAAGGTAATTACGATCCCATACAATAATGTGCCTCAAAGGACATCAGCCCAAGAGAGATACGAGTTTCTCTAGAAATTCTCAACACCCAAAGGGAACCAGTTCTGCTAAGGAGGAAAAGTGGTATTTATCTGAAGAGACCAATGTATATGCACAGGCAACTCAACAACCAATTTAGATAAAAAACAAACATGTACAGAAGATAGAAGTAAAGCCAGGTAGCTGAGTGTGAACACAGTGTGCCTCAAGTGTGGCACAGTCCTGTAAAACAGTGTCAGGAGTACTAGGGCTCAGTACTAGTAAAGCCTTTTCAAGGGAAGTTAAGGGCAACAAAAAGTATTTTTACAAAAGTTATATTTAAAGAAGCATCAAAGAAAGGACAGGATCTTTGGGTGGAATGGATTGGCCAATGACAACTGATAACAGACAAGGCAGAGATGCCTAATTCTACTTTGCTTTCTGTTTCCTCTGCAAAGTAGAATGACATTCATTAGAAATGATTGAACAAAAGTGATTCACAGGGAATCATAAGTAAGGAGATCATAAGAGAGCATTTAGCCATTCTTGGTGAATTCTAATAATCTGGTCCAAATGAACTTTATCCTTGGGTCCTGAAAAAATAATAGGTTGCTAAACCAGTGTCTGACTGACATTTGAAATTTCAGTCATACATAAAGATGGTCTTTGATCTTGCACCACTCACTAATGTACCAGCTACATGATAAAGAATTCTAAAATCCCCTTATCTGACCACAGATTGTTGACATTTCAACTTTTTTTCCCCTCTCTTACCTTACAAAACCCTTCTCTTAGTCCACACTATGGCCTTCAATCACTTGACCCTTCAAATGCTTTCCGGGTCATCTCCCCTGCAATAGCCACTCTAGTGTTCTCCCCATTTTGACGTCTTGGTGAGCCCATTCAACTTAACACTGTATTCTTTTCTTGAATCTCCAGTGCTCACCATATCTCTGATAGTACCCAGTTAAGTCTCAACCTTGGATGATTCCTGTTGTTTGCCACCTTTGCTCCTACACATATGCTGCTGAAGATGGAGGGAACCATACAACGATTCTGACTGTATTCACTACAAATTTATGTTACCCAACCTCAACCAAGCCATCATCGCTACTGGGCAGTCCTACTATACTTCCTTTACCAGTATGTCACATGCTGCAACAGCTCTTCCAAACCTTCCCTCATTCCACCCTCTCAGGTGAGAACCTTGCCTTATACTTTTAAATTTTTCAAAAAATGTATTTATATATTTCTAGCATTCTTTTCTTTTAAAATTTTGAATTCCAAATCCTCTTATCTTCCCCACTGTCAAGTGGACTGAAATGACGTCTAACCTGTGGATGGCTGGAGCCAAAAAGAGCAGGCTAGAGAGGAGAGTCAGGAACAGAAGTTTGATTTCAAAGTGAAAGGAATGGTGTGCAAGGGAGGATGCCTGTACCAGAGCCCTTTCCCTGGGAAGGTGGGGGGACTGGCTTTAATGTGGCTAAGCCTTGATGCTTATACCAAGACTTATACATACATACATATATATGTCATTATAAGTATACACACACACACACACACACACACACATATATACTTATACACAGTGAGCTGTAGCTCTGATAATGAGGGGTGACACAAGTTTGATTCATAGGATCAAGCCGAAAACAGAGAGAGGCCAAGAAGATAGAGGGCAAAAATGTCACCACACACTTGCCTTTGTTGGGCACATACCAAAAAGGGAAGAGGAGAAAAAACTAGGACATTAAATTTAGCCCTTGCCTGCCATCTTGGGACAGCTGTCTCGTCTGGATGCCAGCTGTTTCTGGGCCCATACTAGATGGATCTTGAGGGCTTTGGAGAGTTCTGTCATTCACTCAGGAGCAAGGCCTTTCTTCAGGTGACCCAGGAGTCCCCAGCCACAAGTCTGACAACTGTGGGAGTAGTCAGAAGGCTTTGATAGGTTCTCTTAGAAACAGTTATGGATGGCCAGTTTTCAGATAAGACCTATAGGTTGCTTGAGAAATACAATTGTGAGAAAACTCCTTGCATCAGTATTTGGATATGAGTTTCTGGGTAGCATGACATAGGCCCTTGGTTAAATGAAGGTCTCTAAACTGCATATAGAGATGATCCATTTTCCCAGCCATGCAGGGCTAGGTTCAAACAATGCCAAGTTTTCTCCTGATTCCCATAATTACATAAAGTCAGGTAGAGAACAAACTACCTAGAGAGCTCACAATAGACTAGTTCTGAGAAGGGAGATTTACATGACCCCAAGTAACCAAGTAAGCTTAAACATAAACATCTTAAAACAAAATACCAAAGCTATGCAACAGTTATCACCGATACTAATTAACACCAGGTCTCCTTGTATCCTGGTGACGCATTCTCAATATCCATTTGATCAATACATTTTGAGTCCCAGATGTCTCATGTACTTATGTGATCCCTAGATACTTTTTCTTGGACAAGAAGCTTTATTCCCAGGACAGCCCTGAAGAAGACTCTGCTTCTCTGGTTCCAAATCTAGAGGTTCTTAGATAATTCTGTGAGTAACAAGACAATGCAATTTAGTAAATTTGGTTCTCCAATCCTAAAACTTCAGAGAATTTCAGTATATAAACCATTTACTATTTCTCTCCTTACCTAAATGCTGTACCTGACATAAGAATGTTATAAAAATTTGAGGGTCTAACAGTAATATGAACTTTCTTGCCTTTTAAAATTATCAGACAGATAATTTAACATAATTTTACTTCTTTATCATTATCAATACAATTTAGGTGTAAAATCCCTAATCCAGTTTTGAAGACTTATTACTAAAACATATTTCAAACTTGAATTTATATCACAGATAAATCTCAAAACCAATAATACACATATGCGTATAGTTCTTAGAGACAACAAATCCTGCTGCATTCTCAAAATTCTCTATTCCATTCATTTAGAAAACTCTTTACATTACATTTTTGTCTTATTACTTTGTCTAATCATTTCCCCCTTAGGAGGATATCGTTCTTATAATGTGACCACAAATACAGGTTAAAATTGTAAGATGTTCATATTTGCATCCTATTATAGTAACTCAGAAATGTGACTGTATCATTCTATTAAGAAATTTGCAATAAAAGGAAAAAGTGGGACATGATTATCATAACGGGGGGAATACTCCCTTAGCCCTGTTTGACTCCAGGCATGAATCATATCTGACAGCCAATCATGTAGTCACAGAGTATTAAAAGCAAGACTCAAGATTAATTAGCTGGGGAAATATCCAGAAAGGATATAGTAAAATGGGCAAATAGAGACAGGAGGATCCTATCTAGGCTGTGCCAGGGTCCCAAAGCTTTTCCCAGGCACAGACATCCATCCTTAGCAGTTCCCAGACTACAGTACATGCCATTTTCTGTTATTAACTATATGCCGATTCAGACAACTGTCCCTGTAATCAAAACTCAAAAAATAATAGATTATAGTCCCAGGAATTTTTACCTTAAACAGTCTAATTTCACTAACCACAACTTAGGCTTGAATATCCTTCCTGATGTTTTCCTAACAATTAGCATTTCATTAATTCTTTCCTTATAAATGAAAGCTACCCATATTCTGGGACTACAGGAAGACAGCAAATACCGGATAGTTGACTCATCATTGATATGTTGACGCTACATCTTTAAAGCACCATATACACTTTCAGAATAACCAAGAATTTCAAATGAAAATTTGCTGTTATCTTAAACCAATATGTTTTATGCAAAATATACCTCATTAACTATTTAACAGTTTTCAAATATCTTCAGTTTTATTCTCAGACTTCCTCACTTTTCTCTCTGGAGATGGGAAGCATTTTTTCATCATGAGTTTTTTTGGAATTGTCTTGGATAATGATATTGATCAGAGTAGACAAGTCTTTCAAAGTTGGTCATCATTGTAATATTGAGATTACTGCCCACAACGATCTCTCAAATCTTCTCACTTCAATTTGCATCATTTCATATTTATATTGCCACGTTTTTTTCCGTGTCACCCCTTGTTATTTTTTCACATTTCTGAAAACCAGTTTTATTAAATACATTGCATAACAGTTAAACTAAAAGAAAAAAAGAAACCAAAATCAAACCAGTCTGTTATTTCACATGACATTGGGCAGCTGATGCTAGTAAATTGAAAACTCTGTAGTTACAACATCTACTGTTTTGCTACATTGATTCAAAATTTATTCCCTTGCCAAAAGTTAAATTCAGGTAAAGTTGACCTCACCCTTTCCCCATGGCCATCATGGTGTATTACAATCCTAACTTCAGTGGGACAAATTGACAAGAGCAAAAGGAGATTTCTCACATGTATTACCTTAGGTACATTCAGATTTGGAGACAGACGCTTCCTAACTGCCCAGTCTCTTGCCCAGTCAGGGTCTTCCAGCATCCTTCTCCAAATACACCACAGGTAGTCAGTATCTGTGAAATTAAGGTTGGTCTTATGTGGCAAGCATTATCTATTGACCATCAACTGTTGTTAAATGGACTCACTTCTGTAGGAGGCTGACTTAGATTTAAGGACACAGCTCCTGCTATAATCAGAATTACAGAAATTGCCCTAGAGGAAAGGTAAGTAGAAAACCAAGCAGGTAAAAATGGACATTGTTATTATCTCATTCAGTTTCTACAATAATCCTATGATTTGGGCCCTACAATCTGCAGGTGAGGCAAGTGAAGCCCAGAAGGCAAAGTAATCTGTCTAAGTTAATGCAACTAATAGCCCAATTGGAAGGGACACCTATGAGGTATCATAAGCTACAGGTGAGGAAACTGAGGCCCCAGGAGCCAAAGTATCTGCCTGGAGTTATATAGCTAACAGACATCACAGGCAGGGTCTGTACCTCCACCCCATCCCTCTTTATTACAAGTCTGGTCTTTCTTTTTTAACTACATTCCCTCATTAGATTTCCCTCCAACACCACCTGATATTTTATTTCTTCACTTCATTCCATCACAAGACACTTAGGAATCTAAGCCCACTTTGTTGGAAAACTAGAGAAGGCTAGTTGGCCAAATTCTCAAGACCAAAATCTCTTACTGAAATTCCTCCAGTTTTTTTCCAGTTTTAGAGACTTGGTTTAAGAAGGCAGGGCTCTCTCCCATAGCCAACCATTATTATCTGCAAATTTTAGGATGTCTTCAATTTTGATTTCAAAGTTCTAACTTAAACTTTCCAGGTCAGCCTGTACTGAGATGGGACAGAGTAGGAAATCAGGATACCTTCACCAGTGAAAGAAAAAGAGGACACTTTCTCAGAACTGCAGGTATTTCAATGATTTGGAATCTCCATTCCACGTTAATAATCTGTCATGGGGGCATCCAAAAAACAGCTACCAAAGAGAAAATCATGGTCAAAGCCCAATTTTCTTCTATTATAAATTTCCCTAAGTCTAAAATATTCATAATCAAAAGTATCATACCTTACCTCCTTATTCCTTGTGTATATCCTGGTTTATAAATTTAATCTGCCCTTCAAAGCCCCAATCTTGGACCAAGAATTCACTTCTTTCCCCACTCACGCCCCACTTTTTTATTGCTTGCTTGACTTGACCAGGCTTTTTTGAACAATCATCACTCAGCCCAAATCCAACTTGAAGGCCAACCAGGCTTTTCTTCTAAGTTTCTCACTGAAACTTTTCCTTCTCTTTTTTTCCTTCTGACTCCAATTATAGTAGAAGTCTATTTGCCCTTGTCAATGACACATACAAACAGACAATGAAAACAGGCCAAGAAACACACATATGTCACTGTTCCCTTACATACAAAGACATGGAGAACATTGGACCACTATGAGCTAACTCTTTACACGATGCCAGGTCTTTTACTTTCTCTGTTCTTTCCCCCATTTGTTGGGGAGACAGGACATGAAAAGAGTTGAAGGGCATAGTGACCCCCTCCCAGAATATCTCTTTTCCATCCCCACTGGGCTGATCAAACAGGGGCCTCCTTTTCAGCATTAGGTTAAGGCTTATTTGCCTCAATCTGTCACTGATATGATTATTTGCCCCACCCCTTCTTTCCCATTTTCCTCAATCTCAAAGTAGAAGTCTGATTATTGTCTCAAGTACTCATGTTTTCCTGTTCAAGTTGGATAAGAGTTTGCTTACTGCTTACGGCTTGGTGAAGTGGCTGAAAGAAAAGAGTCACGGGAGGCAGGAAAAGATAGAGTAATTCCTTTTATTGATCTGAGGGTTAGGCCCTATTCAAGAGATTCATAGCTTGAGCAGTTATCTGGAAGTTGCTGGCTTGCACTCTGGAAAAGACAAACCTGGCATGGAGGTTAGACAAAGACCAAACAGTCACAAAAGGAATATACTCAAATACAAATTCAAAACAAAAATATATATGGTCTCAAATGTCTTCTGCCTTAAACAGCAAAATTCGCTCATCAGCTCAGAGCCAGATAGTCATTCCTGTTCTCATGGAGTTACAGTTAAGCAGGATTCATATGCATAAGGGAATCCCATTAGGATCTTTCCTTTTCAAGATTAAAACTTGTCCAGACATAAAAGTCAATTGCCAAAAATCCTATCAACTTCTGAGCAAGTCCTATTCATTGTTTATAATTTGCATAAACCAATCAAGTTTCTTTCTTAGGACTGATGGCTGTATCTACAGGAAGGGTTTCCTAGGTGCCTTAGCAATTTTACAAAATAAAGGGGATTGGTACCATACCCATGCCTGCCATCAACAAGCATATCTAAAAAGTTTTAATTCAATTCCTTTTCTACATACAGCAATCAATTAACAATTTTACATTTAGCATTAAAACAGTAACTCCAAATAACTTATTTCTTACAACTCTTAAAATGATAGCCAAATTGTTTTAACTGAAACTTCTTTTAACAGGCAAAGGTGAAAATACCTGATACCTGGTTTTCTAAATGACAATTACAAAAGCCAAAACATTATAAGATAAGGTTAGCAGGAGTGATAAAATTTAAAATAACATAACTTGTTTTACAGCTTTCCCAACATCTTTCAGTTTCAACAAAATTCAGATTAGAAATTTTGTTTCTCTAACACTGTTTCTGGCTTGCAGGGGTTATTCAATTTTTACAATACAAGACTATAGCACGTTAGAAGCACAACCTTAGGTATCATTAATTACATTTCCAAACCATCACATATAAACATTATTAATAGAAGACTGGGCTTACTAAATGTAGGGGCTGGTTGGCTTGTGATCTCATTGCTGTGACCCAACCCCTACCCTCAGGAAAGGGTAAATTAAATTTTCTACTATTCTTTTAGCATTCTCTTCCCTTGATCTAATTTAGGATGATGAGTTACAATTCACTGTAGTCCTAGCTGGATGATGAGTTGGGACTGCAGGGCAAAAAATCTTAATATTTCTAGCCTTTAACTCAAGTAAATTTTACTTCTGTATCCATTCCTTAAGAACTTCTTTGAAAGAGAGGGCTCAATTTTGAATCTATCAGCTGAAGTGAGGGAGACTTCTGGACAACTATCCAGTGGCACCAAGTCCCCTCAGTTCTACTGGAGAGTTCAAAAGCTTTATCTCTGGTGAGGTGTCTTTTTCAGATCTATGCCTTTTTCCAATTTGCCTTAGTGCCAAATAATATAACAAATTCTGACCTGTTTTAAGCATCCAATTAGGAGTGGCATGTTTCACTTAAAATGAACAGAATAATTACTTTTTGGTTATTTCCCATTATACAGAAACTTCTTTTAGGTGAGGCATAAGATAATTAAAATGCTAGTCTGATGCCTCTGATGTGAGGAAAAAGCTTCCCTGATTTCTTCTTGTCTTTTTCTTCACCTTCCCAACCTGGCCAGGGTTAGAAGGTAGAAAGAGAGAGAGAGAGTTTTACAAACAACTTTCCAAAACTTTTATGCTTTCCTGAAACTGCCTTTAGCAATAAGGTTAGTTTCTCTTTCTTTCTCCCACACTTCTCCTCCCTGATGCTGCAGTCATCAGAGAGAAGGGACGAGGGAAAGAGACAACATGGGAAAGAGATTAACACACAAACACACTCACACAGAACATGGAGACAGAATACATGTACAGACAATAAGACAGAATTCAAAAAACCGAAAAAGGATTGTCAAAAATCCTATGGCTTGATTTCTTTTACTTTGTTCCAAACATGCTTTGTGAAATTCAAATTTCCACATTAAGTAATCTCCTTCAAGAATGACTTTATCTAAATTACACCAATCAGTGGGGCATAGGGCTGTCTGAGAAATGCTATGTAGAAGAGACTGAATGTAAGGATTACTTGGTCCATAATTGATTGCCCCTTGCTTTAATTCCTGTAAAAATTTAAAATCCAGAGGGGTGAATTCTCGTGCAACTCCTCCTGTGCTGCTGGGATATGGGGTTTCTGGAGGAGTATAGAATGGCAGCAGTTTTGTGGGAACCAAGGGTTCCAGGGGTGCCGAGGCTTCCTCTGACCAGGAATCCACCTCTTCTTCCCCTTCCTCTTTCTTCGCAACTGCCTGTACCTGAGTGTTCTGCTCTTAGAAAGTATCTGACCCATTGCTAACTTTACTTTTGCTATTTACCTATCAGTACTGATTTCTTATGCACAGAATCTGCCTTTTGATTCTGTTAATACAGTAAGCTCTCCCCATAAACCTGTAAGTGCTGAGATTTTACTGTGCCTGCATGAACCTCGAACACAAAGTGAAACGCCCCTGCTGGACTTCTTCGAGGCTTCCCCTTACCTGGCTTCCCCTTACCTTCATTGTCTTCTCACAACTCGGAATTTCTGAATTCCTTTCCAAGGGGGCCACTCACCGAAAGGAGAGTCCTTTTCCTGGATCAGGTCCCTGGTCCCTGTTCAGGCGCCAGATGTAGCAGACGGTCCACATCCCTACACGGCTCAGTGAAGTGGTTGAAAGAAAAGAGTCACGGGAGGCGGGAAAAGATAGACCAATTCTGTTTATTGATCTAAGGGTTAGGGTTTATATAGACAGAATCTGCAAAGTCTAGGTGATATTCTGCTCATCTCCTGTCCCAGTGATTAAATCAATCAAGGTGATTAAATCAATCTGATCAGACTGTGAGCCTAGGAGCATCTATTTTACATATCCCTTGTTTTCTATAATTCTCTTGACTCACAGAGACAACAATATGCAGGGAGGCATGGAGAGTCATTCTGGAAGATAAAGAGCACAGTCTCCAAGAACAGTTTCCCCAAAGGTCTATCCTGATCTTGTCAACTGCACTCCACCCTGTGCATTTGTTCCCAACTTTTCAATGGAATAGGAGGTGGGACATCCTGTCTGTCTCTCTCTCTATCTGTCTGTAGGTCTATTTTTGCACTTGATAGTATTTTTTTCAGTTGCCTGTAAAGACAGTTTTAAACATTCACTTTTGTAAGGTTTTGAATATCATGCTTTTCTCCCTCACTCCCTTCTCTCCCCACTCCCCAAGTAATCTGATATAGGTTGGACTTGTACAGTCATGTTAAGCATATTTCCACATGTCATGTTGTGAAAGAAGAATGAGAACAAAAGGGAAAAACCACAAGAAAGAAAAAAGAAAAAGTGGAAATGGTGTGCTTCAAAGTGCCTTCAGACTCCATAGTTCTTTCTCTGGATGTGGATAGCATTTTCAATCATGAGTCTTTTGGAAGTCTTGGATTGTTGTATTTCTGAGAAGATCTAGGTCTATCGTAGATCATTGCATAATGTTGCTGTTGCTGTGTGCAATTTCTCTTGGAGGTGGGGCATTCTTTCAGGTGTAGAGTACAATGACAATTTGACCAAGTGACAGAGCTTGGTGGCTTCCTGCCAGGGCACCATCCTGATCTAGTTTTAATCACCATGAGTTCACCTCATTCTCCTTCATGTTCTAAGGTATGAGGGCAAGAGGGCCTTCACTGCTCTAACTTATTCCTTGTTTATTACTTGTCATTTAATACCCAAAGGTAGACGAATGGAAAATTCCACTTTTTTTCAACAATTATCTTGATTTCAACAATTATCTATAGATTGCATTTCCATCCTCAAATCTTTGTCATATTGTCTGAACTAGGTGATGTTTGGCCTCTGAGAAGCTATATAAATACTCCTGCTTTGCATTTAATGCACAGTAGATGGGAAAATCTCAAAAATATAATTCTCAAGACCCAGATCATTCTAATGAGAGCAAAAGGAGTTGATTAAAGAGATCCATGTGTATGCACAGGGAACTCTTGAGCCAATTTAGACATTAAAAAAGCATAGCCAAATGAAGGGAGCAAGGAAAAGGACAAATAACAGAGGATGAAAGTATGGAATGACCTGTAAGAAGAGTGTAAGGTGTGTTGAAGCCAAGCAAGAGTTGAGATAGATGAGGCAACTTCAGGAAAACAGGAGGGGCTTTTCAAAGCTGGCTTACAGAAAAGAGGAAAATCAAGGAGGGGATTAAACCGCATCCTGGCAAGGACAAGATGATAACTGACAACAGGGAGAAGGCAGAGTTGCTCAATTCATTTTTACTGTTGTATTTTCTGCCAAGGAGAGTGACCTTTGCACTGGAAAGGCTGGAACAAAAATGGATCACAGAGGTCTTCTCTCCAATGTAAGTAGCTAGAGAGTGCTCAGCAGCCACAGAGGAGCTCAGCTTACCTAGCTCAGGTTAACTCTGACCTCAGAGTTCTAGCAGAGGGGATTGAAGAGCCCACTTCAATAACATTTGAAAGATCTCCATTCAATAAGGACTTGTTCAGCACCCAGAATGTACTAGACTCTGCTACTGCTGGAGATGCAGGTGCAAAGACTGAAGCAATCCCTACTCCCATGGAGCTTCCATTCCAATAGGGGAGACAAGAAGCAAATATAAAAATATATGCAGCCTCAATATGGGGTAAATGCAAATAGGCAGTTAAATGCTAAGTAGTTTGGGAGGGAGGGCCAGTAACTTTACTACAGGTGAATGACTTAAAGACAACAGTTGAGAAAAGAATCAAGTTTCTAAATCTGAGTTACTTCTCTAATTAGCCTAGGAAGGTCAAATGGAAGCAAGGAACAAGATGGAGTAGACACATAGAATTCAACTTCTTGGAGGAGTAAACACAAGGGGAGAGAGTCACCATCTGTTATTGCTTCTCTGTCAGCTTTGAGTAGCAATACAGATTCAGTCCATCCTGTAGTTCTCACTCAGAACATCCCCATCATCTTTTCACCCAATTTATCACTCTGCTTCTGCTGATCCAGGCTCTAATAAATCTAATTGCTTCACCTAAAACCATGGTGATGACTCCTGATGTCTTACTCCTCTTCTCACAAACCCATTCAAGTTCAATTTTAGTGGCTTGTCTTAAGAATGTTGGATTAAATGCAAAGTTCTATGTCCTTATGCCAGGTCTCTTAAGTCAATACTCTCTGTAGGGTGAATCAAAGCTGAGTTACATTAGTGTTTATTGGAAACATACTTATATATGCACATATTATGTTCCTGATATTGAAGTGGACATTATTCCCACCCCCCTCGGGCCCCTGGGTTGAGAAATGTCTGTTGAGTTGCTGGGCAGGGTTGGGCAACCTTGTGTAGCAGCAACCAGGAAGTACTGAAATACTTAAAATGTACAGACACCTAGGTTCAGGGCTGCCTCCTCTGGGTTTTCCCATGAGACAGCTGCTGGTCCGGCTAATAAAGACGCTCTTAATATTTCTTAATTGACTCTTGTCTGTCCTTTTCTCGGTCCGTCCATATCAATATGATGAAGCTCCTTGAGGACAGGGGCTGTTTTCTATTTGTCTTGTATCTTTAGAGCCTAGTACAGTACTTAGCATACAGTAAATGCTTCATAAATGCTTGCTCAATTGACTAGGGAGATCATAGTGTGACTGTGAGATCACATGTAGTGGCACCATGGCATAAGAAGGACATGGATCAGCTGGAGAGTGTTCTGAGGAGAGAAGTCAAGATGGGGAAGGGTCTCAAGTCCATGGCATATAAGTATCATGTGAAAGATATGGACATATTTTTTCATGGAAAAAGAAGACTGAAGTGGGCCAGGAGATCTGTCTTAGAGTATTTGAAGGATTGTCATATTGAAGAGTGATTAGATCTATTCTTCTTGTGAACAGTGTTAGGTATGGAGAGCTAAATTCAGGTTTGAGGTAAGGAAAACCTTCCTAACTATTAGAACTCACCAAGATGGACCCTGTTTTCTCAGAAAATAATGTGCCTTCTCATTTTAGGTCTTTATTTCAAGACTGGATGATGAATCAGTCAATATGTAAGCATTTATTAGGTACCTATGTATTCAACAGTGTGCTAAGGGCTGAGCACACAAAAAGAGGGAAAAGACAATCACTGCCTCATAGGAGCTCCCAATTTAGTAGGGGAGAAAACAGGCCAATGACTATGGACAAAAAAGTGGGTAAATAGAAATGAACAGAAAAAAAGCATTAGTTTTAAGAGGGATTTTATTTGGAAATTGAAGGAAGCTATCAGCCAAGAGGCAGATGATGAGGGAAAGCCTTTCTGGAATAGTGGCAGCTGAAGAAAATGCCCAGAGCCAAGAAATAGAATGTCTTGTTCTTGGAACAGTCAGGTCAGTATCACTGGATCAAAGGGTATGGGGAATACTGTAAGGTGCACGAAGACTGGAAAACTGGAAGGCATTTGAATCCCAAGGAGAACTTTATAATCAATCCTGGAGGCCATAAAGAGCCAGTGGAGTTTGAGTATGGGGGTAATATGATTGCATCTGTGTATTAGGAAAATCACTGTAGTGGCTGAATGGAGGATAACTTGAAGTGAGGAGAGCCTGGGGGCAGGCAGACCCACTAGCAGACTATTGTAGTAGTCCAGGTGTGAGGTGTTGATGGTCTAGACCAGAGAGGTGGTAGTATCAGAGGAGACAAGGGAGGTATATTTGAGAGATTTTGCAAAGGTGAAAATGACAGTCCTTGGCAGCAGATTGGATATGTAAAGTGAGAGATAGTGAGAAGTTGAGAATGACTCCTAGGTTTCAAGGGGGACTGGGAGAATGGTACTGTCCTTGGCAGTAATAGAGAAAGTAGAATGGATAGGATAAAGTGGAAGACAATGAGTTCCACTTTGGACATGTTGAGTTTGAGACACCTACTTAGTTTAAGATGTCTTACAGGTAGTTGGAGATGTGAGATTGAAGGTCAACAGAGACTGGGGAGAAAAGGTTGATTTGGGAACATCTGCTATGGTAATTAAATCCAATGGAGCTGATGAGCTCACCAGCGGTAGGATAGAAGCCTGAAGGACACTTATAGTTAAAAGTCAGGATCTGGGAGAGGATCCAGCAAAGAAGAAGGAGCGGTGTGACAGAAGAAGAACTAAGAGAGAACAGTGTCTCCAAAACCTAGAATAAAGAGAATATCAAGGAGAGGGTGATCAAAAGTGTCAAAGGCTGCAGAGAGGTCAAGGTGAGAAAACGATAAGAGAAGGACCATGTGTCAGATGTGTTGTAAACAGGATTCTTGCTCAGTTATGAGTAATAGTAGGTGGTTGTTGAGGCCTTTTCTGACTCTGAAATTCTAGGATTTGCCTGTAGCATTTTATATTTTTATCAGCCCTCCATTTAAGAAAATTGATCCCTTTATGTCAGTTATTTCCATAAATGTCCCACCATTCCACTTCCACATATGAACCCTCCATGATAACAAATAAAATGTTTTAAACAAAACCAGTCATACAGGCACTGGAACTGGAATGTACATAAAAATAAGGAACCATTGTCTCTCCTCTCTCAAATGAAAAGTGAAAATTATTTCCCAATTCCTTTCAAGGCCAAGGGCAATCATTGTGAGCATTCAGTTTAGTCATTATTTTGGTATTCTTTTCATTCCCATTATTGTAATAATTGTATATATTCTTTTGGTTCCACTGCACTCTGAATTAGGTTACAGAAGTCTCATCTTTTTCTGAATTCCTCACTTTGTCACTTTTTGATGAAATCTTATTCAATTTCATCGTGGCAAAAATCACAGTTTAAATATCTAATCTCTTATTGTGGGTGTCTACTTTATATTTAACTGTTGTTTACCCCTCTTTGTCTTTGGATCAATTTTATTTGCAAGTATTTCTTATCCTACCTCTACTCATTAAGCAATACCTTATAACACATTTTTTTAAAAGAGAAGAAAAAAAGAAAGCTTGATAAAGCTAATTAATACATCAACTGAGTTTGACAGTGTATGTGATGTTCTACACCCACAGTTCTTCGTCTCTCCATTTAAAGGAGGGAGATGCATTTTCTTATCTCTTGTTTGGGTACAAGCTTGGTCATTATAACTACATAGAATTCTAGGGGTTTTTTTTGGCCACTATTCCTTCCATTTACATTGTAGTGACCTTGCATATTGCTTTCCGTATTCTAAATACTTTACTTTGCATCAATTCAACATATCTTCTTATGCTTTTGTGAATTTTAATTTATGGTTTAATATGAATTTATGGTTTATTAAGCAGAAATATTCTCTACATGCATGTACTGCAACTTGTTTATCTGATCCCCAATCAACAGGCATCTATTTTGTTTCCAGTTTTTGTTAACAAAAAAAAAAAGCCACTTCCATGAATATTTTGTAATACAAGTGACTTTTCCAGCCTGCTTTGGGCATACTTCTAGTGGTGGGAGTTCTGAATCAAAAGCACATTTTAGTGACTTTTTCAATAATTTCAAATTGTTTTCCAGAAGTCTTAGACTTCCAGTGTTTAATTTTGATTCTATTTAGAGTTTTCTAAATTAAATATATTTCCATTAAATACATTTATCTTGGATTCTGTTTTCAAATCTATTTATCATTTTCCTCTATTTTATTAGGAGAATTTAGGCCATTTGCCTTCAGTGATATCATCGTTAAGACTTTTTTTCCTTTAGTCATTTTTCCTAGATGGGAATATGCATTTTCTTATTTCTTTTAAATCATTTCTGTCAATCCAAATGTAACATGATCATTCTAATCAAAGTTTCTCCAGCTAATACTTTTACCTTTGTTGGTTATTCTACATTGTAGTTCTCTTTTATCAAAGATAAGAACTTTTGCTAATCAGCTCTGAAAGCTTTACCCACATTTGTGGTGTACTTTCAATAGGAAAATTAGATCTATGGGAAGGAAAATGACTCAGAAGTGAGCTTTAGGGAATAAAACTCATCTTAATATTGGAGACGATCAGATACCAAATATTATTTTATGTAATGACTGATACCCAACTTATTTTAAGCCATCTTCTATATAATACAATTTGAAAACAATACAAGTTTTATAATATTTTAAAAGAAATTTGAATGGCATTTGACCCCTTAGAGGAAGAGAAGGGAATAGAGGAAGGTATAAGCATTTATACAGTACCTACTATATGCCAGATGGTGTGCTGAGTGATTTTTCACTGGTATTATCTCGTTAGTATAACTTGAGTAGCGAGCAGGTGAGTTTCACCAAAAGGCTGCTCAAGTAACTTACAGACATTTCACAAATGACATACATCTCAGCTTACTAAGGGCATCTCTGGGCTCTTTTATTGTCTTCTTTGTGGCAACTATTCAACATCACTCCTCTGAGAAATAAGGATTGTTCTATATCCATGTCTTGACTTTTGTCCATTTCTCATTTTTCTGTGTCAACAATTTCTTTGTTTTATTGGATCTGTTGGAAAGGCAAATAGTGTCTCATCTTTTTTTAAAAATTAATTTATTTGCTTTCAGTTTTCTATAATCACTTCCACAAGTCCTAGATTTTTCCCCTCTCCCTAACCCTCCCTCCCTGAGATGGCATGCAATCTTATATAGGTTCTATACATGCATTCTTATTAACCACATTTTCACATTTGTCATGTTGCATAGAAGAATTAAAATGAATGGGAGAAACCACAAGAAAAAACAAACCAACACAAAACATAGCACAAGAGAAAATATTTTGCTTCATTCTGCATTCCAATTCCATAGTTTTTTTTCTCTGGATGCGGATGGCATTTTGCTTCAAGAGTCCTTTGGGGATGTTTTAGAGCCTTGTGTTGCTGTGAAGGGCTAGGTCTACCAGAAACAATCCTTACACACCGTGGCTGTTACTGTGTACAAAGTTCTCCTGGTTCTGCTCCTTTCACTCAGCATCAGTTTATGTAACTCCTTCCAGGCCTCTCTGAAGTACTATTGTTCATCATTTCTCATAGTATAATAGTATTCCATTACATTCATATACCACAACTTGTTTAGCCATTCCCCAATTGATGGGAATCCCTTTGATTTCCAGTTCTTGGACATCACAAAGAGAGCTACTATAAATATTTTTGTGCATGTGGGACCTTTTCCCATTTTTATGATCTCTTTGGGATAAGGTCCTAGAAGTGATATTGCTAGGTCAAAGGGTATGCACATTTTTGTAGCCCTTTGGGCACAGTGTCAAATTGCTCTCTGGAGTGATTGGATTAGCACACAACTCCACCAACAATGAATTAGTGTTCCAACTCTCCCACATCTTCTCTAACATTTATCATCTTCCTGTCTTTCATGTTAGCCAAACTCATAGGTGTGATGTGGTAGTGTCTTCTCTTTGTTCTTAATTGTAATTGGGTTTGTCAGTATGGGAAGTCTATTAAACCAATCATATATCAAGCAATCAATTCCACTGTAGAGGCTTGGTTCACTCAAATGCCCAATTCCAGATTATCTTGCTGATTTTATACAAGCCTCACAGGGAGTAACCAAATGTTTCTTCCACTAAACTAAAATATTTTCTGGTGCAGACGTTTTTTGCACTTAATAAAAAGGCTTTAATTCAGTAGAAGTATTCTTACCTGCTTAAGGTAATAAGGGATCAGTGGGTTGCTGTGATTGATTCATTCTTCCCCCTTCCCCACTCTCATAGATGTTAATTTTGTGTTTTGCTCTCACCAATGTTTCTTATCTGTGAGATAGTTCCATTTTTTTTCCAGTGACGTTCAGCACTTGTCTTCCAACTGTCTTCTTGAAGGCAGTATTCATGATTTGCAATTATGAAACTTTTAATTCATTTCTTTCTACACCAAAGTGTGTATGAATCCTCTCTTATTGCCAGGAGCTTTAAAATGATGATACTGAACCCAGTAATCTTATGCATTCCAATTCTTACATTTGGCAGAGTTGTAGCTTAGTTATTTATCTGTCATGTCCACATCTTTGTAACCCCATTTTGGGTTTTCTTGGCAAAGATATTGGAACTTCCTTCTTCAGCTCATTTTATAGATGTGCAACTGAAGCAAACAGGCTTAAGGGACTTGACCTGGGTTGCATAGTAAGTGTCTAAGGTCAGATTTGAACTAAGGAAGATGAGTCTTCCTAAGACCAGACCCAGCACTCTATCCACTGTCTTTGGCAGAGTAGGCACCTGTAAATGAGTTATTATACAGTAGATCAGCTTGCTCACTGTGGAAGGAAAAGGAGAAAACCCACAAGTAAGACTTAAGTGTCCAAATGAGATTTATTAAGGAATATTCTACATAGTTTACCAAGGCTTCAGTAGAACTGGAGACATGAGGTAGGCATGATAGGGTCTCATCAGTCTGCATCCAGATTGGGTGGAATAAATGGGACCTCTAAAGATGCCTACTCAGCTTATCACTTTTGTGTATGAAATGTCCCATACCTGACTTTTGTTAGGGATACTGTGTCAAATTTGGAGGGTTTGAAGGTAGTGAATGTTGGGGAAGCAAGGTATTATCTGTTGCCTCTCTTTCCTGACCTACATTTTATGATTTTTGAGCATGCTAATGAGTTAATTGGACAAAGAAGGGAGGAGAAGCTTGGAAAGTCCAACTCATTCCCTGACTAATTTAGGGTGTGTCCTTCTTCAGATAAAATTGACTCTTCTTCCACGCCTTGAAGGATTTCTGATAAAGTCTCATTTGTACAAGTTGTCATGAGACCATAAAAAAAATTAACATGCCAATCATGCCTGATGTTCTGATTTAATTCTTAACTCTCCCAAAGAAGCCTCTAGATTATAAAGTGAGTTGGCTTACCTTCATAGACTCTCAGGAAGCTATGATCATAGACTTTGGATTAGAAGTCATCTTGGAGGCTATTGTATTGATTTGCTGGATGAAGAAAATGATTCAGTGGAACAGAGTGACTAGAACAGTGTCTTATAGTGAATATCTGGGGCTGTATTTGAATGCAAGTCTCCCAGATTGAAAATTTTGTGAACAAAGGGTCTTCTTCCTCTTCCTCTTCTTCCTCTTCCTCTTCCTCTTCCTCTCCTTCTCCTTCTCCTTCTCCTTCTTCTCCTTCTCCTTCCTCTTCCTCTTCCCCTTCCCCTTCCCCTTCTTCTTCTTCTTCTTCTTCTTCTTCTTCTTCTTCTTCTTCTTCTTCTTCTTCTTCTTCTTCTTCTTCTTCTTCTTCTTCTTCTTCTTCTTCTTCCTCTTCTTCCTCCTCCTCCTTCTTCTATATATTTGTAACAGCATAGGACAAAGTTTCTTTCCCACATTGACTAATTCAGGAGGTTTCCATGTGAACAAACAACTCCCAGAATGTGGCCAAGCAGGAAATAGGCACTTGGAATGTAAATGTTTGTTTCTTTCAGATTTTGAGTAGCTGCATTCCATAATATGTGGGGGAACAAACCCTTTCAGGTTTTGAGAGGCCAGGGTAATAGAGATGAAGATGTTGTCCCCTGGGCTAATTTTGGCTTTTCTCCACCCACTAATTTATACTTGTTTGGCAGGACAGACTTGGAGCTTAAAAACTGGGATACTTTAAACCTCAGAGTTATTTGGTAATCATTAAGCTAATAAGAATGACTTGGTTTATAGCCTACTCTGTGCAGAGATGAAAATTTAGGAAATTTATTAGACAGTCACATTAACTGGGTAGAGGTTTTTAAATTGAGGATGGAGGAGATTTGGCATTAAGTCAGGAAAGGTTTCAAAAGAAAAGATGAAGCATTGACCTAATGGAATGGTTGCACATTATTCTAAAGAACTCAGGTCCCAGGGTTTCAAATCTCTTGGGAGGACCCTAAGGGAGCTGGTTTTGTGCTTGCTTGTCTTTTTTAAAAAATAAATTCTTGAGCTGGAGGCAGTGGGGAAGGCAGCATCTAGACCAATAGTGGAATATTGCAATATAAGTCTATCAGTAGTCCTATATTTTCAGAAGGGTGAGGGTTCTCAGAAAGGTAAGTTGCTATGACCATATGTGTTCCCTATGTACCTCTCTGCTTGTGTTCTCAATGCCTGTGCCTTTTTTCTGTTGATTATCTCCACTTTATCCTGTCTGTATCTTAGGTGAACAGAGTTGTTTGTGTGTTTTGTTTCCCATTAGTCTGTGAGCTTCTTGAGGGCAGGGACAGTCTTTTGCCTTTCTTTGTATCTCCAGCACATACTTAATAAATACTAGATGCCTATGTGCTCCCATTCTCTCTGCACTAACCCTTTATTTGGTTAATGGAGAGTACTCCAGGTTTATGTGGATGATATTTTTTTACTATGTCATTTCATTAAATGTCTTTATTTTGAGGTAATTGTCTCCTTTGGCTCACTATTGAATTTAAAAACATGGGTGGGGACTTGTGAGCAGGCACTTTGATTGGACCGTAAAGTACCCAAAGGGGAGTAATGCATAATGACTATTAAGGGAGATTGGATTCAGGTTGTGAAGGAATTAAAAGAAAATTTATTGATGCTTTCTATTTCCTATATCACCATGATATTCCATGTATCTCTTCCTCTCCCTGAGAATCATCCCATACAACAAATTTTTTTTGGAAAAGTAAACAAAAGTCAGCACATCTGATAGATACATTAAAAAAGTCCTGAAAACTGACACTTGTGGATCTTCAACTTCCACAAAGGGCATATCTTCTCATATTCCATCTGGCCCTAAAATTTTTTCCAAGTAATGAGTCCCCACTCATTCTTCGTTGTAAATATAGTGTGCTGTTCCTTCATTTACTATATATATAGTCTTTGTGAAGGTGGCCCTGTCCCCATGGGATCTCTTATCATTACTTGCTGATTCCCTCTTTTTATTTATTACCTCTTTCCCTTTAGGGCTTTGTTTAGTAGTTTCTCCTAATTTTATCTGGTCATTTATTTCTTATCTCTCTTTTCTGCTCAGGTAGATAACCCCTTCCTCTTCTCCTTTTCACCTATTCATTAGAGTTTTAAAATTTCATTTTTTGTACCCCTCTGCAAAAGAAGATTTCTTTTTCTCTCTTCATTATCCTGTTCTTTTCCTACCTTCATGTATCCTCCCATGTTATAATGTTCCACAAAAGAAGCATTCATATGTAGTCAGAATGTCACCAGGTTCTGTCCACAATGACTCCTATCTACATTTTCACTGTTACCTTTAGTAAATTTCTGCATTCAGCCCTGTCTCCTTGTGTATGTTTAGAAAGAAACCTCACACTGGTCTTTCTGTGGTCATTCTGTTGCTGTTGCTACCTGCATTCATTCATTCCTCCTGTATTTCTGTTGTTTGGGGTATTTGAGAAGCAAATAATACATTCAGTTATGGCTTTCTTTTAAAGTTTTTTTTTTTTACATTGAACATTCATCTTTTTTCCCCATATAATTCAACTTATATTTGCAGGATAGGCCACTCTGGGCTGCATCCTGAACCTTCTGTGCTCTTCAGAACACATTATTCCATTCCTTCCTCCTTTTTCTAATGGGTGCAGAATAGTCCTGCATTATATGAACGTCCTTTCCTTTGTATACGAATGTGTTTCTCCTGATGGAATGGAGAACTTGTTGTCTATGAATTGAATTGTTAAATTTAACCACACTGTGTTTGGAGTTTTCAGCCTTGTTTTTTTTTTTTTTTTTTTTTCTGGAGACAATCTGTGAATGTTTTAATGAAGATTTCATTTTCTGTTTTCAGAAGTTTTGGCAAGTTTTCTCATTATTTCCTTCATTATGGTGTTAAGTTTTTTTTTTGTCCTGTCATGTTCTTGCCCGAGATTTCTGACCCTGTCATTGAAATCTGTATGTTTTGTTTGCATAGCTGGCATATTTTCTTTCAATGTTCTTGCTTTTTTGCTTCTCTTCCAGATTTCTAAACATTTGCATCTCAATCTATTGTTTTCTCTTTTGTTTCTTTGGTGAGGCTTGCCATTACAGATTCAAATTTTTTATATTCTGCTCATTATTTTTTCGGGGCAGAACAAATTCTGTTTACATAATTCTCATTTCTCTTTTAAACAACTCAGGAATAAGGTGCTGTGATTCTGCATTCTAAGATTCCACAGGTCCTCTGTCTCGTCAAAGGTTGGATCTTTATTTTGCAAGGTTTATTTTTTATTTATACTGCAGTTTATTATTGTAGTATGAACTTATTGACTAAATCTGGAGGCCATATTTCCTTCTGTTTTTAGTGCTTTGCCTTTTCATGTGTCTGTGTTCAAGGTTTTTGAGATTTCTCCTCATTAAATGAGTTACAGGAGGAAATAGACAGTAAAACTGTATTAGTAGGAGACCTCAACTTTCTTCTCTCAGAACTAGATACATCTAGCAAAAAAATAAGAAAGACATTAAAGAGGTGGATAGAATTTTAGAAAATTTAGCTATTAAAGAACTCTGGAGGAAATTTAATTGGAATAGAAAGGAATTTGCATTTTTCTCAGTAGTACATGGGATCTACAGAAGAATTGATCATGTATTAGGCTGGAAAAACATTACAATCAAATGTAGAAAAGCAGAAATATTAAATACATTTTTCAGATCATATGCAGTAAAATTACATTAGACAAAAGACCTCAGGAAAATGGATTAAAATTAATTAGAAACTAAATCTAATTTTAAAGAATTAGTGGGTCACAGAACAAATCATAGAGGCAATCAATAATTTCATGAAAGAGAATGACAATGAGACAATATACCAAAATTTATGGCATGCAGCCAAAGCAGTATTTAGTAGACATTTTATATTTCTAAACGCTTATCATAAAATAGAGAAAGAGCAAATCAATGACTTGGACATGCAACTAAAGAAACTATAAAAAGAACAAATTTAAAATCTATTAAATACCATATTAGAAATTAGAAAGCCAAAGGAGAGATATAAAATTGAAAGTAGGAAAACCATTTAAATTATATATAAAAGTAGGAGCTTGTTTTATGAAAAACCAATAAAGTAGATATATCATTGGTTAATTTGATTAAAAAGAGAAAGGAAATAACCAAATTACCACTATCAAAAAAATAAAGGGGGTGAATTTACTACCAATGAAGAGGAAATTAAACTCATTGTCAGGTGTTATTTCACCAAAATATATGCCAATAAATCTGACAATCTAAGTGGAATTAGTGAATATTTACAAAAATATCAATTGCCCAGATTAACAGAAGAAGAAATAGAATACTCAAAATGATCACTTTTTAGAAAAGGATATTGTACAATGAACTTCCTATGGAAAAAATCTTCAGTGTCAGATGAATTCACAAGTGAATTTTACCAAGCATTTAAAGAACAATTAAGGTCAATACTATATAAACTATTTGGGAAAATAGACAAAGAAGGAGTCCTTCCAAATTTCTTTTATGATACATACATTGTGCTGTTGCTTAAACCAGGAAGAATGAAAACAGAGAAAGAGATTTCTTCTCCTTGGAATCTTTGGTACTTTCAGGCTTCCTTCCCTCCCCCTTTGTTTTTCTTATCACTCCCCCTTTATTTTTCTTATTGCTCTTTTCTGACTCCCTCCCCTCTGATTGTGGTTTCCCTTGGATGTTGGATCTGAAAAGTTTTCTGTATTGTCTCACACTGGGACATTTATGGTTCACCAGTCTAGATCTTTGCCCCTTCTGACCTTTGAGTGGTCAGAATTAGCCCCAGTTGGTTGCTTTCCCTCAGGGTTAGTGGAATGCTGAATAGTTTTATACACACAGCATGTCCTTTTCTGTTGACTTGTCCTATTCCCTCTGTTCCTTACTTCTCTGGCACGAATTCAGCAGTTCAGAGCTTGCATCCTGGTATCAGCAGAAGCTGCTTTCTCTCTCACTGGAGTTGGTACTTTTGAGCCCCAAGGAAACTCCCAAAACCTGGAGCAGGGATCTCCCCAGTACTGCTTTAGATTTAGCACATAATTTCGGCTTTTAAAAGTTGAAGGAAGTTATGGAAGTCAGAGAAATGTCTAGTCTACCATCTTGTTTCTCATGTGACCTGGAAGTTCTGCCTCCTCCCCATTTTGTGAAAGTATTTAAATGCCAAATGGTGAAATTTATAAATGGTCTCAGAGGCAATAAGGAGCCATTGAAATTTATTGTGTAGAAGACTGACATGGTTGGCTATACACTTTAGGTGACTGAATGGATGATTGTGTGGTTATGCTGGGATTTAGAGTTGGGTAGACATGACAGAATTGGAAGGGAAAAGAGGAGGGGGGCAGGGATAGGTTGCCTAGGAAAGGATGAGTAACAGGCCAAAGGAAAGATCATTAGTCTTTCTCTCAAGGGCATTGGAAAAAGAGGTTAAGTTATCCAGCACTAAGTTGAGGGAGGGAGGTATCAAGAGCATTTCTGTGTTTTCCAATCCCTAGAAAGCATCTCATAAGGGTGAGGACTTGGCATGGCCATCTAAGGAATTGCTGTAGGAGGGGATGGAAAGAGATAAACAGAGACAGAGACAAATACACAAACACAGACACAGAGAAAGAGAGACACAGATCCTTGTAGGCAGCTTGTTTTCCTCTCTCCGCTTTCTTTTTTTTCTGACATAGATATTACCGTGATCAGAGGAGGTTTCAAGGATAACAGACATGGCCATAGCTCAGGTACTGTCCTAATTTCTGGGTCTACTTTGAGTCTTCCAGGGATTTAAGGGTCACCTTGGGGCAAAGGAACGAAGATGGAGATGAAGTGGTCGAAGATATCAAAAAGAACTCTGAGGCCTGTCAGGAGGAGGGGGTTCATGGTTCCAAGTATGTGGACATTGGTGAGGTTGAGGGGGGAAGGGGGGGAGTCAGTCTTACTAATGGGCTTCTATCAAGGGCCCCTACCAGCCTCTGTCTTTTGCAGCAAGTTGCCTACAGTGCCGAGAGTCATCTTGGCCCACATGATGAAAGGTGAGAGGGTGGTCCCCGGCAGATGTGATACCTGATGTGATATGGGGATGGTTTGGTAAAAAGTAGAGAAGTGTCAGATAGGTCCATGGGTGGCAGATTGAGATCCAGGGTTAGAAGTTGATATGAGGTGTTTAAGCCTGATGCTGGAAAGAAACTCCAGGGCAGAATTCAACGCTGGCCAGTCAACTCAGGGTGAAGGGGTTGAGCTCAAGGATCTGTCTGTAACAAGTCTCATTATTCTGGGCAGTTCTGACATCAGGATCCATTTTGGAATTTCGGAGGAAGAGAAGAAAGCAGTGAAAAATCGAGGGGAGCATGTCCTGAAAGCCCTGAAGAGCTTGGGCCTCAATGTCAAAAAGGTATGGGGCCATGGAGGCCCTTGTGTGGGCAGAAGCCAGGAGCATCTGGATGCTCTGCAGAAATTTCCCTGAAGTGGATGCTTGGGACTTGCCTAACTCTTTACTGAACTCAACTGAAGCCTTTTCCACCTTCCATTTCCTGCTTTATAGATCTCTGATCCACTGTCTTTCCGGGGTGTGGACCTTGGTATTTGCTTCTGGTATCTTTATAGGTCCTCCTCTTTTCCAGGAGTAGGTCATTAACATTTCCCCTTCCCCCTTTCAATGGGAATTCCATTACCCTTTTTCCTCTTTTTTTTCCCCCAGAGTGTGAATCCTCAATCCTCATCCTCCTCCTCCTGCCTAGAGTGTAATTTCTTCAGCATCTTACCCAATGTGACACCTACCTACCATTCCTCTCCTCAGATGTAATATTTCCCTCTCTACCTCCCTTCTCAGGTATGAAGCCTGCTAAGCTACTTTCACCTCTCTCTCTACTGTGCCTAGGTCCCTGTGGTTTCTGTGCTGGTCTCTGGTGGGGGCCTGAGGGCTGCCATAGCCTGCCAAGGTGTTCTTAGTGAACTGAGCCATGTGGGGCTCCTGGACATGGTCACATACATTGCAGGGGTGTCTGGTTCCACCTGGTAAGAACCTGTCAGTGTGTGTGCTATCTGTGGTGAGTGGGGTAGAAAAGGAATCCACAGCTCTACTGGGAGGAAAGGGACCTGGGTTCACAGCCAGGCTCTAGAGTCCACAAAATTCTACTCAGCAAGTCCCTGCTGTCTCCTGACCACACTTGCTAAATACTGAAAGGGTTTCTGTGAGGACACAATGACAAGAACTTGGTGAAATTGTAGAGTTTGAGAGGAATAATTGACCTTGTAGATGATGAAACAGAGTCATACTGTAAAGTACTTTGGAGCAGCTGTGTAAATGGAGCATTGGGCTGATATCAATGGGTTTTTAGAGTGAAGGGCCATCCAGGCCTTTGCAAACTTTTAAGCACTTGGAAACTATGATAGAAAGGAGGAAGGAAGCAAGCATTTCCTGAGCACCTATTGTGTATAGCCAGGCATTATGCCAAGCAATTTTACAAATGCTATCTTCTTAGATCCTCACAGCAACCCTGGGAGGTGAGTATAATTATGTCCATTTTATAGTTGAGGAACCTGAGGCAGGTAGAGGTAAAGTCACTTGCTCAGAGTACCGTGGTCATTCAGTACCTGAGGTCATATTTGAACTGAGGTTTCTTGACTCCATGGCTGGTGTTATGTGTACTAGAGTGTCCCCTCGTGGCCTAATTGCTTTGTAACTGGCCAGATCTTTCACTAGTTACACATATAGATGCTTTTCTCATTCTTAGGTGCATGTCCTCCCTCTACAGCCAGAGTGATGGGTGGAAAGACCTGGAGAAGGCAGAAAATGAGCTCAGGAGGCGGCTGCAGGAGGACTCGTGGAATATCTCTATTGCCCTGGCTAGGCTCTGTGTGGCTGCAGAGAGAGATGATTATTCCCTTACTGACTTCTGGTCCTATTCTGTTGTTTACTACCTTACAAAGGAAGTAAGCTCTCCATCAGTACCCAGGGAATCTGGGAGCAGGGAGAAGTTTCATTTCAGGGTGAAGGTGTTTCCCATTCTGTCCCTCTGTCTGGGTGGCTGCCCTAGTCCAGGCCTCCTGCTTGTTGGTCAATCAATCAATTTATTGGCCACCTACTATGTGCCAGATATTCTAAGTGCTAGGTAACTGTTGGGTGATATCATGTTAACTTATTGGTGGATGGGAAGGTCCCTTCTAGCCTGTTCTTAGTCAGAAGAGGCCTAGATTTAGTGTCAGGAGATATGGGTTCAAATCTTTTCTTTTGGTGCTGATCCTCTTTGGGACCCTGGGAAAATATCTTCTTCTGTACCTCAGTTTCTTTATTTGAAAAATAAGGTTGGAGTAGCAATGATGGTCGAGGGTCTTTCCTGCTGCAAACCTCTGAATTGGCTACCTCTTGGCACCTCCTAGCTCCATGGGGGCACAACTCTCTGAATCCTTTTCCATTTTTCCATTTTGAATCTCTTCCTTTTAACCCTATCAGCTTCAAGATACCTGTTTGTCCCATGTGAGACCTCAGTGTGAGATGGGGACTGTGCCATACCCCATATTTGCCACTATCGACCGTTACCTCAAGTCTGGTGAAAAGAAAACTCTGAGTGAGCATGACCCTGGTACCTCCCCTGGAGGAGGCTTAGGGTGGGGTGGCAAGATATCTGTCCAGAAGATCTATTTTGGGCAGTGATGTGAGGCAGTGTATGTCCAAAGTCACAACCCTGGGAAGGTCTCCATAGCCCATGGAGCTGAGATCTTTTTGAGGAGAAGTTTGCCAAATCTTCACAGAATTTCAAAGTGGAAAGGAATCTCAGTGACTGTCCAGTCTAATCTGTACCAGAACAAGAATCCTCCATTTACCATTCCTACCTAGTGGATACATTCCCCTGATTAACATGGAAAGCCCTTCACCACCCATCTGCCTTATTGCTTTGCCAGTCTTCTTACACTTCTCTCCAAGTACTCTACAATCCAGCAAAACTTGTTCCCTGAACAAGATATTCCACCTTTCTACTCCTTACTGCTAGCTGTCATTGTACTTGGAACACTTTCCTTCATCTTTACAGCCTTGTTTCTCTGATTTCCTTCACTCAGTTCAATACCCACTCTTTAATGGAGACCTTTCTCAGCCCTCCTTACCCCAACAAAGACAGTCTGAGATCACCTTCCATCTACTCTGTACCTATCTAATTATTTTCATATTGTTTCCACCAATGGGGCCATCATTAGGAGGATCTTTCTGTGGTCTCCATGAAAGTTAACAAGAGCCTGAGTTAGGGCAGTCGCTTTGTCAGTGGAAAGAGGAGGACCCATACTAACGATATTGTGAAAATAGAAATGAAAACATTAGATATGTGAGGTGAATGATCATGAGGAATTGAGGATGGCAATTAAGGCTGAATGACTGGAAGGATGGTGGTGTATTGGACAGTAATACAAAGTATGTAAGGTGGAAGGGTTTGGGGAGAGGAATAAAGTTCTGTTTAAGTCCTGTTGAGTTAGCAATATCTACATAAAGTCCAGTTTGAAATTTCTGTAAGTCAGTTGTTGATGCACAGCTCCAGCTCAGGAGAGAGATTATGGCTGAATGTAGTCTTGTAGAGGTCATAATTGGACCCATGGGAAATGATAAGGTTAATGAGCAAGACAGTATAGAGGTAAAAGAGAAGAGGGCTTAAGACAGAGCCTTGGGCAAAACTCATGATGAACATGCCCATTTTTCCTGATGATTCAGCAAGGACTGGAGAGGAGTGGCTAAATGGGGAGGATGGGATGAATCAGTAGCACAAAAACCTGCAGAGGAGAGATTATCTAAGAGGTGATGGCAATCCACAGCGTCAAAGGTCTCCACTTTCTCATGCTTCAGCCTCCCCAACTTCTTTAACCAATTCTCAAATGACATGGGCTCAAGTCTCTTTGCCATCTTGATTGCCCTTCTCCGTACTCTCTACAGATTATCACTTTAATTGCTATGCTAAGGGCCTCAGAATTAAACACCAACTTTCAGATGAGGTATGAACTGAGGCATGATACAGTGGGACTATCACTTTATTCCTGCATGTCCTGCTATATTACATGATACACTCATATTGGGTTTGTTACCATCCAAAACACTCACATCTTTGTTAGACAAACTGCTATCCTACAAAGCATTCCTTCAACTCATCAGCTTGAGAAGTTGTCTTTTGAATCTCAAGTATAGGATGTGGGATCTCTATTAAATTTCAGCTTACATGTAGCTCAATACTTTAATAGGTAACCTGCTAAAAATTTCTGGGTTCCTGAGTTGATTGTCTGTTGTGCTGACTGGCTATCCCTCCCAGATTTATGATATCTGCAAATTTGATGAGCAGTTCATCTGTACCTTTATTCAAGTAATTGATAGAAATGTCAAAATACCACAGGGACAAGTACAGAACTGGGTAACTTCTCTGGAGACTTCATTTCAAGATAAAATTGCACTATAAACTAACCTTTGAATCTGCTCATACACAATTCATAAATTGTATTATTACTTAGGGCACCTATTTCTTTCTGTCTTTTCCCCAAGAATACTTTGTGAAGTGATTTCATAAAGTGTAGGGAAATCTATTTACAACATTCCCATGATCTCCTGGTTAGTTCGGCATGACCCATTCTTGGTAAAGCTATACCTCTTTGCCATCACTCCTTTCTTCTTCAGATCTATTAACTATAACTTTATTTTAATTGTTACCCTCCTCCTCCAACCAACTCTGTGGCCTATATATAGTTCACAGCTTATTCTTTGCACTCCCCTTAAAAAAAGTGAGGTACATCACATTTGAGTAAAGGAAGGAGTAAAATACACACTCATTTTGGTATGAAAACCTATCTTACAATACAGGAAAGTGGGGGAGAAGGAGATAAGCAAGGGGTGGGGGGATGATGGTAGGGAGGCAACGGGAGGAGGGAGCAATTTGAAGTCAACATTTGGGGAGGGACAGGATCAAAAGACAGAATAGAAACAATGGGGGGCAGGATAGGATGGAGGGAAATACAGTTAGTCTTACACAGCATGACTATTATCGAAGTCATTTGCAAAACTACACAGATATGGCCCATACTGAATTGCCTGCCTTCCCAAAGGGAATGGGTGGGGAGGGAGGGATAGGGAGAATTTTGAACTCAAAGGTTTAGGAACAACTGTTGAGTATTGTTGTTGCTACTAGGAAATAAGAAATACAGTTAATGGGGAATAGAAAGTCATCTGGCCCTACAGGACAAAAGAGAAGATGGGGACAAGAAAAGGGAGGGATTATAGAAGAGAGGGCAGATTGGTGATAGGGAAAATTAGAATGCTGGGTGTATTGGGGTGGGGGGAGGGGATAAAAGGGGAGAAAATTAGGAACCCAAAATTTTGTGAAAATGAATGTAAAAAGTTAAATAAATAAATTTATATTAAAAAAAAACAAAAACAAAGGCAAAAAACTGAGGTAACACTTCCCTTTCTCTAGTCCTGTGGTCCTTCTTCTCTGCAGTCCTTTAGGAGGTCACTGATCTATTCACCAAGTCTGGCAGTTCTTTCAGTGTTAAAAAATTTGGTTCAGCTGGACTGGGGAACCAGAATTCATTAAGTTCAGAAAGTTGTTCACTTTCTACCTCCTTACCTATGTTGCATATCAATACTTTGGTAGACATTTTCATTTTCTCTTTTAGTGCAAAAAATCTTTTCTCTTTGGGAGAGAAAATAGGAGGAAAATAAATGAGCATCTCTGTTTCCTTGCTCTTGTCAACTATCATTGTGCCATACACCTCTAGCCAGTAGCCCTGCCATTTCTTTGATTTTCCTGTTCCTACAATATAGCTACCAGCTTCCTTTTTTTCATCTTTAGGTTCCCTTGCCAACCTCGGTTCATTCTGAGCTTTGACAGTTGACACAATTCTTACAAGACTGTTCCATGACCTTGTATTCATCTTCTGTTGCACGTCTCTGCTTCTATCTACTGTAAATATATTTTACAAAACTAGGTACATTTGTGAGTTCCTTTTGCATCCATGGTGGTCTCTTCAGATGGTTTTTATTATTCCTCCCATCAAAATTATTTCCTTTTATCTTTAGAATTTCATCTCTGAGAATTCCCCTGGGCTCCTGGGCTGACTTCCCCTATAGCATTTTAGTCTATGCATTCTACCTGTCTTTCCTCAGAACCTTTGGAAATCTGCTTTCCACAAATCAGGTGTGCATGTGGAAGTATGTCCAGCTTGGCTCTCCTCTATCAGAAACTCTAGGAAAGAATGGTCACTTTTCAGCAAGGATCCCATCATTACAATGTCAGCAACTAGTTCCTTCCCAGTAGTGAGAATCATCTCCAGCATAGAATTTCCCCTTGTAGACTTCTTGACCTTTTGAAGGATGAAATGAACACTCATCTAAATCAAGAGGTTATGAGCTCCTCTGGTTTTGGTAGAGGGGAAACTCCAGCAGTGATTTACATAATCAACGTTCCCCATCACCACAGTACCTTACCTTTGTGACAGGTTGGTGATGTGTTCCTCTGTCTCCTCATCTATTTTTTCTTTCTGTTCAGGTGATAGGTAATATCCTATGCCAACATTTCCTCCTTTTATCTCTTCATTAAATTTTCTGTATCATACTGTTCTTTCTTCGGTTTTCTTGAGTTCTTTCAATGAACATATGTTCTTAGTATATAATGTTCCCCCCACTTTTAAAAAAAATAAACATTATGTATAAACATTATATCCTTCTAGGACCATATTGCAGGCAGGGATCTCATCTTGCCAAGTCTTAGTGACACCTGTGAGTTCAAATTTGCCTTCTTGCATAGCTATGTGGCTCTTGGCAAGTCACTTGATCTAATTTATTTATATCTAAATGTCCAAAGATAATTCACTCTTGACTTTTTTCTTGGATTTTTGCTTTCTCGGGACTTTTGGGTGTCTCAATTGCTTTTCTTCATTATAGCCACGCACTTGGGTACCTAGCTTGGAGCATTTATACATATATATGTATGTGTAGATAGATAGGTTTTTCATTCCCTCATCCTTTTCTGTTGAGAGCCTTTTTGACTTACAAGATACTGGAAAGCACATCCTTTTAAGGATTTTTAGGTTTTGTTAGGTATATTTTATATATCCAGTAACCAGTCATTCCTGTATTATTTTATGGTCCAGAAATATACATTTCATTCTCAGATATCAATTTTGTCAGTTCATTTCTCAGATCAGTTTTTCCTCATGGCATCTCTTTTCAACAGACAGGAGGGAGAAAAAATATCCCATGTGACCCTGTGATCTTTAGTTTTTCCTCCCTCAAGATTTTGCGATCTTTGGCTAGACTTTTAAAAATTTCATTTGGCAATCGTATTTGGGTTTGGATAGCTGGAAGTTAGTAGTCATTATCTATTTTGACAAATCTTGATAGGTTCTCTGTTATGCATCAGATACATGCTCAAAGAAGCCAACTGACCTCTATTTTCATGAGCACAACAAACAACTGATTGAGTATGTCTCAGTGGGGAGGTATTGAAAGCCTCTGCTCTTTGGCATTTCCCTCTAATCATTACTATGTGATCTCACCTGATAGATATTGTAGAATACCTTAATGTTTGTCAGAGAATATATAGCTGATTTTCCACCAAATGTATAGTTAGCTCCCTTCTCTTTTCAACTTTACTTTTGAAGCTTCAAATGTATAATGTCACCCTTTCCCTTTCTCATCTTTGTGACATTCTCCCACTCTCCAGCTTCCTTACACAGGTCATGTGTGTTCCCATATTTCTTAAACATTTGATTTTTACACTGAAGCCTCACTTCCACTTTTAAAAGGATAACTTAATTTCTCCTTATGATGTGAAGCATGGAGATGAATTATTTGAACCTCTTTATCACTGCATCATATTTTGTTCTGTGTATGCCACGGAATATTGATAAGATGAAGAGTACCCAGAGGAGAGCAACTAGGTTGGTGAAGGGTCTCTCAAATTCGTGACATGTAAGAATAGCTGAGAGACCTGGGAATGTTTAGCCTGGAGAAGTGGAACCTTGGGGGTGCATGACAGCTATGTGGATGGTTGCCCTGTTGAAGAGGGGTTAGATTTGTTTTTCTTCACCTCAGATGGCAATGGGGAGAATTTACAAAGAGGCTGATTTAGGCTTGATGTCATGAAAACTTCCCCATCACTTTAACTGTTGAAAAGTAGAACTGCCTCCCTTCTGCTGTGACACCCTCCTTAGTGGTCTGTCTTGATGGCCTCCCTGCTGAGGAGGCACCTTTCTTGCTAGTTTCCCTTGGTGGCACTCCTGTTTAGGTGGCATCTTCCTTGAGGATGTCCTTGCTAAGGTGGTACCTTCCTTCTCCTCAGAGCTATTCCAGGAGATGCTCAATGGCCACTTGGAAGGTATGTGAGGGGATTAGGGTTAGTGTGAGTGGATTTTAGATTATATGGCTGTTGAGAACTCTCACAGTTTGTCATGTTCCTCTCTCCTGGGAAGGAGAGTAGTCTGCATTTTAAGCATAGAAAGCACTCATTTGACTGTGGCAGAAATACAAATATCACACACTTGTTGCAAGTCATTACAAAAACTTCTCTGTTCTCCATGCTTTTTGAGATCCTCAGCCTCTTTAAAAATTTTTCTTTTTGGTGTTTCTAATTTGTCTCTTAAGTACCTTATTAAGTGAACAATGGGGCAGTCCTGACTGACAAATCTGAGATTTTCCTCACTGTGTTTAGTGCAGTCTTCTTTCCTGATTAGGTCCAACTTGTTGGTGCCAGGGAGTCACTAGGAAGAGACTCAGCTCTCTGGGAAAATTAGATGATAAGAACATGAAGTGAGAATGTATCTCAGTGTGAATGTAGCTGTATATAAAGTCTCAGGGTGGTGTGAGTCTATCCTTGTGGAAACCACAGACCATGGTGTGAATCTTATCCTACTGTGATGCCTATCCTCAGGTAAAAGCTGCTCACCAAAGCCACAGTTTTGTTTTCTTCCCAGATGCCTGGTTTGAATTCACTCCTGATTGGGCTGGCTACTCCACACTTGGCTCTTCAACTCCTGGTGCTTACGTCTCCACCACTCATTGTGGGAGCGAGTTTGAGGGAGGGAAGCTCATCAAACAAAAACCTGAAAGAGATTTCTCCTACCTGCGAGGTAAGGACTGAATCTATCCTCCAACAAGAGTCAGAGCCACAGGAGCCATGGGATTGTCCCTCATTCAATGTTACCCTCCCACCGTTTAGCATCCAGTTAGAGTCCTGGTTCCCAGAGGTTTCTCACCCTTGAAAAAGCCTCTTGAAACGCCTCTATGGAACTGTGTGAGATTAATTCCTGATGTGAACATCAGTATGAAATCTTGCTAACTCCTCATGTAATTTGGCATGCCAGATGTAAGATACTCTTTACTTCAACATCCCTACTGGTGACTTGGGTATTTATACTCTCTACTAATCTGAAGGGGCACAGACAGGGACAATGGACAGAGCAGTGAGAACCCAGCCTGTAATTAATTTCTTTCTGTGATATTCTTCTCCTTCTCTTCTCTACAGCATTATGTGGCAGCGCTCTGGCTGACATGAATAGTGTTCTCAAAAGCATCAAGGGTAGGTGAAAGAAGCAGCTTTTCATCAGAGTTCATAGAAGGAGGGAAGGGGAACAAGTTGGGGTTTGGGGGCAGTATGGGCCTTTCTCTTAACCCCTAGTGAAGAAAAAAGTCTCCATTGTCCTTTTAGATTTCTTCTGGAAATTTACCCATGGTTCTAGCACCCAAGATAAAATGCCCATCACTGAAGGTAAGGACCTTTGAATGAATGCTCTTATGCCTTGGGGGATGGTCTTGGTTTTGGGTATCAGGGATCAGTTTTTTTTGAGGGAAAAAGGGTTCAGTGACTTGCTCAAGGTCACACAGCTAGTAAATGTCTGAGGCCAGATTTTAACTCACGTGATCCTGAGTGCAGTGCTGGTGCTTGATCTTCTATGACAACTAGCTGCCCCAAGGATCAATTTTAAATGAGTCATATCAAGTGATTATGAATACATAAATATACTCATCTTGCTTGGAACTTTCATGAACTGGATTATGTAGACTGAAGCCAATGGCTCTTGAATGATACCTGACAGCCCTACCCATGTATTCAAGGGGAGTCATGCTCCCTAACTATGTTCATTGCTTCATCTTTTTGAGAGTCAGCAGGTCAACTTGTGAATGATCTTAGGGAAACCCAGTTGAAAGCCTTAAGTTTACAGGGGACCAGAGAGAAAAAGGGACCATTGATTCTTAAACATGAAATAATTACTAAATAATAAGCAAAAGCAAAAGTAACCATAACATTTACTCAGTAGTCACAAAATACAGGAATAATGGAAAAGTTCCAGTTTACCCATGGACTTGGTTCACACTAATGCACACAGTGTCCTCACGGGAAGGGAAACAGAGGACACTGTATACTGAAGTCAAGCAGTAAGTCAAGTAGAGAAACCCATGTGCCTGGGGCAACACATCACTCTGGAATTGTCATCAAAATTTTTGATCTTTTCCGTATGCACCATATGTCACTTGGTGAGCTGAATCATTTTTTTTGACTACTTGTTCTGTAGAGCCAAAGAAATTGATGGTTCCTTTTTGGCTACTCAAGCAGTGTCATAACTGCCAGTGACAAGTCATCCACAAAGTTTTGGGCTCTTTTAACAAGATATAATATGCTCTTTTGGGGAAGTGCAGTTCCTTTGAGTCTGGAACCAGTGAAGCTAATGTGGTCTGTTCTCTATGATTGATGAGAAGTTCTCCCTTCTCAAGCTACAAAGGGCAGTAAAGATTAACACAGGAACCCCTGAAAGGTTTCCCCTGTCACAAGTGGCCCTAGCTGACAATAAGCCTAACAACTCTTCCTATATCTCTAGGATTCTGATGTTCTCTGATCACTTTTCAGCACCTACTGAGCCCTTTTCCACTTTAACAGCTACTGACTTCTACTGCCAAGCCCACTTGTCAGCCCTGCTCAGGCCCTATCAATTTCTATATCTTATGTTATGTCTGGTGTTTCTCTCTCTGCCTTCTCTTCTCAGTCTCTGACTCCTACTGTGCTCAGCTTCTCCTATATTATTTTCTGTGTCTTCTGCTTTTCTCTATATAATTTATAATACTTCAAATCAGGGCCTCCTCATAAATGGGGACAAATTTCTAGCTTATGATGTAAAACTAAAAAAATTCCACATTTCCAGCAAGAATGGCCCCCAATAGTCTTTATATAATTGTTCCATGTATTCTAAAAAGGCATTGGATTGCCAATTTAATTAAATAAATAATTAACCAATTATATTTTAATTATTAATTTTTATTAACTAATTAGAACTAATAATTAAAAATTAATTAAATCTTCAAATTATTTACATAATCACATGTAAAATGGGCAGATAGACCACAATGCCCTGAAGTCTTGTGTACCTCAATTGATCTGTCTTACTTCAGGCCCTGTTGACAAATTTATGTGAGAGGCAGTTTACTCTCAACTCCACAGGACATCTTCATCTCTCCTCGATCCTTTTCTGGGGTTGTATTTCTTTTCAAGGTCATTTTTCTCATTATCTTTCACATGACTACTTTTTCTGCTGTCTTAAGCAACCAGGAAAGTCACATGACAAAGGATTGCACTTCATACATACAGTAGTTAGAGTAGTTTCCTGTGAAAACATTGAAGTTGGGCTTACTGTTGGGACACCACCATACTGGAGAGCTAGGGATTCACATGAATTTATGAAAATTGCCCAGTTGTCTCAAGACTCACAGTAAACATGTCATTTAGGTGCCCATATTCCCTGAAATGTTCATGAACTAGATTATGTGTACAGGATTCAATGGTCCTCAAATTATGCCTGACAGCATGACACCTTGTGCTCAGTGGTAGCCATACTCCTTAACTATGTTCCTTATTTCATTTCTTTGAAATTTAACACATCAATTTGTGAAATAGTTTTAGGACAACCTAGTCAGCTGCCCTTGGTGTACAGACAAGAAATGCCAAGGCAAACATCATTTGCCATGACTAGATAGGCTAAACCTTTGCCTTTCCATTTTCACTGTCTGAGAACCATGCTGATCATGACCCAAGGTATGGTGTTCTAGGCAACTCTCTAGGAATTTAAATTGCTGGGAAAATGACATTCTGCATTGGTTGAAGGAGTTTTCCATTCCTGGATGTCCTCTATACCAATAAAATTACATCGTTAGTCCTAACCCTCTATTTATTCTTTATATCATTATATATGTACTGTTGTACTCCTCTGGGAGACTTAAGCTCCTTGACAGTAAGAATTTCTTTACAATTTGTATTTATAACCCCAGTACCTTGCACACAGTAGGCTCTGAATGCATGCTTGCTAGCTTGTATGGTTGATTTCAAATACTTGATGGCAGTCATCCTAACCATCCTTCCCTGCTGATGTATTTCTTACTATTTGAAGAAAGGAAAGAGAATTGGGTTGTGATATAGCATTTTTCTCAGCCATATTTATGATTTAAAAACCAATAATAACAGTAACAATTATTACTCCTGTATTCATAGTACTTTAAGGTCTGTAAAGCACTCTCTCAAATAGAACTTGGGGAAATAGATCATGCAAATATCATCCCCCTCATTTTAGAGATAAAGAAACTGAGACAGGTCAGAGAAGGAAGTGACTTGACTACTGTTGCACAAGTAGGAAATGTCAGAACAATAATTCAAATTCAGTTCAGGGTGCTTCTTCCACTAAATTTGCTGCTGTCCAGAAAGGGAGAGTTAAGATAACTCTGGAGAAGAATTTGTTTGTAGGATGATCAATATAGATGACCAAATGAATTCCTCCTTTTTAATGATTTTGGTGTTGGTGCAGTTTCTGAGAATGATTTATAGGCTAGGGTTATTGATTCCTCCCAGGATCTTCAAGCTTGGACTAGTAGGCATCTACTTGTGAACAGATACATTTCTCTAGGCCTCCTTTCTGAAGAAAGGGTTCTCCACCTCTCAGCTACCTCTGCTCATTCCTTGGGGCCTGGGGGAGTCAGAAAGAAGGGATATTATTTATATTATGACTTTTCTTATCAGGAGTTACTTTGAAAACCACTTTGGAGGAACTATTCAACTTGGTTTACACCTTCCTGACAGATGGAGATTGTCTGCCCATCTTGAAAAATCTACAGTGTGTAATGACAGGTAGGAAGGGATGATGGTATTTCCTGTAAGTTGTTCAGTAACATGGAGAGAGCCCCTCCCTTGAGCAGAATCTCATAGAATGTCAAAATTAGAATGACCTTTAGACTAATTTTGCAGAAAAGGCATATATGGGATTTGTTTTAGATTCCACAAGGAGTTAGGGAAAGAGTTGGAAGATGAACCTGAGTCTGCCTATTTCAAATCTAGGCTTCTTGCTGCTGCACAACAAGGGCTTAATGCCGTGTGTGTGTGTGTGTGTGTGTGTGTGTGTGTGTGTGTGTGTGCATGTATGCATGCATGTGTGTGCCCTTTACTTAGGTCTGTAATTTCTTATTAACTCTATGCTCAGAAAGCCCTTGATCTGATGAATAAGACAAGACATCAACTCTTTTTAGTTTAAAAGAGAAGACCATTTTCACCTCTAAGAACCTCTGTTGTGAGGTTTAGACATAGTTCTGCCCTTGGGGAATCCTGTAGTCTGAGGGAAGAGACATACCAGTGCCACGGAAAGAATCCTGGCCTGACAATGTAGACCTTATTTCAGAGAGCTCCAAAGTTAAGGGAAGTGATTTGGTACCTGGTTGAGACAGAAAACTCAGTTCTGATTGCATCCCAGCGTAATGCTCTGGAGTGACACCTAGTCACTCTGTCTTACAACAGAGAGAA
This sequence comes from Bettongia penicillata ogilbyi, assembly GCA_023548195.1. Taxonomy (NCBI): domain Eukaryota; kingdom Metazoa; phylum Chordata; class Mammalia; order Diprotodontia; family Potoroidae; genus Bettongia; species Bettongia penicillata. The sequence goes on from JAJHZJ010000739.1 coordinate 957,313, forward strand.
GTGGTAAGGGAAGAGGGGAATATGGGGAGGGGAAGAATTTCAGCAGGACTAAGGATAGATGAGAGAGTGACAATATAGGCACAGAAGCAGAAATAGGGAATAATTTTTCAGTTTTGTTCTCAAAACCCTTGAGGACTACCCAAAGAATCTCATGTACTATGTCTTCCAAAAACTTCTGACAAAAATTTCCTAGGTGGAGATCCTCTGTATGGGGCCTAGAATGAGCAGACCAAGGTGTGGACATATCTAGTCAGGGCATATCAGGATGCTTTTACACTTTGCTTTCCACACTTTTTGTCCTACCTTCCTTTATGCTAGCTGAATTTCTGGGTAAAGAGTTATGACAGGGCCACTCAGTCAGCATATATAGAACCCTCAGAGGGGGTAGAGACTGATACATCTTCCTTCTGGCCACAGGGAGCAAACATTTTCCTGAGGCTGCAACTTTGACTAACCAGATGATTGAGTGCTTGCACCAGCCCTCTCGAGATCAACAGAGACAGTTCATTAAGGATTTACTGGAAAAGACCTTGAAGAAAGATTTGGTGAAAGAGAGTGAGTGAAATTTGAAAATTTCCCTGCAGCTGCAGTTGTACCATCTCAGGGGGATGTTTGGACTCTATTTAATGTTAGATGGTCACCTGGAGGCAGATGAGGACAGTAGGGAGTGGGATGCAATCACCCAAAATTCAACAAATTATCATAGCTCAAGGAGCATCTGAGAATGCTCTTCCAAATACTTTTCCATGGTAATGAAACTGAGGCTCTGAGAGGGGTAAGGGTTGGCCCACGATCCAATTCTTAGACTAAAATGCCCCAAGATCACAGGCTTTAGAGGTGTAAGGGATCTTAGAGTTGAGCTAGTCCAACCTCCTTCTTTTATGGAGAGAGATACTGAGGTCCAATGAGTACAAATCACATGGGCAAGGTCATATAGCTAGTAAGCATCAGATCCAGGTCTCCAACTCAGATCTCAGGGCTCCACTTTCTCTGATTTTTTGACACAACTTATCTGGCTTTTTGGTGTTGCTTTTCCCAACATTGAACTTCTTTCATAGACATCTTTGATTTTGATTCTGATTTCTTGTCCTCTAGGCAGTGACCCATCTTTCCTAAAATTTTCCCGGAAGACCATTGACTGTCTCTTATCATGGACATGGGGAACAACAAATAGCTTTCTTTATAAGAATGGTAAATACTTCTTAGATCTCAGTATTTGAGTAGGCAAGGACTGGAGGGGTCATTGTTATCCAATGTAGATCTAACATCTCTGGCAAGTAGTTGTACCCTTTCTGCTTGAAGACCTTCAATGATAGGGATAACTTTCCAAGATAGCCCATTCTATGTTGGGACAACTATCTTTGTTATGCTGTGTCACATTAATATGCATTTATTAGGAATTTGTTAAACAGGAGGCACTGTGCTAAACACTGGAGATACAAGGAAAGGTAAAAAACCAAACTGTCTTTACCTTCCAGGAGTTTGTAGTTTAATAGTGAAGACATGTAAACAATTATATACAAAGAAAAGAGAGACAGGATAAATTGGGAAGTCAAGAGAGAGAAGTCACTAATGTTAAGGGGGACCAGGAAAAGCTTCTCTCAGAAAGTGAGACTTAGCTGAGACTTGAAGGAAACAAAAGGCATTAGGTAGAGATGAGGAGGAAGAGTGTTACAGGCATGGGAGACAATCAATAAAAATTCCTAGAGTCAAGAGATGGAATGACATGTTGGGAAGTTTTTCCTCATATCTGGGTGAAATTTGCTGTCATACTGTTTTCTCTTTCTCCAGTGTTCCTAGTTCTGATTCCAGGGACCAGAGAGAACAATTAAATCAGTCTTTCCCATATCCACCCTTCACATATTTGAAGACAGAATATCTTCTTCTAACCACCTCTCCATTTCTCACCCCACCAATGGTTATCCATGAAGCCCTTTCAGGATGGGGGATCAGAAAAGAAGTCAGAAAGTAGAGAAAGAAAGCAGGGGTGGGAAGTGTGAAGGAGATTTTGAGAGGGCATCCATAGAATGATTTCCTATCAGTGAATGGAAGAGAATGGTTGATGTTTCTGGTTGATGGTGGCTGAGGCCACAACTAGCCCTAAGGTTGAGTAGACTCACCTCTCTGAGGTTTTATTGCTTTCTAGGCTGTATTTTTCATGTGATCTTGATTCAGAAATGGGTTGGGTCAGTTCCAACTATGAGATTCTGTGATTTTGTAGGAGTCTTTGGTCTTTTTTCTCCCCAGGAAACACTGAGGACTCACTCCCTACAGACAAGAAAAATATGTATTTAATGGATGCTGCCTTGGCTATCAACTCTGCCTATCCTCTGGTCCTGCCTCCAGTGCGAAACACTGAGATTATCCTCTCCTTTGACTTCAGCGCAGGGGATCCATTTGAGGTGATGGGAAGGGCATTTTCTTCTCCCAAAGACCCTAGTTAGGAACAATCAAGCAAGAAGGAGCTCTTGCTTGGGATATGAGACCTGAGTCGTAATCCCCAGCTCACGGTATGGTCTTCGTCTAGTCCTTTTCTCTCTCTGATAAGCCTCACTTTCCCTCTCCAGAAAGTATAATGGGGAGGACACTTGAAAGTCTCTAGAGACCTTTCAGGCTCTGGAGCCTACAGGTGGTAGCTACAATAGGTCTGTATCCTCTCTCCTCAGACAATCAAGGCCACGGAAAAATTCTGCAAAGCCAGCAATATCCCCTTCCCTCCTGTGAATGATGCTAAGATTGACCAAGAAACCAAGACTCCCTCTGATTTCTACATCTTTGAAGGGGAGAAGGCACCTGTGGTCATGCACTTCCCACTTTTCAATAAAGTGAATTGTGGAAGTGAAGGTATGGGTTTGCTCTCTAGAGTCACTGAGGTGCTTTGCTCTGGGTTTGTGTAGGTGAGGCAAAGACCATTGTGGTACCAGTTTCAAAGGGTTTCCTATTACCTGGAATGATCACCATTGGGTTGCAAGCATGAGCTTTGGTGAAGGTTGCTTACCCAGGGAAAGAGAGATGTTACCAGTTTCCAGGTAGCCCTAAGGTGTGATCCCTATTTCTTTGTACTCCCCTCTACTTTAGTTCTGCCTGAAATGGGACAATGTAGCACTCAGGTGATTATCTTCTTCCAAACATGTGACAAGTACCTGGCATATTCCCAATGTTAGCATGGGGAAGCTTGCTTTGGCTTTTGGACTATACCTATCCCACAACAGCCTGGCCATAACTGCTGAACAGAACATTGGAATCTCTAGAACTACATGAAGTTTGGTTTTCTGAGACCTTTCAAAAGCTATTGTCAGTCATGTGCCAACCCTGTTGTCCTCGGTGTCTTGGCAATCCTGAGCCTAGTTGCTTCTAACATGGTGAATGGTGGGGGATGAGGAGAAATGCTTTCTGTGCTTAGAGAAACAGAGGTAGAGGTAACATAAAGAGAATCAAGCCACAGGGTGGTAATGGGATATTTCCAACTAAAACTTGAGCAGAGTAAAGAGTTGTGGTGGGGCCCCCTAGCCACATTTTGAATTGTCAAGGGCAAGTATGCTTTAGAAGCACTTGTGACTCTTACATCTCTTTCCTGATTTAGCCAGGTTCTCCAACCTTTTCTGCCATTGCCATCTAGGTTTGCACCAGTGCCCATCTTAGAGCTATTGGCCATCCTCTTTAAGGACCAGAAGAATTTAGTGTGAGATGTGGTAAAGGACACCCCGAGGTGCTAGTGCTTCTGTCCTATTAGGTCTATGTCTAAGAAGCAGCCCAGGTATGCCTGGCCTAGTTTCATTAAATCCTATTTGATCTTGGGTAAGCTTGAGAAGAACTAATTCATGTGCTGTAATTTCACACTGTCTAAAGGATATAAGTGAAATCAAGTCAAATATCTTTTATTAAGTGGGCACAATAATGAGGGTGGTGGTCAACTAGATTGGGTCTGCTCATTTCAGGGAGGGAAGAAAATGAGGACTAAGTCAGAAAGGTCCTGTCCCAGTCTTGTTCACACTGGTTTCCCAGGTTTGCCCATGGATCCCATTCAGCTATGCAGGTTGGAGTTAATATTCTGACGTGCCCCTCAGAATCCTCAGCAGCAGCCTGCATGTCTTCTCCCCTTGCTTGGTGGCTTGTTGATTTCTCAGAAATAACTGGCATCATCACTTCAATTTTTTTAATTTAGTGAACCAGTGAAACTGCTAAATTTTCAGTGCCTAATCCAGTATCCAATAGTGTCACCAGCTAAAGGTCAAACTAACTGCAGTCCCAATGGACTGTTCCCTCCACAATGAGTTCTACTGCTTTTAATCCTTGTAAGATATTTCATATCGCTCTGTCTAAATGTTCTGAAGTTGGTAACGAATTACAATCTTTGTCAATACCACATGAATTTGTAGTATTAACACAATGAATTAGAATCTTAAGTTTCTCCCCATTATATTCAGTTAACTCTTACTATGTCTTTACAAAACTTTTAGTTGTTTTTCTCTTATTAACTGCCAAGCCCAACCCCATTCTCTCCCTTAAATGCCATGCCACAGACTTGCATCACACTAAACCAAACACCAATGGGACAAATTTATAACAACAAAATTTCAAGCTTCCAAACATCCCATTTTTCATAGTTCAAAGATTTAGAACTGAGAGGGACCTCAGTTGCCATGTAGTTCTTATCTTATAGATGGGGAAAACTGAGACCCTGACAATTTAAATGACTGTCTTAAGGACAACCAGATTGAAAGTAGGAGGGGCCAGGTCTGGACCTAGGTCCAGCACCTTTTCCCACTATGGATTGCATGAATTTGTCAATTTTTAATCAGAATTCTGACATGTTTTTTAGTTACCCAAGATGTCTTGTCCACTAGGGCAATTCCAATAGACTTCTCCAAATTCACATCAAAGAATTGACACCGATAATATTAAAGCTGAGAATTACTGGAAGCCTCTCCACTTCTCTGGTGGTGGTCTTGTTTCAGAGGCATCGTCTCTTGACTTTGTTACTGTTTCATGGATTCAGTCAACAGGAAGCTGACTCAGGCTTATCAATGTAGGTGCTGATATAAAAATTACAGAAGTGGTGCTTTAGTAACAATAGTCAGCAGTTATATAGTGTTTCAAAGTTTGCGAAGCACTCATATATACATACATACATATATACATATACACACATATATATATACATATACAAATTTATATATATATATATAAATTTTGTAACAATACTGTGAAGTAGCAGTTTTTATTATTCTAATTTTGCTACCAATGGAAGGAAATTTAGGTCAAGTATCTTGCCCAGGATCACACAGCTAGTAAGTGCCAGAGTCAGGATTTGAATTCAGCTCTTCCTGACTCCATGTACCACACTCTATCCGCCATGCCACCTAGTAAGTTATCAAGCATTTATTAAGTATTTACTATATACCAGGAACTGTGCTAAGTAGTTGGTATACTGAGAAAGGAAAAAAAAACAGTTCCTGCTTTCAAGGATCTCACAGTCTAGTGAGGGAGACAAGTAAACAGCTATATACAAATGATATAGACAAGATCAATTGGAGATAATCAATAGAGGGAAGTCACGAGAATTAAGGGGAATTAGGAAAAGCTTCCTGTAGATGTGGGATGTGAGGCAAGCCAGGGAGACCAGAAGGCAGCGATGAGGAAGGAGAAAATTCCAGGAACAGGCTCATAGCTAGTGAAAATGCATGGAATAGGGAGATAACATGTTTTGTGTGAGGAATGGCAAAGAAGCCAGATGAAGAGTGTGTGTGTGTGTGTGTGTGTGTGTGTGTGTTTATGTGTGTGTTGTAAGAAGACTGGAAAGGTGGGAGGGTGTTATGAATGGCTTTCAATTTAAGACAGAGGACTTTTATGTCCAATTATATAGATGCTAGGGAGCCACTGGAATTTATTCAGTGGGGTGGGATGATGTGACAAAGTCAGAGCAGTGCTTTAGGAAATAAGTTTGGTGGCTGAATGGAGGATTAATTCGCTTGGGGAGGGAGGTAGAACCACCTATGGACTATTGCAGTAGTTCTGCTGTGATCTGACATGGGGCTGCACCTGAGTGGTAGTGTTAGAGAACAGAAGGGCACACTCTTGAGAGATGTTATAAATATAAAATTGATAGGCTTTGTCTACTGACTGGATGTAGAGGATAAGAGATAGGAAAGAGTCAAGGTTGACTCCTAGGCTGTAATTGGAAGGATTGTGGTTACAATGGAAAGTGACTGGAAAGAGCGTAAGAAGCAAGAGTTTAGGGGAAAGGATAAGTTCATTTTTGGACATCTTGAGTTCAATATGTCCAATAAACAGTTGGGTATAGAAGACTGGAGGTCAGGAGAGAGGTTAGGGCTGAATGAGTAGGTGTGAGAATCATCAATATAGAGAAATGACAAAGTCATGGGAAATGAGCAAGTAAAATAGTACAGAAAAAGAAAATAAGAGAGTGAAAGACAGAGCTCTCCAGGGCACTGACAATTAGCAGTCATGACCTGTCTGAAGATCCAGCAAAGGATACTGAGGATGAGCAGTCAGATGAGTAGGAGGACAGCTAGGAGAGGGTAGTATCACAAAACCTGAAGAGAAGAGAATATCAGGAGAAGAGGATGATTGATGGTACCAAAGGCTATGGAGATATTAAGCACTATAATTGAGAAAAGGACATTAGATTGAGAAATTAATAGATTACTATTAACTTTAGATAGAGCTAAGCAATAAAGGGAGGGGACGGAGGAAAGGAGGGAGGGAGGGGAAGAGAGAGAATATGTCAATGAATAAATGAGTGAAAGAGAGGGAGGGAGGCCTGGAAAAGTTGTGGTGGTTCCTAAACTATACCTAGCTCCATGACAGAAGTGAAGTAGGATGAAGAGGTGCTTGGATTTCAGGTCCTTTGGGGAATGGTTGAAAGAGTTAAGTGTTTGTAATAAGATTTTGGGAGGTATCATTACTGTCATCAAGTGTGTGAAGGGTTGGAAATATTTTTTTTAAGTTTTATTTATTTTTAGATTTTGACATTCATTTCCACAAAATTTTGAGCTTCAATTTTTCTCCCCATCTCTCCTCTCCCCCGACCCCATAACACCTTGCATTGTGATTACCCCTTCCCTCAATGTTCCTTCCCTTCTATCACACCCCACCATTCCCTTATCCCCATCTCCTCTCTTTTCTTGAAGGTCAAGATAGATTTCTATACCCCATTACCTGCATTTCTCATTTCCCAATTATATGCAATAGCAATTCTCAACATTCGTTTCTAATACTTGGAATTCCAACTTCTCTCCCTTCCTCCCTCTCCACCCATGCCCTCTGAGAAGGCAAGCAATTCAATATAGGCCATATATGTGTTGTTTTGCAAAAGACTTCCATAATAATCATGTTGTGTAAGACTAACTATATTGCCCTCCATCCTACCCTGTCCCTCCCTTTTTTTCTATTCTCTCATTTGAACTTGTCCCTTCTCAAAAGTGTTTCCTTCTTGTTACTCCCTTCTCCCATTTTCTCTCTCTCCTATCATCTCCCTCACCCCACTTGTCCCTTTCTCCCCTACTTTCCTGTAGTGTAAGATAGATTTTCATACCAAATTTAGTGAGCATGTTATTCCCTCCTTAAGCCATATGTGAAGAGAGTAAGCTTTACTTCCCCCCTCATCTCCTCCCTTTTCTCTTCCATTGAAAGACATTTTTCTTATCTCTTTTGTGAGTGTTTTTATGAGTCCATCCCATTCCATTTCTCCCTTTCTTATCCCAATATTTTCCTCTTTCACCCCTTAATTTAATTTAATTTTTTATGCATATCATCTCTTCTGATTCAACTCAACCTGTTCTCTCTCTCTCTCTCTCTCTCTCTCTCTTTTTCTCTCTGTATAATCCCTCCACTTATGCAAATACTGAGAAAAGTCTTAAGAGTTACAAACATTATCTTTTCATGTAGAAATGTAAACAGTTCAGCTTTAGAAAGTCTCTTTCCTGTTTACCTTTTCATGCTTCTCTTGATTCTTGTGTTTGAAAATCAAATTTTTCTATTCAGTTCTGGTCTTTTCATCATGAATGCTTCAAAGTCCTCTATATCATTGAATGACCATTTTTTCCCTTGAATTATTATACTCAGCTTTGCTGGTAGGTGATTCTTGGTTTTAATCCCAGTTCCTTTGACTTCTGAAATATCCTATTCCAAGCCCTTTGATCTCTTAATGTAGAAGCTGGCAGATCCTGTATTATCCTGATTGTATTTCCACAGTAGGGCTAAGATTCAGATCAGTTGCTCATTTCCCCCAGAGGCTTTAAGCTGAGCTGCCTGGACAATGGACCCAGGCTTCCACAACTGCCACTGCTACTGCCCCTGCTGCTACTGCCTGGGACCAGTGCTGGGGGGACCCTGCTCCCTTCTTGCCCAGCCGGGAAAGCCCTTCCACATTGACCTTTGAAACTTTCTTTGTTGCTTGTGAGTTGAGGGATCTGGGACCCTTCCTGCTGGGGATTCTGCCCTGGAGGCCTGTCTGGTCCTGTTCCTCCCCATGCTGCACAGCCAGGGTTGGGCTCTGCTCAGCATCCTGTGGGATAGACCTTTCCTGTCGACCTTCCAGGTTACCTTTGCCTGGAAATCTCTTTCACTCTGTCATTCTGTGACTTCTGCTGCTTTAAAATTTGTGGAGAGTCATTTTTTACAGGTATTTTGTGGGCTGAGGGGGAAGCGCTTGAATGTATGTGTTTTTCTACTCCACCATCTTGGCTCCTAAGGGTTGGAAATATTAAGGCATTCTTTTTCTTGTGTGACTGGAGGCCTTTGATTTGAGTTGGATGATCACTTGTTAAAGATGTCAGAGGATAGAATTCTGTACAAGTCTGTGAAAGGAGAGTCCCTCTGAGGTCTTTTCCTGCTCAGAGATCCTGTGGTTGCTTGTTCTTAGAGTTGCTTTGATGACAAGACTCCAGAAGTAACTCTCTTCTAATGACAAGGGCACAGTCCAGAAAGGGCTGCTTGCTAATGTCATGGTTTCTCTCTCTCTCAGAGGTCATTAAGAAGAGATTCAAGACCTATGAGACATTCCGCCTCACAAACTATTCTGATGAAGAGGTGTGCCAACTCCTAGAAGACTCAAAAGCAAATGTCAGAAACAACAAGGATCGTATCTTCATGAAGATATGTGAACTGGCAGAGGGAACCTCATAGGAAGCAGCCTCAGGAGCTTCTGCTGTCACAGAGTACACACATATCAAGACTGGCTTCTGTCACCTGGGAGAAATTGCCATTCCTTTTGCCCTTTGGGAGAAGCAACCTTTCACCTGCACATTTAAATGCTTCAAGTGATTCACTTTTGTTTTAGGACCCCAACATTTTGATTTGTATCCTCATGCTTCATGCAACTTATCCACATTCTATTTACCCTTTCCTGGGTCCAATAAAATATTACTTTAGTTCCCAGGAATCTCTTGTTTCATCTTCTTTATACGGTGCTATTTATAGAAGCTTGGAATTGGCAGGAGGAGTGCTTATCCCAGGGTCAGCTCACATGAGTGTGTGTCCTGGCTCAGACAGTGGAAAATAGGACCCTAGGTCACTCAGGCAGTTTCTCTGAGCTTCTGTTATTTCATCTACAGAATGCGATGTCTAGGTCACATATTTAAGTGAGGTTGGGAATATCACGTAATCAACAGATACTTATTAAATGTTTACTATATGCCAGATACTGGACTAGGCACTGATATAGTATTAGGCACAACACAAACTACTTTGTCAGGAGGTGGAATAATATAATAGAGGATAAGGAAAGATGTAGATAAAGGGTTATGGGAAATTTTATGTGGAAATGCCACTCTTGTCTGGAGGATGGCAGACACGGCTTCAGGTAGAACATTGTCACTTAAGATGGACCTTCAAAGAATGGAGGGCTTTCAAGAGATTATAATGGGGGGAGTTCATTCCAGGAAGGTAGATATCATGAAGAAGAGGGAGAGCAGGAAGAGTACCAAGGAAGGGGAGTTGATAGGAGGAGATAAGGCTGTGAGACAAATGAAAAGCCTGAGAGTCAGAATTTCTGAGTAATTAATCAATATACTAATTAGCCTGTCTATTAATAAATTGATGGTTAGTGGTTTTTACGGGGTGATGGGACCTGGACTCTCTGAATTTTCCTATACATTTTAGTAGCCTAGATCACTGGTATCTCTGCCCAAATCATCTGGTCCACTTAATTAGCCTACTTGACAGTCTTTTCATTATTGTACCTTACCAACCACAGACTACTTACCTCTCCTTAATCCCATCCAGTCTTTTTTGTATATAAGTATCAGTCTCCTCTCTCTTCTCCCCACCCCCATTAAGTTTCAGATTTGCTAGGAATCTAGCCTGTTTCTATAGACCTTACAATAAACCTTGTCACCTTGACTGAAAGAAGGCTTGAATGCTTGAATTCTTTCCAGGGGGACTCCCCTGTACCCTTACATTTTGTGTCTTCCAGGTTTCCAGAAAACCAAACTGTCTCAGTTTCTCTTGGTAATCAGACAACTAGTGGAGATACTGAATGATTTAATATATTTTAAGAAAAGGTGGTACCTGGACAGGTGAAAAATCAAGCTGGATTTATGAATAATTAATGAGGGGGTAGACTTTCAAATGAGGAGGTAGACTGAAAGCCCTCATTCCCTCCTGCTGACAGTTTGGCTTGACCATGAGATTCAGCACCTCCATTAATCTGTTCAAAGGAATCCATCCAGAGCTGGGTTACCCTAAATTCCAGGGTGTGTGTGGATAGTTTGCAGGGTCATGGACTTGATGCTGTAGGGCTGGAATTCACCTATATTAGGTTCTGCTTATACTCTAAAGAAAAATGAGGTCTTCTAGTTTGGTGGGTCCCATCTAAAAATGAGGAGTATGTTCCCTGAGGATTTGGGCAATCTTATGTATCAGCAATATCTTTCAGAGACTGATTGACTGACCTACAGAGGCTGGTTCTTGAATGAGGAAATAAAGGAAAAAAACCTTAATCTGAATTTAATAATTGGTTATTAAGATAATAGAAAATAATTTCTCTCAGCTGGACATAAAAAAAAAAACAAATCCCCAAAATTCCATGACCAGATGGATTTATAAGTGAATTCTATCAAACGATCACTAATTAATTCCAATACGTTGTAACTTTTTGTGAAAATAGAGAAAGAAGAGCTCTTTCCAAACCCTTTCTATGGGACAAACAGGGTCTTAATACTTAAACTAGGGAGAAAATGGAGAAAGGAAACCATAGATCACAAAATCTAAAGGACATTGATACAAAATTATTGAGTATAATTTAGCAAAGGGGATAATAATTACATGTTCTTAAAATTTTTCTATTAATTAGTTTTTAGCTTTCAACAGGCACTTCCACAAGATTTTGAATTCCAAATTTTCTTCCCATCAATCCACTCCCCTCACCCCAAGGCAATGTGCATTCTGATTACCCTTTTCCAAAATCTGCCCTCCCTTCTGTCACCCCCACTTTCTCATCCCTTTCCCTTCTATATTCCTGTAGGGAAAGATAGATTTCTATACCCCATTGCCTGCATATCTTATTTCCCAGTTGCTTGTAAAAACAATTTTTAACATTTGTTTTTAAAATTTTGAGTTTCATATCCTCTCTCTTTCTGCCTCCTCTCCCAACCTCATTTAGAAGGCAAGCAATTCCATATAGGTTATATATGTGTCATCACACAAAACACTTCCATAACAGTTATGTTGTGAAAGTCTAACTGTATTTCCCCATATCCTATCCTCCCTCTTCCTCCCACATATTCTATTCTCTTTTGACCCTGTTTCTCCTTAAATGTGTTTGCTTCTGATTACCTCCTTCTACCATTTGCCTCCCTTCTATTATCCCCCCCACTCTTACCCCTTCCCCTACTTTCCATAACTACATATCTTTTTAAATTAAATTAATTTATTTTCATCTTTCAACAGTCACTTCTACAAGATTTTGAGTTCCAAATTTTCTTCCCATAAATCCACTCCTCCCACTCCAAGGTGGTGTGCATTCTGATTACCCATTTATTCTATTTTCTCCTTTGACCTATCCCTCCACAAAAGTGTTTACTTCTGATTACTCCTTCCCCCAATCTGCTGTCCTTTTAATTATCCCCCATCTCTTATCCCCTTCCCCCTGCTTTCCTGTAGGGTAAGAGAGACTTTCATACCCAATTGGGTGTGTATATTATTCCCACCTGAAGCCAAATCTGATGAACATAAGGCTAATTTATTCCCTCTCACCTTCCCCCTCTTCTCCTCTGTTTTAAAAGGTTTCTTGTCTCTTTTATGTGAGATAATTTAATGCATTCTACCTCTCCCTTTCTCTTTCTCCAAGTACATTCCTCTCAACACTTAATTTTATTTTTTAGATATCAATCCTTCATAATCAGCTCACCCTGTGACCTCTGATACAAACACACACACATATACACATATATGTACCCCCCAACATATTCCATTCAACTACCATAATACTAATAAAGGTCCAATGAGTTACAAATATCATCTTTCCATGTAGGAATGTAAACAGTTCAACTTTAATAAGTCCCTTATGGTTTTTCTTTCCTGTTTACCTTTTCATTCTTCTCTTGATTCTTGTATTTAAAAGTCAAATTTTCTATTCAGCTCTGGTCTTTTCAACAAGAATGCTTGGAAGTCCTTTATTTCATTGAAATTCCATCCCCCGCCCCCTGCAATATTATATTCAGGTTTGCTGGGTAAGCGATTCTTGGTTTTAAGTCCTTTGACCTCTGCCATATCATATTCTAAGCCCTCCAATCCCTTAGTATAGAAGCTTCTAAATCTTGTGTTATCCTGATCTTGTTTCCACAATACACGAATTATCATTTTATGACTGCTTGTAATATTTTTCCTTGACCTGGAAACTCTGGAATTTGGCTATAATATTCCTAGGAGTTTCCCTATGAGATCTCTTTCAGGAGGTGATTGGTGGATTCTTTCCATTTTTATTTTACCCCCTGGTTCTAGAATATCATGGCAGTTTTCCTTGACAATTCCTTGAAAGATGATGTCTAAGCTCTTTTTTTGATCATGACTTTCAGGTAGTCCAATAATTTATGAATTATCTCTTCTAGATCTATTTTCCAGGTCAGTGGTTTTTCCAACGAGATATTGCACATTGTCTTCTATTTTATCATTTTTTGGTTTTGTTTTATAATTTCTTGATTTTTCATAAAATTATTAGCTTCTATCTGCTTCATTCTAACTTTTAAGGAATTATTTTCTTCAGTGAGCTTTTGGACCTCCTCTTCCATTTGGCCAACTCTGCTTTTTAAGGCATTCTTCTCCTCATTGACTTTTTGGACCTCTTTTGCCATTTTTGTTAGTCTATTTTTTTAGGGTTTTATTTTCTTCAGCATTTTTGGGTGGCCCTTATCAATGTCCTTTAGATTTTGTGATCTATGGTTTCCTTTCTCAATTTTCTCCCTAGTTTAAGTATTAAGACCCTGTTTGTCTCATAGAAAGGGTTTGGAAAGAGCTCTTCTTTCTCTATTTTCACAAAAAGTTATGACATATTGGAATTAATTAGTGATCTTTTGATAGAATTCACATAAATCCATCTGGTCATGAAATTTTGGGGGTTTGTTTTTTTTTATGTCCAGCTGAGAGAAATTGTTTTCTATTATCTTAATAACCAATTATTAAATTCAGATTAAGGTTTTTTTCCTTTATTTCCTCATTCAAGAACCAGCCTTTTAGGCAAATGTATGTTTGGCATTCAATCAATGTGGTCAGAGCTTTGGAGTAGCATTCTCTGTAGCTGTTTGAATGTGTGGCAGTTTAGTTCAAGAAAGGAATTCAGTGTCTGACATCTTATCTTCAGAATCTTTTTAAGATAATTCAAATGGAAGAGTTTCCTTGCACAACAGTGGTAGACTGTTCAGTTTTCACAGGCATACAGCAATGAGGTCAGCAGAACAGCTCTATAGACTTATAGTTTGCTAGTCAGTCTAATACCTCTTATTTCCTACATTTTGTTTCAGAACCTTCCAAACACTGAGCTAGCTCTGACAATGTGTACACCAACCTCTTTATCAATGTGTACATCCCTGGAAAGTATACTGCCAAGGTAAGTGAACTTATCCACAGCATTTAAAATTTCTCTATTTGCTGTAACATAAGGTTTCACATATGGATGGTGTGGTGTTGGCTGATGGAGCTCCTATGTTTCCTTAGTGTTAACTGTTAGGCCAAAATGAACACAAAGAATAGAGAATCAATTAGTACTTTGTTGCATCTCAGCATCAGAGGTTGCATTCAATCACAATCATTTGTGAATAGAAAATCATGCACCAACACTCCCTCCACTTTTGTCTTTGCTTATAGCCTTTTAAAGTCGAAGAATTTACCATCAGCATGGTAACTGACCTTGATGCCTCTTTAGTACTCATTGAAAGCTTTTGACAACATGACCAAAAACATCACCGTAAAAAGAATGGGAGCAAACGCACAAACCTTGTTTCACTGCATTGGTGATTGGGACAGAGCAAGAGCACCACCTATTGTCCAGAACCTGGGAAAGGATGTAATCATGAAATTGTTGTATAATGCTGATGAACTTCTCTGGACAACTAACTTTTGACATAATTTTCCATAAGCCCTCAAAACTGACAGTATCAAAGGCCTTGTTCAGATCTACAAATGTTGTGTATAGACTTTTTTGCTCTTAGACTACAGTGCTCCTGGCATTTCTCCTGAAGTTGTTGGGCAGCAAACACTATATCAACCATTCCTTGGCCCTTTCTGAAGCCACATTGGCTCTCAGGTAGATGACCATCTTCCATGTGAAGGATCAACCCATTAAGGAGGATTCTGGCAAGAATCTTGCCAACAGTGACTAAGAGAGAGAATCCTCTGTTATTGTCATACACATTGTACCTTCGTTGTTTTAATTTACATTTCTCTAAGCAATAGTGAGTTAGAGTATTTTTATATGACTATAGATTTGATTCCTTTGATTCCTTCACCTGAAAATTGACTGTTCATAGCCTTTGACCATTTATCAGTCAGGGAATAACTTACATTCTTAGGAATTTAACTCAGTTCTCTATGTATTTGAGAAATGAGATCTTAATCAGAGACACTGTAAAACTTCTTTCTAGATTTCTGCTTTCCTGCTAATCATAGTTGTATTGGTTTTGTTTGTGTACCACCCTTTAAATTTAATATAATAAATATTATCCATTTTTACATCTTGTAATGATTTCTGTCTCTTGTTTCATCACAAATTCTTCCTTTCCCTATCGATCTGATGGGCAAACTGTTCCTTGCTCTCCTAATTTGCCTACAGTATGACCCTTTATGCCTACCTCATGTACCCATTTTCACCTTATCTTTGTATATGGTGTAAGATGCTGGTCTATACCTAGTTTTTGTCACATTGTTTTTTAGTTTTTCCAGCAATTTGTCAAATAGTGAGTTCTTATCCCAGAAGCTGGTGGTGTCTTTGGGGTTTATCAAATGCTAGATTACCATGGTCATTTACAACTGTGTTTTGTGTCCCTAATCTATTTTACTCATACACCACACTGTTTCTTAGCCAGTACCAGGTAGTTTAGATGATAATGCCTTTATTTTATTTTTTACTGACAGTTTTTCTTTAATATTTTTCATTCTAAAGATTAGTACATTTACAGCATACATGACTTGACTGATCTAAGACTATATAAAACAGTAATTATAGATTTATAATATATTAATACTGCCCAAAAGAAATAAAAATATTTCAATGCACAAAACTTGGTAAATAAAATTGTGTAGGGAAAACTGTTACATTACATAATATTTTTACATTTGTTGTTGCTGCTGTGTCCATCCTTTGTTTTCAAAGAGGACCATGACATCAGAGAAATGATGACGTGACTTGCACTTGACTTTATTTTGAGTGAGTGAGTGCTTTGCAAGGTCATCAGCCTCACTTTCTCCTCTTGAGCCATCTGGACCCAGTGACCAGATATTCATCAGGATGACTGGAGATGGCCTAGGATGCCACTTTGATCAATATGATATAGTGGAAAGAATGTTGAATTTGAAGTCAGAGGATCTGAGCTTAAATCCTGGCTCTGCCAATTATGACCTATGTCAGGGGTGGAGAACCTTCGGTCTCGAGGCCTCTTTAGATCCTCAAGTGTGGCCCAGCACTATTAATACTAATAATATACTAATACTAATAATATTTTTACATTTATTAATGTAAGAAAAGGCAACTGTGTTGTGGATGCTTTTAGAGAACACATATATAACATACCTGACAACAATTTTATCCCTCAGTATGTTTCATGATATTTTAAAAAAAGGGTATTTGAAAAGAACATTAAATAGCACTTCCATTTTACAAGACACTATAAAATAGGCTTCCTTGTGGGACTCAATAGTACTCCGTAAGATGTTTCCTCTAGAGAGTTAAAAAAATTTTAATGACAAACTCTTGGCTTCTATTGCTCATTATGACCATGAACCAAACCTGTAAACGTGCAGGTAATGCTGTGATATATGTAAAAACACCCCAGCTGAGCAAGAATGTTCTTCATAAAGAACAATGAACGACGAACAATGAAACCTGAATATTTCTGATTGCTAAACTTTGGAGCCTGAGGTCCCACCATTTCAACAGGTGAACTTTGAGCATGCCTGAAGAATTCAAGAAAATTATTCCAAAAAGGGAGTTAGGTACAAAATCTGTCATGGGTGTCAATTTATTTGTGTGAAACAGCACTATTAGAGACTCAAACTTTAACATCTTCAGATGCAAAAAATTTTTTGAAATAATCCATATAAATTTCTTAATCACAAATATCTGATTGAAGTATAAAACAAAAGCCTGGCAAG
The DNA here is from genome assembly GCA_023548195.1 of Bettongia penicillata ogilbyi. Taxonomy (NCBI): domain Eukaryota; kingdom Metazoa; phylum Chordata; class Mammalia; order Diprotodontia; family Potoroidae; genus Bettongia; species Bettongia penicillata. Next base: position 974,140 of record JAJHZJ010000739.1, read on the forward strand.
AGAATATAAGAATGAGAAGCAGAAAAGGCTGAAACTGTACAACATGGATGTACACCTCCAAAATTGTCATGGAGTGCTCTTGGTCATAAGTAAATTAGCCTTTCTGAAATGTCATTTATATTTGAATGTAGCTAAGCATGTAAATATGAAGAGAGTAGTTGGCAACAAAGATTTCCCTACAAACGCATGCCCTACTGCGGGCATGGTATTACAGAAAGGATTGCGAGTAGTTTCTCTCCCTTTGTCTTTACCACTGCTGAAACTAGCAGTTCTAAGAGGAAGTATTTCTAAAGTATTTCTGGTACTCACTTCTTCAATACTAGTAGATGTCTTGAAATCACCACCCATCGCTAGCAGGAGACAAACAGCTCTGCCAGCTTTCAATTCTGTGGATGTAGATATATGTGTTCATATACATACATTTGAATAATGCTACTTCCTTTATTCATGTGTTTGTCCTTCATTGCCGAAGAAGACCACGCCATCAGAGAAGTGATGACATGACTTGCGCTTGACTTTGTTTTGAGTGAGGGAGGGCTGTGCAGGTCACCAGCCTCACTTCTTCTCCAGAGCCATGGGAATCCAGTGACCTGATATTCCTCAGCATGACTGAAGATGACCCAGGAGGCAGTGGGAGACCTTGGGCCCTTTAGGTCAAGGTCTTTACAGGTAGTCACTTAGGATGAGGCAACACCCATTTGTTTAAGAAGTAGCCAGGGCATGGCCTCTTTAATGAGGCCAAGTAACAGCAACAGTTACTAGTGATAATCCCTCTAAAACTAGGAGGGTCCAGAAGAGCCCTTAGGCAGGGGCCCATTGGCATCCTAGCTTCAGAGTGCAGTAGGTTTAAGGTTATGGGAAAGGATAGGTCAGGGCAGGATAGGACAGGGGAAAGGATAGGGTAGTGGAGAGGATGGGAGGAGAGGAGAAGAGCCAGTAAAACTACTGGGAATCTTTTGACTATCCAAATTTACCTTCCTTTGGAGAGAAGGAAGAGGCATAATAAACTTATATTGGAAGACAATGGAAGATTATAATCAGTATCATCTCCTACAATACTGAGAAAATGTCAAAAAACAAATTACAGAAAGCATGGTAAGAGAAACCAATCCCAAGATTGGTTTAGGATGAAACTGTAAGAGAGAAACAAACAAGTTATGGAAAAGAAGTGCAAAAATTTCTAATACAACTACTTTCTGTATCAATAAAATTACAAATGCTAAATCTACATTCTGACATCATAATTTCTGATGTGGCTATCTCTACTATCAATCTCACCTTTTCTCTATTCAGTTCTCTAAGCTTCTAATCTTGGTTCCTTCCTTATTGCCTACAAAACCACCATCATTTCAACCATTCCTAAAAATCTGTCATTAAATTCTATTATATTAAATGAGATCATCTTCCATCATCCTAAATTCTTTGAAAAAATAATGATTATACTTAGTTCTACATCTTCCTTTCTTTTCTCCTTTTTAAAAATTTTTAAAAATTCTAGTTCCTTAGATCTCCTTTGAAATTAGCCTACAGATGATCTTTTTGATCTATCAATTGAATTTCAAGGTGAGAATTATGAAGAAACCCTAGTATTGTCTTGCTATCTGTAATTATTTAACAAACTTGCCTTCATCTTAAATCTATTCCTCTTCTACTTCTTCCATTAACTAGTTCTTATTGAAACCTAGCTTTCCTTTGATGGCATAACCTCCCTCTTCAGTTCTGGCTGTACCTTCCCATTGGTTCTTCCAGGTTCGTCCCTTTACTCTTTCATTCAGGAACCTCTCAGGAACCAGGTTCGTGCTATTAATATCTATCACCCAATCAAAATTTTGGTAACTGTTGTCTACAGAACCCCAGGTTACTCCCCTTCCTTTCTCAACAAATTCTATATCTGGCTTACATTTTTTTCTCCTCCCACTCTCCTACCTTCATTCTAGGGGACTTTATGGTACATACTGACTTTTCCTCAAATACCCTAACCACTCATTTCCTCTTCCTACTCACCAACCACCTCACCTAGGCCACTCTACAAAGGTGGTTGTACCCTTAATCTTAACTATCACCAATGTACCACCTCCACCTTCAAGAATTCTGAAATCCCTTTATTTAACCATAATCTGTTGTCTTTTTTTTTTTTTACCTCTCTCTCTCTCTCTCCTTTTCTTATGTTACCCTACCTTTTGTCCTCATTTTAACTTCCTATCCCTTGACCCTTCAATTCTGTTAGGCCATCTTCCCTGCAGTAGCCACTTCTTCCTCTTCTCCCTATCTTGACTTCTGGATGAACCAATTCAGATCTATGCTGTCCTTCTCTCTTGAATCTGTAAACCCCGTATCATTTCACTGATCCTTGCCTCAGCCTTGGATTGCCTTCATCATTCATCACATCTATATATGGGCTGCTGACAGCCTCCTCCAACAGGTGGGCCTCATCTGTCAGCCTCACCCTTTGACCTGTTTTCAATCTTTCCCTTTTTCCTGGCTCATTTCCTCTGCCTTCAAACATGCTCATGTCTCCCCCTATGCTGAAAAACAAAAACTCTTCCTTTTGGCTCACAGTTGCCCTATTTCTCTTCTGCCCTTTATAGCTAAATACATCATAAAGACCATCTACAATAGGTGACTTTACTTTCTATTTTTTCACTCTCTTATTAACCCCTTACAATTTGACTTCTGATCTTATCATTCCATGGAAACTGCTCTCTCCAAAGTTACTAATGATCTCTTAGTTGGCAAATCCAGTGGCCCTTTCTTACTCTCAGTTCCCTCATCTGTAAAAAGGGGATAATAATGGTACCTACTTCCCTGAGTGGTTGTGAGAGTCAAATGAGATAATATTAACAAAGTGCTTAGCACAGTGTCTGGACATGGTAGATCTATACTGTATAATATCTAGCTATTATTATTAGTCCTACTAGTAGAATGTAATGTCTTTGAGGGCCTGGATCATTTTATTTTTATCTTTATGAACTCAACAGTACCAGGTACATAATAGGCACTTAATAAATGTTTGCTGAATTTATTTGAATTAAGTTTACTGTAAAGATGTATTCTAATCTATTATTTGCAGAGTTTAACCTTTTCCATTTTTACTATGTTTCTTAAAATGTCCTTGAAAAATGTGCAAATTGGTCTAATAACATTTCTGTAGAGACTTGAAAGTAACATGACTAAATAATTACTGAGCAAACTTAAACTTAAACTTTGGGGACATCCACCGTGAGTTTATTTGGCATAGACGAATATCTGGCAAAGGAAACTAAGATGAATCCCTGCTCAAGTAGAAGGAGAACAGATAGAGCAGTGTCACAAAAAATCCTGTAGAGTAGAGAGTAGGGGGAGAAAGTGGTCAACAGTTTGAAATGAAGCATAGAGGTGAAGAGGGATTAGGATTGTTAAAAGATAATTAAATTTGCTGAGTTTGGAGAGAGCAGTTTCAGTTGAATATTGCTGACCAGAGAAGATTACAAAGAATTTATTCATGTAAATAAGCACACAGTACATATTAAACACAGTTACATATTTCAAAGAGAATTTTCTGGAGAAAAGAAAGGCAGAAGTAAATATATTTTGTAAGATTCTAGACATGGGTAATTTCTTTTTTAAGCTTTTATTTAGTATTTTGTTTTCCCCTGTTACATGTAAAAACAATTTTTAATATTAGTTATTAAAACTTTGAGTTCCAAATTCTCTCCTTTCTTCCCACCCCAACCTTACCCTCATTGAGAAGGCAATTCCATATAGATTATATATATACATAGTCACACAAAACATATTCATAACAGTTATGTTGTGAAAGAAAACATAGACAAGAACAAAACTCAAGAAAAATAAAGTAAAAAAGTACGTGTCAATCTGTATTTAGACATCAATAGTTCTTTTTCTGGAGATGGATAGCATTTTTCATCATAAGGCCCTTAGAGTTTAGACATGGGTAATTTCTTTTTTTTCCCTTAATAATTAATTTGTTTTCAGTTTTCAACAATCACTTCTATAAGTTTAAAATTTTTCCTCCCCTCCCTCCCTTCTCCCTCTGCATGATGGCTTACAATCTTATATGGGTTTTATACGTGCATTCTTATTAAACACATTTTCACATGAGTCATGTTGCGTAAAAGAAATGGGAGAAACCACGAGAAAAACCAAACCAAATCAAAACATAACAAAATAGATAATAGTCTGCTTCATTTTGCATTCTGACTCCATGATTCTTTCTATGGATTCATTTTGCATCAAGAGTTCTTTGGAAATGTTTTAAGTCCTTGCATTGCTGTGAAGGGCTAAGTCTATTAGAAACAGTCCTCACACACTGTGGCTGTTACTGTGTATGATGTTCTCCTGGTTCTGTTCATTTCACTCAGCATCAGTTCATAGAAAACTTTCCAGGTTTTTCTGAAGTCCACCTGTTTGTCATTTCTTATGGCACAATAGTATTCCATTACATTCATGTACTGCAACTTGTTCAGCCATTCCCTAATTGATGGACATTCCCTCAATTTCCAGTTTTTGTCCACCACATAAAGAGCTGCTATAAATTTTTTCCCCTGATTTTTATGATCTCTGTGATACAGCCCAGAAGTGGTATTGCTGGATACGCATATTTTTATAGCCCTTTGGACATAGTTCCAAATTGCTCTCCAGAATGATTGGATTACCTTACAATTGCATCAGTAGTGAATTAATGTTCCAACTCTCTCACATCTTCTCCAATATTTATCATCTTTCTGTTTTGTCATGTTAGTCAATCTGATAGGTGTGATGTGGTACCTCAGAGCTATTTTAGTCTGCCTATCTCTAATCAATAATGATTTAGAGCATTTATTTATATGACTACATACAGCTTTAATTTCTTTCTATGAAAACTGCCTGTTCATACCCTTTGACCATTTATCAAGTGGGGAATGACTTGTATTTTTGTAAATTTGACTCCATATATTTTAGAAATGAGGCCTTTATCACAGACACTGGTTGTAAAAATTCTTTCCTAGTTTTCTGCTTCCCTACTAAGCTTTGTTGCATTAGGTTTGTTTGTGCAAAATCTTTTCAATTTAATGTATTCAAAATTATCTATTTTTCATTTCATAATGTTCTCTATCTCTTGTTTGGTCTTAAATTTCTCCATTCTCCATAAGTCTGAGAAATAAGCCACTCTTGCTCACCTAATTTGTTTATATTATCAATCTTTATGCCAAAATTGTGTACTTATTTGAACTTTATTCTGGTGTATGGTGTCAGGCATTGGTCTATGCCCAGTTTCTACCACACTATTTTCCAGTTTTCCCAGGAGATTTTGTCAAACTGTGAGTTCTTATCCCAGAAGCTGGGGTCCTTGGGTTTATCAAACAGTAGACTGCTATATTCATTGACTACTATTTCTCATGTCCCTAACATATTCCACTGATCTACCTCTCTATTTATTAACCAGTACCAACTGGTTTTGATGATTATTGTTTTAAGATCTGGTATGGCTAGGTCACCTTCCCTACCATTTCTTTTCATGAATTCCCTTGATATTCTGGACATTTTGTTTTTCCAGATGAATTTTGATATTGTTTTTTTCTAGCTCCAGAAAATAATTTTTGGTAGTTTGATTGATATGGAACTGAATAAGTAAATTAATTTAGGTACAATGGCCATTTTTATTATATTATCTCAGTCTACCCATGAGCAACTGATGTTTTTCCAGTTATTTAGATCTGACTTTATTTGTGCAACAAGTCTTTTGTAATTTTGTTCATCTAGTCCCTTGGTTTGTTTTGGCAGGTAGGGTCCCAAATATTTTATAGTGTCTATTGTAACTTTAAGTGGAATTTCTCTTTCTATCTCTTGCTATTGGGCTTTGTTCGTAATTTGTAGAAAATCAGATGATTTATGTGGGTTTATTTTGTATCCTGCAATTTTGCCAAAGATGTTTATTATTTCAAATAGCTTTTTACTTGATTCTCTAGGATTCTTCAAGTATATCATCATATCATCTATAAAGAGTGATAATTTAATTTCTTCTTTGCTTATTCCAATTCCTTCAATTTCTTTTTTTCCCTTATTGCTAAAGCTAATATTTCTAATATCATATTGATTAACAGTGGTGATAATGGACATCTTTGTTTCATCCCTGATCTTATTGGAAATGCATCTATCTTATCCCCATTACACACAGTGCTTATTGATGGTTTTAGGTAGATACTACCTATTATTTTGAGGAAAGGTCCATTTATTCCTATGCTTTCCAGTGTTTTCAATAGGAATGGGTGTTGTATTTTGTCAAAAACTTTTTCTGCCTCTATTGAGATAATCACATGGTTTCTGTTAACTTTATTGTAGATATGATCAATTATACTGATAGTTTTCCTGATATCAAATGAGCCCTGCATCCCTGGTCTAAATTCTACCTGATCAAAATGCACTATTCTCTTGATAAGTTGCTGTGATCTTTTTGGCAATATTTTACTTATAATTTTTGCATCTATATTCATTTGGGAAAATTGGTCTATAATTTTCTTTCTCTGTTTGGCTCTTCCCAGTTTAGGTATCAGCACCATATTTGAATCATTAGAAAAATGTAGTAGGACTCCTTCTTGGCCAATTTTCCCAAATAGTCTATATAGTATTGGAATTAACTGTTCTACAAATGTTTGATAGGATTCTCTTGTAAACCCATCTGGCCTTGGATAATTTTTCCTAGGGAGTTCATTAATGGCCTGTTCAGTTTCTTTTTCTGAGATGGGGTTATAGTAAATATACAACTCTCAAGATTACCAAGAATCATCTGTAAACATCTGTAAATCTGTAATTTGTAAACAGTTTGTCCATGTTGAATAACAAGTTTTTTTCCCCCAGTTTGCCTTTTTATCCATCTTTTGAGTCTTGTATTTGAAGATCCAGTTTTCTATTGAGCTCTGACCTTTTCATCAGAAAGGTCTGGAAATCCCTTATTTCATTGAATTTCTGTCTCCTTGCCTGAAATATTATGCTCAACTTTTCTGGGTAATTGATCCTTGTTTGTAGTCCCAGTTACTTTGCCTTATGGAATATTACATTCCAATCCCTCTGATCTTTTAATGTAGAAGCTGCAAGGTCCTGTGTGATTCTGACTATAGTTTTTCAATATTTGAATAGTTTCTTTATGGCTGCCTGCAGTATTTTCTCCTTGACCCAATAGTTCTGGAATTTGGCAATAATATTCCTTGGTATTTTAAATTTGGGATCCCTTTCAGGAAGTGATCAGTGGATTCTTTCGATGACTATTTTGTTCTCTGGATCTAGGACTTCAGGGCAATCTTGGAAGATATTGTCCAGGCTCTTTTTTCATCATGGCTTTCTGGTAGAACAATAATTCTTATATTTTCTCTCCTGGATCTATTTTCCAGGTCAGCTGTTTTTCCAGTGAGATATTTTACATTTTCTTCTTTTGTTTCATTCTTTAGATTTTGTTTGATTCTTCATGCCTCATAGAGTCATTAGCTTCTACTTACCCAATTCTAATTTTTAGCAAATTGTTTTCTTCAGTTAGTTTTTGTACTTCCTTATCCATTTGGCCAATTTTCCTTTTTAAGGAGCTGTTCTCTTCAGTGAATTCTTTTCTCATTTTGTCAATTGTATTTTTGACCAATTTTTCTTCTACCTCTCTAATTTGGCTTTTAAAATCCTTCTTGAGGATTTTAATCCAAGAGTGCTCTTTGGACTTGAAACCAGCTTATATTCCCTTTTGAGATTTCAGATATGAGTACAGTGTCAATGCTCTCACCTTCTGAATTCCTATTTTGATCTTCTTTGTCCCCATAGTAATATTCTATGATCTTAGCTTTTCTAATTTCCTTCTTTCTCATGATGATTGCCTTTTTCCTGGCTTTTAAAGTGGATCTCTGCTTCTAGGGCACAAGGGGCTCTGTCTCCCATTTATTTTCCTGGAGTTTGGGGCCTGTTTTCTGGCTTTGTGTGTTGTGGCCTCTGTTTCTTTCAGTTAAAAGCTATGTAATGCTACAACTTACCTGGTGCTGAGGTGGCTGGTATGTGCCAAGGTTGAGGCCAGGTGAAGTCTTTCTGAGTTTCCCTGGGGGTTACACTGAAGCTCCTGATGTGAGATGTAGGGGAGAAGTGATCTGGCCATAGGAGGTCTCCTCCTTCCCTAGGTCTGTGCTAGAGCACAGGCAGGCTTAGCGGCTGGTGAACCCCGTCTGCACTGGTGTCTGCCCAATTCCCTTGGCTGTGTGAAGGCATGCTTGTGGTCCTGGTGGTGGTCCTTACTGGTTCCACCCCCATGGGACTCAGGCTTTTCTGCTGCTCCACTGAGAGAGTGCTTACTGGGACACTTCTGGTCCTGCACTGGTTCCCTTCAGTCACAGCAAAAGGGACCTTTCCAGATGATCTCCCTAACCTCCTGAGATAAAAGACTATTTACCTCTTCTGCTGGTTCACTATTACAGGATTTTTTCTGGGGGCAATATTTTCTGGGTTTTTCTGAAGTCAACAAGGGAGAGCACTTACTGTTTACTCTGCCATCTTGACTCCTGGAAATTCACGCAAGTCACTTTCAAACATTTATTCTGTGGGCTGATAGTGCTAGGAGTGGCTGCAGCCACTGCCATGGGCTCTGTACTTCTGTCTCACTCAGTTCTGCTGGACTCCTGCCCTGTACTGAGAGACTTGGGATTCCACATTGCCGCTTCTCGTTCAGTTCACCTGGGGCCATTTCCGCTCTGCTATTCATATGACTGAGTGTGCACTTGATGCAGCCTGAACTTTCTGGGCTCTTCCAGCCCCATGTAACAGATTCTTCCCATCAACCTTCAGACTGTCCTGGGCTGGAAATCTGCCATACTTTGCCTCCTAGTGGATTCTCCCACTGTAAAATTTGTTCAGATTCACTTTTTAGAGGTGGAATAGTTCAGCTGAGCCCGTGTTTTCACTCTGCCAACGTGGCTCTACCCGACATGGGTAGTTTCAAATCAGTGACCTTTTCATGAGTTTTATTCTTTAGCTACATTAAAAGGTTTAAGCAAAATATACATGTATATTTTAAGCAACAGAGAATTGTTTAGTAATGTAAGAATAGACCAAAACATTTATAAAATTTTAAGGAATACCCAAGGAATGTCTTAATGACAACCATGATTAGCAGAACCGGTGAAATACATGCACACAAAACAAAAACAAAATTCTGTGAAACTCATGTCATAGTCATTATTTACTTACAGAAAATAAATGAGCAGGTCTTTAGCTTCTAATTTTCAACCTCCCTTGAAAAATTAGGGAGGAAGAATAAAGTCTTATGCTTCTAAGAAGTCCTGAAATGTTTTGCTATGATTAGGGGATAAATTGCAATTTCCAAGTTTTTGAGTGAACAGGAAACCAGTTTGAAGATTGGAGGGAGACAGAGCCAACTGGCTCAGCAGTTGCTGGTCATCTCACATACTAGAAAAAGCAGAGGGGGAATATAAACTAGAAATTCCCATGAATTGGATGACAAGGCATTTTAAAAACACTGAAAAAGGATAATAGTTTATGCCTCACCAAAAGCAATAAACTAAGTAAAGAGGTGAAAGAATAATCAACTCTCTGAAGGTTAGCTCTAGGAATATTTAGATTTCCTTCATTCAAATATGCATAACACTTCATGAAACCATAAGCATGCTCTTCAGAATGTTGTGTAGAAATGCCTCTTTTTGGCTGTGGATGCACAGAATTTCAGTTGAGTCCAAGGGGAGCTTTGTATATGCTTTAGAAGATCAAATCTAAACTTGTTAACAAGAAGCTTTAAAGCAATGAATATAAGGATAAGGGGAAAAGAGAACTATTAAATATATTTTATTATTATTGATTTTGGTTTTTAACCTGCAAGACAATTACAACAATGACTCACCAAGATACACAGCTGTTGAAAGAGACCACTGAATTCTAATAAAGCATAATGACATAAGAAATACATGGAAAAATCTTCAGTGATTTTGAAACCTTACCAGGCTCTCATAATGACTTATTGACTTCATGTTTTATAGGTAGCATCATACAAAGACCAAATCATCCTGGCCACTTCCTTTTGCTCCTTGGGTTGGTGTTAGGGCTAATTTATTTAACTGAAATTAGAAGTTGATTTTGTCAGATTTCATCATTGTGTATAGGGTTGCCTCAGTTCCAATAATTTCATAATTTACTGAGTTTCTAATTTTTAAAAAGTAGGGTACTATGAAAAAAACTGAACCTTAAATCAACTCCATAGAAAAGATTGCTATATGAAACAGTTACCTAAGTGGTTATTTATAAAAAGTCCTTTAGCATCCTGGATATACCTAGCTGTTGAATACAGGGAATGATTTCATGGCATTTGTGTAGCTCACACAGGACTGAGGGTTATTTAAAGGGGCAGTCATCACCACATAAACTATTGCATCCAAACATTCTTTCCTACTCATTCCAATGCAACAAGATAGCATGATAATAGAATCTAGGGTGAAATGTTAAAAAAATTCTGGTCTTCATGAAGAACTCAACTGAGTGCACCCATGTGACAGCTGTGTAACAGCTAATTAGAAGACACATTATGTTTCAATTTTTCTGTAAGTTCCTTCTGGAAACCTGTAATATCTTGGGAAAGCCTCCAGCTTCAGGGAATTAAATGCATCCTTGTGATATCCAACATTCTTCATTGCATTTTCTTGCCAACAACCCTCGCTCTTCGTGTAACCCATACTTGGTGAAGACCGGGAGAACCATTCCATGTTCGTGTCACTGGATCAGACTTTGCTCCAGGGTCACTGACATAGCTGTTCTGTTCTGGGCACTTTTCCAGCTGATAAATTGGACTTTGTTGAGTTTTTAGCACCCCTCAAAAGTTTGCAAGAGAACATCAACATTTTTATTCTTCCTGGAATGTATGCTCTGTTCCAGAAATCACAACAGCTCAGGTATGCACATTTGACTATGAAGTTGAGGTAGGCAATCATCAGGTGAAACTTCCTTGAATTGCTTAAAGTAAAAATTTAATTTCACCAAACTCTTCACATGGATAATTTCTTGCAAAGATGTATTTCCAAATCTCTCTGTCAAGTTTTTGTTGGACATGTTGCCATGTTGAAGGACAGGTTGAACTCTCTGAAGCACATGTTGCCATGTTGAAGGACAGGTTGAACTCTCTGAAGCACACCATTCTGAATCTCCTGGGGAAGCAATCAAATAGAGTGCCTGGTAATGGAATCCTCACATGAAATCCATCATGATTTCCTGTAATTACAGGGAGCATTTCTACTGATGAATTTGACGTGACCTGTTTTGCTTTAAAGGTCACATTCCTCAAGTTCATAATTCCTAGACTCATGTCTTCCAACTTCTTACCATAGGCACTTACCATAGGGTTTCAAGTTGGGCCAGTAAGTCAATAGTGTAGAGTTGCAGCAGGAAACCATCATCATGTAGGCAGTTCCTTGGCTTGAGGATGAACCCACAAATGGCAGAGTTTGGCAGAAGACAACATCCCTGAAATACTGAAGCTACAGGTATGGTTGAAGTGTAGTCTCGCTTTAACTTGCTTTCTCAGCCTTGTCACTCATCATGGTTATGCAGTTTGTGAGTGTGGTCAACAAAGGCTGGTCTCTTCAGAAGGGGCCCTGCTGTCTTTCTTACTAGCCCCACTGACATCACACTGGAAAACATCTTCACAGCTCTCACTGTGTAATTCCTCTTTCTGGAGGAGTTTGTCAACTCTCTAGATGATGTACTACAGGCTTTTGTTGACATCCAACCAAATTTTCTCCCATTTTGCTTCATGCCAAAGTGACTATTTCTTCCTGTAAACTTTGCCACAAGAATGTCTTGATTATTCCTTAGCAGTACCCGTTCCTACTCAGTTGAGGTGGGAGATGCTTTGGAGGCAATGTAATCAAGTCTAGCAGCATTTAGTCCATATATTGAATTAGCCAACAATTTACAGTCACAGAGGGTAATCAGTTGTCCTATCTTATCTGCTAAGATGGTGAGTATCCTTTCAAAACCATTAGGTGATCCATCCTTGACTTCCCTTGATGGCATTTCATCATAGTAACTGACTTGGGTTTTTAAGGTGTTTATCTGGGCAATAATCTCCTTCACTCTGATGATGTCATGTAGGATATATATTGTTGATTGGCAGCTGGGTGAGGTACAACATTCCTCATAACTGTGTTTCCTGGTTTCTTCCAATTTGTTCAGTTGCTTTGGAAGAACCCCTGTCTTAAAGCCTTAGCAATTTTGCTGTGGCTGCTGCTGTAGTCATGATGTCATTGGTCTGATCTGATACTCCCTCATCTTGGACTCACATTCTCTGCATGTGCAAATCTGTGGGTACAAATTCCAACTTTTTATCAGCTTTCCAATTGCCTGCCTCAAATGAGTAGCCTTTGTAATGATGTAAGTTAGTCAAGTTTTCCTGTTAAGTTAGTATTGTAGCTATTTGTTGATGAAGACCTTCCCAACAAGGAGATTGTTCTGATTTTTTTCAAAATCACAAGCCCTATCTGCATCTTCTTCTACAAGGAGTTTGAGAAACTGTCTAGGAACATGTAGGGAGACAACACTTTCAGTCAACTGCTTCAGGATCCCTAGGTTGTTCCCCAAACCCTAAATACGATAGATGGCACCACCAGACACTGGTTTTAGTAATGAATCTTTCCACAAGGAAGTTTATTTGGAATGGATTCCTAATGACTCTTTCAAGGTTTCTTCCACTGTCAGAACAGCCCTCTCATTAACTGTATCAGGTGACCTTGTTGCAGGGGGCCACTGGTCTAATTTCTCTTCCATTTGCGATCATGTTACAGTCATGTTACCTACAGGATCATTTTCAGCATACCTTAGTGGTAAAGGCAACCTATGGTATTTCTCCTGGAGCAGATTTTTTACTGTGAATGTCCTAGAACCCAGTAAAAACATGATTCCCTAAGGTCTATCTTTGACATCATAAACAAATAGTTTGATTTGCATCATTTGATTGATAAAGGAGTTTTGAAAGAAGGTGATACTGCTTAGAAATATAGGATTTGAAGTTCCCTCTATAATCTCTGTGCATGTTTTGTCCAGAATGCCTGAGGAGGTGTTGTTACATTCACTGCTACAAAAGTATTTGGTTCTTGATCTAGTGATGGAATATGCAGCTTGCCACAAGTCAAGGTGAATTCTGATATGGGATCCTGGATGTTTCCTGCCAGAGACAGTTCCAACATGCTAGACGTAACATCAATAGTCAAGGTCCGGTGCACTGAATGGGACTTGGAACCATGATGTAGGCTGTGTTCTCTTGCTGTCATGGCTTCATGAGCAATGGTGTGTTTCTCCCTGCTGGTTCTGAGCACGACCATTTCCAAGAATGTCCTGTCACTGAGCCCCATTCACCTGGCATAGGAGCAGCCAGAAAGTTGGTTCTTTTTTCAGGAGAACAGAGACAGGCTATAGAAGTAGATTGAATTTCATCACATAGCCTCAATTCTTGAGGTTGCCCTGGCAGCATCACCAGGGTTGAGTAACAACAGCTAGCAGGGAATGCTGATGTTTGCTGGATTCCAGGGACCCAGCTCTCCAGTGAGCTCCCCATGTGGCAGGCCCTGGGGAGGCAGCACTGCCATCCCTGTTGCTGTTGCATCTCCTTGCAGATTGAAAAACCTGCAGCCTTGCCACTGCTTGCTCTAGGGCTGCCTTGTTGTGAAGTCATTGACTTGTGCCCCTCCTCCTCCCCTTCTTCCTCCTTCCCCACCAGCCAGGCAGCAAAAATACCACTTTATCATATACTTTGAGATCTGGTGTGGCTAGGCCACCTTTCTTCACATTTTAATTCACTAATTGCCTTGATAGTCTGGACCTTTTGTTTTTCCAGAAGAATTTTGCTACTATTTTTTCTAGCTCTAAAACAAAAATTTTGGGTAGTTTGATTGGTACAGCACTGAATAAGTAAATTAATTTTGGTAGAATGGTCAGGCTTAGCTTACCCATCAGCAATCGATATTTTTCCAGTTGTTTAGATCTGAATGTTTGCATGAAAGTGCTTTGTAATTATGTTAATATGGTTCCTGGTTTGTCTTGGTAGGTAGACACACACTTATTTTACATTGTCTGCAGCTATTTTATGTACAATTTCCCTTTCTATCTCTTCTGTTGGGCTTTGGTGGTTATATATAGAAATGCTGAAGATTTACATGTATTTATTTTATATAGTATATCTATCTGACTTTCTGTGGTGTAGCCTACTGCAGGCTTGCATGGACACTCCCTGTCTTGGACTATGCTCCACTTTTACCTGAGTGAGACAGATATTTCATGTGAACCTTGTAAATTGTCTTGGGCTGGAAAATTGTTTCATCCCATCTTTTTGTTGGTTCGTCTATTCCAGTATTCATTTTAAGGCATTTTATAGTTGTTTGGAGGTAATTTGGGGAGAGTTTAGACTATTTTATGATTTATTGTGCCATTTTGGATTCCAAAAGTCTCAACTGTTTGGGAGAGGAACACCTTGATGATGACTTTTATTCTGTCCTGCTAGGTCTGGGGTCTAAGAAGTCCAGTACCTTTTATCAGCAGAGCTGGACCTGATTTCTTTCAGTCTTGTTGTAGTCTGGGTAAGGCAGAGATAAGCCAATAGATGCACTCTACCTTCATATTATCCAAGGGTCAAGATATATTATAGCTAGGCCTGTGATCAACCAGGTAGGGGTTGCCCTTTTCAAGGGAGGGAAGAAAATGGAGTCTATGTCGGGAAGGTATTTTCACCAATTTCACCATTGTGATGGTTTCCCCAGGTTTTTTTATGGATCCTGTTTTGTCATGCTGGACTGACTTAACATTGTGACTTGCTCCTCAGCGTCCTCATGTCAGAAGTCTTTAGGCCTTTTCCCTTTGCTTGGTGAGTTTCTGATTCATTAGGAATAACTGTCATTATCAATTCAATCTCCTATTTCAGGGAGCCTGATGACATTCCAGTGCCTAATCCAAGATCCAACAGGCTCACTGACTAATAGTAGCAATAATTGGATTCTTCATGATGATCCAGGTCTTTCTCTTTCCAAATCTAGTGCCCTATTTATCACCACTGTTTCTCTACCAACACATCAACTTAGTGTAACCATCTCTGCAATGTTGCACACCCGTAGTTCTTCACCTCTCCAAGAAAAGCAGGGAGATGCATTTTTTCATTTCTTCTTTTGAGAGTAGGTTTGATAGGGAGCTAAGAGGGAGTAGGCAGTAAATTACTGTTGCTCTCCCACATTCAACTCAGAACAACCATAAAATACCACCTCAAAACAAATCCTGGAGCAATGGAACCAGCAAAAAGGTGGGGTAGAGCAATCTTTTAGCTTGGGAAACTTGGTAATATGGCGAGAAATATGGTCTCACTCAGGTAAAAGGGGAGGACATTCCAGGACAGGAAGTGGCCCAGTAAGCCAGCAGCAAGCCCCATTTCAGCAAACTGGTGGGACATTCTGAGCCTGGTGGAGAAGGCAAATGCCAAAAGCAAGACCCCCAATGTGCCTTAGCATAGCCTATGGAACTGACAGACTCCTACTAAAAGAGCTCCAAGTGCTTTAGTGCAGCCCCACTGGGCAAGTGTCCTCCATAAACTACATCTCCACATGCTTCAGTTCAGCCCAGGGCAAACAGGTATCCTCCAGGGGCCAAACCTTCTCATGCTTTAGTGTAGCCCCAGGGAAATGCAGGAAAATCCCACCTGGCTTTAGCACATGCCAGATACCACCACTAGAACCCCAACTTAGCACCAGGTAAGCTGCCAGACCCTTACAGTCTCCAACTGCCAGAACCTTAAGCCCCATGTCACAAAGCCAGTCACTTTGGGCCAGTGCCCTCTGTGCTTCAGCAGGAAAGCTCAACTTTAAAAGCCAGGAAATAGACAAAAAAAGATGAACAAAAAGCAAAAATGAGCATTGGTCATAGAGAGAGCTACTATGGTGACAGGGAAGATCAAAACAGTTACAGAAACTGAAGCAAACAGATAATATGTGACTTGCCCAGAGTCACAAAGCTGGAAGTATCTGAGGTCACCATGTTAATAATCTGTCATGGGGGCATCCAAAAAAACAGCCACCAAAGAGAAAATAATGGTCAAATCCCAATTTTCTCCTATTATAAATTTCCTTAAGTCTAACAAATTCATAATCAAAAGTGTCATACCTTACCTCCTTATTCCTTGCGTATATCCTGGTTTATAAATTTAATCTGCCCTTCAAAGCCCCAATCTTGGACCAAGAATTCACTTCTTTCCCCACTCACCTCCACTTTTTTTTGCTTGCTTGACTGACCAGGCTTTTTGAAAAATCATCACTCAGCCCAAATCCAATTTGAAGGCCAACCAGGCCCAGGAGGCTGAGTTAGTGCAATTAACAGTCTAATTGGGAGTGACACCTATGAGGTAAGTATTATAAGCTACAGGTGAGGAAACTGAGGCCTTAGGAGCCAAGTTGTCTGTCTGTAGTGATATAGCTACCAGATATCATGGGCAGGGCCTGTACCTCCACCCCTCTCTCTTTATTATAAGTCTGGTAATCCCCCCTTTCTTTTTAACTACATTACATCATTAGATTTCCCTTCAATACCTCCTCACTTTTATTTACTCACTTTATTTCATCATAAGACACTTAGGAATTCAAGCCCCTTTTTTTGGAAAACTAGGGAAGGCTACTTGGTCAGATTCCCAAGACCAAAATCTCTTACTGAAATTCCTGCAGTTTCATCCAGTTTTAGAGACTCAACTTAAAAATTTGGGGTTCTCTCCCATAGCCAGGTTTTAATATCTTCAAATTTTAGGATGTGTTTGTATGTAAGGCAAATTATAGTGTAAGTAAGGTGGCTTTTAGCGTGTTTAAAGTGAATTTTTGTTATTATTTCTCAGAGTTCAGTTTCCCAGGATCCATAGCCATAACAATCTTCGGTGACCAGGTACTAGATATGAGTTCCCACAGTTATGGTTTAACACATCTCCACCACGCTTGCACATAGTTGTATAATGGTAAATAACATAAACATCCAGTGTGGTTGTGCAGTGAAATACAGGGATGGGGTGATGTAAACTTGTGCGACTATTGCTGTCAATATGCCTTCTTTATCTGTTGGTCTATAAAACATGTGGTCACTACTCTTAGGGTTGAATGTACAAATGCTGTGTGTGCCTCCACTGGGCCCCATTGAGGTTTGGGGGGAACCTTAGGGTTGAGTACACAAGCTGGAATGCTGTGCGTGCCTTGATCAGCCCCCATCAAAGCTTGGGGGAATCTGTGTTTGCCTCAACTGGTCCCCACTGAGGACTGGGAATTTAGGGGAAGCACAAGTTGTGCCTGTCTTGATTGACCCCATTGAGATGTCAAGGTAGTTGCCCCCCCTTTCTCACTGACCCTTGTGAGAAGGATGATTAGGAAATGCTGTAGGAGTTTGTGCTCTCACTATCAGCAATCTATTCTGAGACAACTAGACTATAATGAAGTAAGATTATTAACCCCTTTTTAGTGTCTTTCCTATCTGACCAAATAAGAGTAAATCTGTGCTAGCAGCCCTCTAGTGTGCTCTGTTTTATCTGTCTTATAGTCTTCAATTTTATTTCAAAGTTCTAACTTAAACCTTTCAGGTCAGCCTGTACTGAAATGGGACAGAGCAGGAAATCAGGATACCTTCACTAGTGAAAGAAAAAGAGGACGCTTTCTCAGGACTGCAGGTATTTCAATGATTTGGAATCTCCATTCCATGTTAATAATCTGTCATGGGGGCATCCAAAAAAACAGCCAAAGCCCAATTTTCTTCTATTATAAATTTCCCTAAGTCTAACAAATTCATAAGCAAAAGTATCATACTTTGCTTCCTTATTCCTTGTGTATATCCTGGTTTATAAATTTAACCTGCCCTTCAAAGCCCCAATCTTGGACCAAGAATTCACTTCTTCCCCCACCCTCCCCCACTTTTTTTTTGCTTGCTTGACTGACCAGGCTTTTTGAACAATCATCACTCAGCCCAAATCCAACTTGAAGGCCAACCAGGCTTTTCTTCTAAGTTTCTCACTGAAACTTTTCCTTCTCTTTTTTTCCTTCTGACTCCAATTATAGTAGAAGTCTATTTGCCCTTGTCAATGACACATACAAACAGACAATGAAAACAGGCCAAGAAACACACATATGTCATTGTTCCCTTACATACAAAGACATGGAGAACATTGGACCACTATGAGCTAACTCTTTACACGATGCTAGATCTTTGACTTTTTCTGTTCTTTCTCCCATTTGTTGGGTAGACAGGACTTGAGAAGACCCAGAATGTGTCTTTTCCATTCCCATTGGCCTGGCCAAACAAGGGCCTCCTTCTCAGCATTAGTTAAGGTTTATTTGCCTCAATCTGTCATTAATGTGATTATTCCTCCCACTCTGACTTAACCATTTTTTCCTTCACTTCAAAGTAGATTTCTGTCCCAACTACCCACATGTGTTCCTGTTCAGGTTGGAAGAGTTTGCTCCCAACTTTTCAATGGAATAAGAGGTAGAACATCATATACATACATACATACATACACATATATATATACGTGTACACACATATACATATGTATTATATATGTATATATATATATACACACACACACACATACATATATATGTAAAGAAGTGGGATGAGAATTGAGGAGCAGAGACAGAAAGAAATGCAGACACTGAGACAGACAGAGAGAGACCCTTGTAGGCAGCTTCTGTTTTCCTCTCCCCCGCCCCCTGTTTACTCTGGCTCAGATTACCCTGTGATCAGTGGAGGGCGAGAAGATAGCAGGCATGGCTATACCCCAGGTACTGTCCTAGTTTCTGGGTCTACTTGGTACCTTCCAGGTAACTTCATATATGTGATTGAAATGGGCACTTTGGGGCAGAGGGGTGAGGACAGAGCTGAAGTGGTTGGAGATGTCAGAAAGAACTGTGAAGGGATGGGCCTGTAAGGAGGAGGGGCTCCATGCTCCATGTATGTGGACGCTGGCTAGAGTGAGGGTAGAGAGTGGGAGTCAGTCTTACCAATGGGCCTCTATCAAGGGCCTCTGCTAGCCTCTGTCTTTTGTATCAAGTTGCCTGCAGTGCCAAGAGTCACCCTGGCCCATGTGATGAAAGGTGACAGGGGGGTCCCAGGAAGATAGGCTACCTGACTTGATATGGGAGTGGTTTGATAAAAAGCAGAGAAGGTTTAAGGTCAGGTGGGTCTGTGGGTGCATAATGAGGGTCAGGCTAGAAACTGAGGAAATGAGGGGTTTCATTCTGATGGTGGAAAGACCATCCGGATCTAGCCAGTCAATCAGGGACAGGGGATTGAGCCCAAGGAGCTGTCTAGAATAAGCTTCTTATGGTTCTGGGTAGTTCTGACATCAGGATCTATTCTGAAATCTTACACGAAGAGAAGGCAACAGTGAAAAATTGAAAAATACCAAAAATGTATGGGGCCATGGAGGCCCTGGTGTGGGCAGAAGCCAGGAGCGTGTGGATGCTCTGCAGAAGTTTCTCTGAAGTGGATGCTTGGGACTTGCCTGACTCTTTATTGGACTCAATTCCAGGCTTTCTTTCCTTTCCTTTCTTGCTTCATTGATCTCTGACCCACTGTCTTTCCAGGGTGTGGATCCTGGTATCTCTCTCCTCTTTTCTAGGACTAGGTCATTGACATTTCTCTCTCCTCCTTTCAATGGGAATTCCATCACCCTTCCTCCTCTTCCACCCCCCTGCCCCTAGGATGTGAATCCTCACACTCTTCCTACCTCCCAGAGTATAACTTCCTCTATCCCTTACCCAATGTGAAGTCTACCTACCATTCTTCTCCCCTGATGTAACATTTCTGTCTATCACCTCCCTTCCTAAATTTGAACCCTGCTAAGCTCCTTTCACCTCTCTCTCTCCTGTGCTAGATCCCTGTGGTTTCTGTGGTGGTCTCTGGTGGGGGCCTGAGGACTTCCATGGCCTGCCAAGGTGTCCTTAGTGGGTCTCCTGGACATGTCACATACATTGCAGGGGTGTCTGGCTCTACCTGGTAAGAACCTGTCAGTGTGTGTGTTGTCTTTGGTGGGGGGATCCACAGCTCCACTGGGAGGAAGGGTACCTGAGTTCATACCCAGACTCTATGTTCCACAAAGTCCCTCTCCGCAAATCCCCTGCTGTCTCCTGATCATACTTGCTCCATGCATAGTGTTGAGCCTACCATCCAGATGCTATTGAAAGATTTCCCATGAGGACACAGTGAATGACAAAGACCTTAGTAAAGGGTTGGACAGCAATACTGGGCCTTGTAGATGACAAAGCAGAGTCATAGTGTAAAGCACTTTGGAGACCAACCAGCTGTGTAAATGAATCATTGGGCTGATAGTCAGTGGGTTTTCAGAGTGAAGGGCTAACCAGGCCTTTGTGAACTTCTAAGGATTTGGAAACCATAATAGAAGGGGGGAAGGAAGCAGGCATTTCCTGAGCACATATTGTGTTCCAGGCACTGTTAGGCAGTTTTACAAATGCTATCTTCTTGGATCCTTACAGCAATCCTGGGAGGTAGGCATTATTATCTCTATTTTATAGTTGAAGAAACTGAGGCAGGCAGAGGTGACATCGCTTGCCTGGAGTCCCATGGTTCAGTATCTGAGGTCATATTTGGACTGGGATTTCTTGACTCCGTGACTGGTGTTATATACAGTAGGGGTGCCCCCTAGTGGCCTAAGTGCTTTGTAACTGGTCAGAGCTTTCTCCATGTAGGCATAAGATGCGTGTCTTCCCCCCACACCCAAAGTGATGGTTGGACAGACCTGGACAAGGCAGAAGCGGAACTCAGCAGGCGGCTGATGGAGGAATCCTGGGATTTCTCTGTTGTTCTGAATGGGCTCTGTTTAGCATGCAAAGGGGGATGATTATTTTCTCACTGACCTGTGGTCCTATTCCATTGTGTTCCCATTCTATCCCCCTGTTTGGGATCCTCCAGACTAAGCTTCCAGCTTCCTAGTCAATCAGCTAACATCTATTAAGTCCCTACTCTGTGCCAGATTCTGTGACAAGTGCTAAGGATCTACTGGGTGACATCATGTTAACTTTTTGGTGTTGAGGCAGAGAGCATCCCTTCAAATCTGACAGTCAATAGAGACCTAGATTTACAGTCAGGAAACCTGGGTTCAAATCCTTTATTGATTCTCTCTGTGACTCTACTGCCTAGGTTAGTAAAACTCTAAAGCAGACAATTCAGAAGACCCAGACCATTCCAATGAGGAGAGAAAAAGAGTTGAATAAAGAGATCAATGTGGATGTAGAAGGGACCCTTGAGTCAAAGTAGACTTTGAAAAGCTATGTCCAGATGATAGGAGGAAGGAAAAGCACAGATAATAGAATGAATGTAAAAGGGTGGAGGGAGCAGCAAGAAAAGTTTAAGGTGTACTGAAGCCAATCAAGAGATAAGATCCATGGGAACTTCAGGACAACAGAAAATGCTTTTCAAGGTGTGCTTTTGGACCAAAGCATAGGGTCCTTTCTCATTGAAAGTAGGACTCAGCAGCCCCCTGAGTGTCTGAGCAGTCTTTTGAGGATTGCATTGCTCACCTCCTGGTGTGAGGAAGAGGCTAGAAAATGTGCCCTAAAAATTGTCTGCTTACCCAACCCTGGCCTGATTACCCCAGCAAGTGGGGAATCCCACTATGTGGTTGAAACACACAAAAAATGTACAAAATGTACAAAAACATCTGTAAAGATGATTCCACTCACCATTGGTACATGTAATGTGTGCACACTTATAGAAAACACAAAATCCAGAAGACCTGAAAGATGAGCTGTTCTCATTGCAGGAGAACTCAACAGGTATTGCATCCAAATAGCAGCTGAGGGAAACAAGGCTGGCAAATGAAGGCCATCTTACTGAACTTGAAACTGGATGCACATTTTTCTGGAGTGGTCACAGTGAAGGGGAGTGCTGACAAGGTGGTGTTACTATGGCAATTAAAGCTAATCTAGTCAGCAAGTTGGTATGCTTGCCAAGAGGAGTGAATGACAGGCTCATGAGAATGCACTTACCACTTGCAGGAAAACCCTATGCTACCATCATCAGTGCCTATGCTCCCACCATGATGAACCCTGATGAGGTCAAAGAAAATTTTATGAAGGCCTAGAGACACTTATCATCAATATCCCAAAAGAGGACAAGCTTATAATTCTGGGTGACCTTAATGCTAGAGTAGCCTCAGAGTACCAGACTTGGAAGGGAGTCCTAGAAAAGAATGGAGCTGGAAATAGCAACAGCAATGGCCATTTACTCCTGAAGACTTGTACATGGCATGAACTCATCACCAACACTGTTTTTCATTTACCAAAATTCAATAAAACTTCATGGATACACCATCGTAGTAAATATTGGCATATAATAGACTACGTGATTTTAAGGAGAAGAGACAGAAAAGATGTGAGAATGGCAAAGGCAGTGTGTGGTACAGAGTGCTGGACTGATCATAGACTTATCCTTTCCAAGCTAAATATTCACGTTCACCAAAAGTGCCCCCCTCAAGGCAAAATGACTACCACAAAAATTAATGTCAACCAATTAGAGTTCTTCTCTGAGCATGAAGAGTTTGTTGCTGACTTGGAGGGAAAGTTGAGGCAACACAGAGTTGGCAACAGTGGAGCAGAAAGGAGTATGCAGCTTTCAGAGATTTGGTGTACAGCACTGCTTTTGCTCATCTGGGTCAGAACACTCACAAACACCAAGAGTGGTTTGATGAAAATTATGGGGAAAGTCAGAAGGTGCTAAATGAAAAACTAGAACTCCACAGAATTTACCAGTAGGATAGTTCATCCATCTCTAAGAAGGCAGCATTTAATTCCATCAAAAGCAAAGTACAAGCAAACCTTAGAGAGATGCAGGATTCCAGGCTGAGTAAGAAGGCAGATGAAATTCAATTTTATGCTGATAGTAACAATGCAAAGGGCTTTTATGATTCCCTGAGAGCTTTTATGGACCAAAAACCTGTGGTACATCATGATTACTCAGTGCTGATGGAGGCACATTGATTAGTGATGAAGACATGATCCTAGAGAGATGGGCTGAACACTTCCATAGTGTTCTCAAGAGACCATCATCAATCAATGCTGAGGCCTTTAACCATTTACCTCAGTTTGAAGTCATTCCCTTCTTAGCTGAATTTCCAAGTGAAGAAGAGGTTTTGAGGGCCATTAGACTCCTTTCATGTGGCAAAGCACCTGGTTCTGGTTCTATTCCAGCTGACACTTACAAGGTAGGGGGACCATTGTTCATACAAAAGTTCAACTCAGATAGGCTCACCATGTTGTTTGAATTCAAAATATACCCTTGTCAAAAAGACTATTTTGTGGATAAGTCACATGGGGCAGGTGATCACATGGTGGTCAGAAGAAGTGACAAAGGACACTTTCAATTTCTCTCTCAAGAACTTTGGATTGGACTGTGTGGTATGGGAGACACTGGCACAGGACTGCTCAGCATGGGGTGCCCACATCAGAAAGCATGCTGTGCTCTATGAGCAAAGCAGAATTGAGACAGCAGAAAGGCAACATAGAATGTACAAATTTGGAGTAACCACCCCAAATGTTCACCTGGACTATCTGTGCCCAATCTGTGGTAGAGAGTTCTGAGTTCCTATTGATCTGATCAGCCACAGTTGTACATGCTGAAACTTCACTTTATCATGGTGATGTCATTTAGGTTCTCTTTGAGAACAAAGGACAACAACCAACCAACCAGTCTGCAGATTAGAGGAAAATCCAATTGGGATTTGGGATGGACAGGATTGTAACTGACAATAGGGAGAAGGAACAGCTGGTCAGTTGTTCTTTTGTTCCTGTTCTTTCTTTCAAGGAGAGTCAACTTTGCCCATGAGAGGACAGAATAAAAATGGTTCCCAGAGATCTCTTCCCCAAGGTAAGCATGGAACTAGAGAATACTCACTAGCTAGAGTGGAGGCAGATTGGGTTGAAGAGCCTGCATCATTGCCAAAACACCTGCCTGGTGTGCAGTCATGTGCTCAGTGACACTGGGAGATGAACAGAGTTTGGATATGATGGCTGCCCTCCTGTAGCTCATGGACAAGGGGGAGGATGACTGACAGATGAGTAACAGATTCAGAATTATGGTTCATGTCAAAGATCAGGATATAGTATTCCTGGAAAAAATAAGACTGAAGAGGTTCATGTGATCTGTCTTAGAGGATTTGAAGGATTGTCCCCAAGAAGAGTGATTAGATCTATCCTTGTGAACCGTGGAACATATGAAGAGCTGAATTCATGTTTGAGATGAGGAAAAACTTTCTACAAATTCAAGCTTAACCAAAGTGGACCCCATTTTCTTGGAAAAAAGTGAGTCCTCATTTGAGGTCTTTATTTAAAGACTGGATGATCAATCAAGCTGCTGAGCTGAACAGTGGTATAGACAGAGAAGAGAAGAGTTCTTAGGACAGAACCATAGGGAATGCTTACAGTTAAAGTTCAGGATCTAGAAGAGGATCCATTAAAGAGAAGAAGGAACTGTATGACAGGAGGAGAACTAAGGGAGAGTTGTGTCCCCCTAACCTAGAATAAAGAGAATATCAAGGAGAGGAGAGTGATCAAAAGTGTGCAAGGCTGCAGAGAAGCCAAGATGAGAAAATAATGAGAGAATAACCATCGGTCAGATGTGTTGTAAACAGGTTTCTTGCTCACTTACAGATTAGAGTAGGTGGTTGCTGAGGTCTTTTCTGACTCTGAAACTCTAGGATTTGCCTGTAGCATTTTATATTTTTATCAGCTCTCCATTTATCAAAAATTTATCCTTTTATGTCAGTTATGCCTAGAAATGCTCCACCCTTCTACTTCCATAAATGAGCCTTCCCTTGTAACAAAGAAAATATGTTAAATAAAACCAGTCATGCAGGGACTGCAACTGGCAATGTACATAAAGATTGGCAGCTATTGTCTCTTCCTTCTCACATGAATGGTGAAAATTCTTTGTTTTTATTCCTTTCCAGGGCCAGGAGGAATCGTTTTGGACATCATTTTGGTATTCTACTTATTTCCATTATTGCAATAAAGTGTATATTGTCCTGTTGATTCGACTCCACTCTGAATTAGTTCATAGAAGTCTTCTCATGTTTTTATGAATTCCTCACTTTGTCAGTTTTGTGATTCAATGTTATTCTTTTCACTGTTGCATTTGCCACAGTTTAAATAGCTAATCCCTAATGTGGGTGTCTAGTTTTCATTCACCCTGTCTTTGGATCAACTTCATTTACAAATGTATCTTACCCTATCCCTACTCATTAAACCATCCCATCTGGCATTGTTTTTAAAGAGAATAAAAAGGAATTTTGCTAAAACTAACCAATACATCAAGAGTTTGACAATATATTTATGGTTCCACAACTTGTATCTCCAATGAAAGGGAGGAGGTACATTTTCTTATCTCTTCTTTTGGAACAAACTTGATAATTAATTGTAACTACAGAGAATACAAAGGTTTTTTTTGGCCTTTTTTTCCATTTATATTACAGCCATTTTGCTTATTGTTTTCTGTGTTCCAAACACTTCATTTTGTGTTGATTAAAGATGTCTTCATATACTTTTCTCAATTCTTGATGTTTATATGACTTATTAAGCAGAAATATGCCCTAAAATTAATTCACAGCAACTTGATAGTCTGTTCACTTGTCAACCAACTCCTATTTGTTTCCAGTTATTCCTTTGCTACCAAAAAGCTGCTGATGAAATGTATTTATTATTTTCTTCCATTTTATTAGGAGAATTTAACTGTTTGAATGTAGGAGTATCATTGTTAGGACTGTTTTTCCCTTTGGTCTTTTTCTCAGATGGGAGTACATATTTAATTATTCTTTATACGATCATTTCTTATCTTGAGATAACATGGTATTCTTGAAGGCCTTGAAGAATTTCTGAGGAAATCTCTCCTGTTCAAATTGTCATGAGATCATGAAAAAAGTAAACATGTCAATCTTGCCTGTTTTTCTGATTTAACTCTTAACTCTCCAAAAGAAGTTTCCAGATTACAAAGTCAATTGGTTTGTCTTCCTAGAATCTCTGGATGCTGGGATCATAAACTGAGAAGTAGAAGATAACTTAGAGGCCTTTGCATTTAACCCTTTCATGTGATAGATGCAGGAAATAATGCAGATGAATGAAGTGACTTGACCAATGTCATATACTGAGTTTCTGGAGTAGTCTTTGGATGCAAATCTCATAGACTGGAAAGGGAGAGAAAAAAGACTTTCTGTATTTTTAAGACTATAGAACAACATGACTTTCACAAGTTGCCTGATTCAGTGTTTGATGGGTGAAATTTCCAGGTGAAAAAACAAACCTCAGAATATATCAGAGCAGGAAAGAGATTCTTGGACTATCAGTGTTTGTCTCTTATGGATTTTCATTCTCTCCATATATCGGGGAATGAACCCTTTCAGACTTTGAGAGGAGAGGTTGATAGAGAAAACGACCTTCAATTTATCTTCTTTTTCATTCTGGGTGTCCTAGAGCATGGAAACACCTGAAGCTGCTTTATCTTTGACATATAAATTCTGCTCTTAAAAGTTTGACAGGTAAGAGCAGGGTGGGAAAGAGAAGCAGAGAGAAAAAATTCAGACACAAACTCAGAGGTAGAACAAGACAGAGATAGAAACTTGTGGGCAGCTTCTGTTTTCCTCTCTATCCCTGCTCCCCCTTTTCACTTACCTCATTCTGTAATCAGTGGAGGTCATGAAAACAGCAGGCATGGCTGCACCCCAGGCAGTGTCCTAATTTCTGGATCTACTTGGTAGCTTCCAGGCCACCTCAACTGTGGCATTGAAATATGCACTTTGGGGCAGTAGAGTGAGGATGGAGATGAAGGAGTTGAAGATGTCGAATAGAAGTGTGAGGGGATTGGTCTGTTGAGAGGAGGGGGTTCATGGCTCCTTCTATGTTGACACTGGTGAGGTAGAGGGGGCATGAGTAGTGGGAGTAAGTCTTACTAATTGGCCTCTATAAAGGGCATCTACCAGCCTCTGTCTTTTGCAGCAAGTTGCCTGCAGCGTCAAGAGTCACCCTGGCCCATATGATGAAAGGTGAGAGGTTTGTTCTCAACAGATGGATACATGACTTGATTTGGTGGTGGTTTGGTAAAAAAAACAGAGAAAGTTTAGGGTCAGGTGGGTCCATGAGGAACCAATTGAGAGCCAGAGCTAGAAACTTAGATGACGGGTTTCAGCCTGATGGTGTGAAGAAGTGCCTGGAATGAATTCAACACTCTCCAGTCAAATCAGGGTGAAGGGATTGAGCCTAAGGAGGTGTCTCTTGCATGCCTGTTATTATTCTGGGCAGTTCTGACATCAGGATCCTTTTTGGAATCAGATGAAGGGAAGGCATCAGTCAAAAATCGAGGGGAGCATGTTTTGAAAGCCTTGAAGGGCTTGCACCTCAATGCCAGAAAGGTATGGGGCCATGGAAGCCTTGGTCTGGGTGGAACCCAGGAGAATGTGGATGCTCTGTAGAAGTTTCTCTGAAGTGAATTCTTGGGACTTGCCTAACTCTTTATTGGACTGAATTCCAGTCTTTCTTCTCTTCTATTTCTTTTCTTCATTGATCTCTGACCCACTGTCTTTCCAATATGTGGACAATGCATATCTTCCCTCCTGGTATCTTACCGGTCCTCCTCTTTCCCAGTAGAAAGTCATTACCCCTTTCCCCTCCTCCTGTCAATGGAAATTCCATCTTATTTTATTCTTTTTCCACAGGGTGTTCCTACCTCTTAGAGTATAACTTCTTCCATTCCTTTTCTAAAAACATTTTTTATTAAAAAAGTTAAAAATATGCAATTTATTTATTTTTCAGTTTTCAATATTCTCTTCCATAAGAATTTGAATTCAAAAATTTCTTCACACCTCTCCCCACCCCTCACCCCAGGACAGTATACATCCATCCATTCGTCCAATCTGTCCTCCTTTCTGTTACCCCATTTCCTTCTTCCCTCACCCTCCCCATTATTTTCCTGTAGAGCTTAATAGATTTATATGCCCCATTGCCAGTACATGTTATTTTTAATTGCATTTAAAAATAATTTTTATATTCATTATTAAAGGTTTGAGTTCCAAATTCCCTTTCTTCCTCCCTCCTCACCCACCCTCACTGAGAAAGCAATTCACTCTAGGTCATATATGTGTAGCCATGCCAAACATTTCCATAAGCGTTAAGTGGTGAAAAACTAACCACTTTTCCCTATGTCCTATCCTGCCCTCCATTTATTCAGTCCTCTCTCTTGATCTGTCCTCCCCCAATAGGGTTTGCTTCTGATTATCCCTTTAACCAATTTGATGTCTCTTCTATTATCTGACCTCTCCTATTGCCTTCCCCTCTGCCTCCCTACAGGGCAAAATAGATTTCCATATCTAATTGAGTGTGTGTTATTCCTTTCTTAAGCCAAATCCCATGAGAGTAAGGCTCACTTATTCCCTTTCATCTCCAGCCTCTTCCCTTACACTGTAAAAACTCTTTCTTGCCTCTTTTATGTGAGATGATTTGTTACATTTCTTTTCTCTGTTTCTCTTACTCATAGAACATTGGACTCAGCAATTAATTTTATTTTTAAGGTACACTTATTTAAAAATCAGCTCACCTTGTGCTCTCAATTTATGTTTACGTGCATACATACATACATACATAATATATACACATATACCCATGTACATAAACATTCTTATACATGTATATTACATGCAGATATATACTTATACGCAGACACATACATGTGTATATATGTGTACATGCATATATATATATGTAACTCCCCTAATACTGAAAAAGATCTCATGAATTACAAATATCATGTTTTCATGTAGGAATGTAAACAGTTCAACTTTAAGAAGCTCCCTATGGCTTCTCTTTCCTGTTTACCTTTTCATATTTCTCTTGATTCTTGAATTTGAAAGTCAAATTTTCTATTCAGCTCTGATCTTTTTAACAAGAATACTTGGAAATCCTCCATTTCACTGAAATTTCATTTTCCCCCCTGAAATATTATACTCTTGATTCTTTGGTTTTGATTCTATCTCCTTTAACCTCTGGAATATCATATTCCAAGCCCTTTGAATCCTTAGTACATAAGCTGCTAAATCCTGTGTTATCCTGATTATATTTCCACAGCACTTGAATTATTTCTTTCCAGCTCTTTGTAATATTTTGCCCTTGACCTGGGAACTCTGGAATTTGACTACAATATTCCTAGGAGTTTTCCTTTTGGGGTCTCTTTCAATAGGTAATTGTTGAATTTTTTCCCTTTCTATTTTACCGCCTGGTTCTAGAACATCAGGGTAGTTTTCTTGATAATTTCGTGGAAATTTATGTCTAGGCTCTATTTGATCAAATTTTTCAGGCAGACCAATAATTTTAAGATTATCTCTCCTGCTTCTATTTTTTAAGTCAGTTGTTTTTTAAATGAGATAGTACACATTGTCTTCTATTTTTTCATTCCTTTGGTTTTGTTTTATAATATCTTATGAATTCATTAGCTTCCATCTGCTCCACTTTAATTTAAAAAAAAAACTATTTTCTTTAGTTAGCTTTTTTTCCATTTGGCTAATTTTGCTTTTGAAGGCATTCTTCTCCTCATTTGCTTTTGGGATCTCTTTTGCCATTTAGATTAGTCTATTTTTGAAGCTGTTTTTCTGGGTCTCCTTTACCAATCTCTTGATTCATTTTTCATGATTTTCTTGCGTCACTCTCAATTCTCTTTCCAAGTTTTTCCTCCACCTCTTTTACATGATTTTCAAATTTTTTTTTTGCTCTTCCATTCAGGCCATTGCATATTTCTTGGTGCTCTTGATGTTGCTGTCACTGGCAAGGGAATCCAGAGTTCCATTGTGAGGAAAGGAACCTGGGTTCACAGCCAGGCTTTATATTCCACAAAATCTTACTCCACATCCCTTGCTGTCTCCTCATCATAACTTGTTCCATGCATAAGGTGGATTCTACTACCCAACTGCTATTGAAAGTTCCTGTGAGGATACAATGAATGACAAAGAATGGCAAAGCTGTAAAGGATTTGGGAGGAATAATGAGCTTTGTAGATGACAAAGCAGAGCTATACTCTAAAGCACTTTGGAGACCAATCAGCTGTGTAAATATGGCATTGGGCTGATAGTCAGTAGGTTTTCAGAGTGTATAATTTGAGGTCAATAAAAGTTTTACAATTTCTTTAAAAAAGTTTGAATGGAATTTGATTCATCATGTGAAAGAAATGAAATAGGGGCAGGAATTTGAATTTATATACTCCCTACTATGTGCCAGGCATTTTATTTAGAGATTTTCACAAATATTATCTCCCTAGTATCACATTCTCCAAGTAGTGTAACATTAATAGTGAGCAGGTGAGTTATACTAAAAGGCTACTCTAATAACACATATATTTCAGAAATTTGATTCATCTCAAGTAACCAGTTATCATTGGGCTCTTTTGGTCTCCTCTTGCACAAGTATTCCACCTCATTTCTGAGAAATCGTGATCATCACAGCCATGTCTTGACTTTTGCCATTTCTCATTTTTCAGGGTCAACAACTTCTTTATTTTACTGAATCTCTTGGAAAGGCAAATAGTGCTTTCTTATCTTTGGACTTTATTTTAATTGCGTTTGTAAATGTGGCAAGTCTACTAAATCAACCATAGATCAAGCACATTCCACAGTAGAGGCATGGCTGGGCTCAAATGCCCAATTCTAAACTCTTGCTAGTATATACAAGTCTCATAGGGAGTGACCAATGTCTCTTCAATCAATCTGAGATATACTTCTGGTGCAGACGTTTTGCACTTAGTATAAAGACTTTGATTCTTTATTTTTACCTGGTTAAGGTAATAAGAGATCAGTGAGTTGGTGTGACTGGTCCATTGCTTCCCCATCCAACACAATCAATAGCTATTAATTTTTGTTCTTGTTTACACCAGTTTTTTTTCTCTTATCTGTGAGACAGTTTCTTTGTGATGTCCTGTACTTGCCTTCCATCTGTCTTCTTGAAGGCAGTGTTCATGACTGACAGAAATGAAACTCTGAATCCAAATCATTCTCCATAAAAGTCTGAATGAATCCTCTCTGATTTCTAGGAGCTTGAAAGGAGGCCACTGTATCCAGTTATGTTGCACATTCCCAGTTTTACATCAGGGAATATTGTTGTTCAGCGATATCCACGTCTCTGTTACCTCATTTGGGATTTTCTTGGCAAAGATATTGAAAGGACTTGCCAGTTGGTTCTCCAACTCATTTTACAGTTAAAGAACTGAGGTAAAAAAGATTAAGTGACTTGTCCATGGTGAAACAAGCAGTAAGGGTCTGAGGCCAGATTTGAATTGAGGAAGATGAGGCTGGGCTCAGTAATCTATCCATTGTGCTACCTAGCTGCCTTTGGCAAAGTGGGCCTCTCCAAATGAGTGATTAGGGGGTATATCAGCACACTCATTGGGGAAGGGAAAAGGAGAAAATCCACACATAAGAATTTATTGTTCAAATGAGATTTATTCGGGCATGGTCTAAAAAGCTTACCAAGGTCTCAGCAGGACTGGAGGAATTAGTCCAGGCTGATAGGGTCCTTCAAGTCTGTATCCAGAAAGAGGTGGAATAAATTAGACCTCTGAGGATGCCTGCCCAACTTGTCACTTTTGTGTGTGAAATGTCTCATATCTGACATTTTTTCGGAATGCTGTGTCACCTTTGGAGGGTTCCTGGTTTGTGATTCATGGGGAAAAAGGTGTTACCTGTCAGCTCTCTTTGCCAACCTCCTATGGTTTTTAAGCATGTTGTTGAGTTGATGGGACAAAGAAGGGAGGAGAAGCTGGGAAAGTGTCTGACTCATTTCTTGACTAATTTATCTTGTGTCCTTATCTTGAGATAAGATATGGTTTTTTGTTAGGGTGTCCAAGCCGTGCCCTCAGAGCCACAGGCCTTATCTCACCAGCAGTGCCTGTTGGCCTTGGTGGAGTGAGCTGTAAGTAATGACTGAGGCAGGAGACAAGATAGTGAGCCAACTCCATTTATTGTAACAGCAAGCACTGCTTTTATCTCTTTCCCTACTCCAGAGCCCTTAGTGGACCCATCAGCTAATAGTTTGCCCTAATAAGGAAATCCCTATACTTTGTACCAGGACTGCCATGTAGCCACCAGTGCAAAACATCTTGAGCCTTCTTTGTTCTCCCAAAGTCCAGGAAATAGCCTTGAGCAAACAGGGGTGGAACCCTTCCTCCCAGTGCCATCTTGTTCACGCCTTACCAGTCTCCCCTCAGTTTACCTGAGTCGTGACTAGTGAACGCCATCCAAGAGGCTGGGGGTTGGCAATTCCCTTATAGTTTTCAATGCCCTGAAGGATTTCTGAGGAAATCTGTCCTGGAAAAATTGTCAGATCATAAAAAGGACAAACATGTCAATCAGCCTGAATTTTCTGATTAAACTCAACCCTCCCAGAGAAGTTTTCAGATTACAAAGTGAACTGGTTTGCTTTCCTAGATAAAGGCTGTTAGGATCATAAACTGAGAAAGAGAAGATAATTTAGAGGCCTTTGTATCCAGTCCCCTCCTTTGATGGATGAAGGAAATAATGCAGAGGAGTGAAGTGATTTGACCAGTGTCATATAGTGAGTATCTGGAGTAGTATTTGGATTCAGATCTCCCAGATGGCAGCATCAGAGAACAAAGAATTTTTTGTTTCATATTTGGAAGTGTATAGAACAACATGTCTTTCACACATGGTCTGGTTCAATGTCAGATGGGTGAAATTTCCATGTGAAAAACGAAACCTCAAAATATGTCTGAAGGGAAAAGAGGTGTTTGGGATGTGTTTACTTCTCATGAATTTTCACTCTTTCCATATATGGGGCAAGAAACTCTTTCAGATTTTGAGAGGAAAGTTTAGTAGAGAAAATGCCCTTCAATTTGCCTTCTTTTTAATTCTGGGTGTCCTAGACCATGGATAAAGGTGAAGCTGATTTATATTTGGCACATAATTTCTGCTTTGAAAAGTTTGAGAGGTAGGAGGGGAAGGGGAAGTGAGAAGCAGAGACAGAAAGAAGTGCAGACACAGACACAGACACAGAAGCAGACAGAGATAGATGTTGTGGAGAGTTCTGTTTTCCTCTCCACCCCGGCCCCCATTTTTTCTCACTGAAGTCATCCTGTGATCAATGGAGGTTGTAAGGTCAGCTGGCATGGCTATACCCCAGGGACTGTCCTAATTTCTGGGCCTACTTTGTGTGTTTCAGTTAACTTGATGTGTGGGATTGAAATGAGCACTTTGGGGCCAAGGAGTGAGAATTGAGATGAAGTGATTGGAGATGTGAAATTGATGTATGAGGATATTGGCCTGTCAGGAAGAGGGTTTTCATGATTTCCTCTATGTGGACATTGGTGAGGTTGAGTGGTATGGGGAATGAGAGTCATTCTCACTGGATGGCCTTTATAAAGGGATTCTATCAGCCTCTGTCTTTGGAAGCAAGTTGCCTGCAGGGCCAAGAGTCACCCTAGCCCATGTGATGAAAGGTGAGAGGGGCATCCCAGGCATGTGTGATACCTGACTTGATATGGAGGTGGTTTGGTAAAAAGCAGAGATGGTTTTGGGTGAGGTAAGTCTGTGGGTTGCAGATTGAGAGCCAGGGCTAAAAAGTGAGATTATGGGTTTCATCCTGATGGTGGGAAAAAATTCCTGGGATGAACTCAACACAGACCGGTCAACCCAGGGTGACAGGTTTGAATCAAAGAGTTGTCTGTAAGAAGGTTCTTATTACTCTGGGTAGTTCTAATATCAGGATCGATTTTGGAATCTCAAGATGAGGAGAAGGCAGAAGTGAAAATTTGAAGGCATCATGTCTTGAAAGCCCTGAAGAATTTGGACCTCAATGCCAAAGAGTATGGGGCCATGGAGGCCCAGGTCTGGGCAGAAGCCAGGAGCATCTGGATGCTCTGCAGAGATTTCCCTGAAATGCATGCTTGGGACTTGCCTGACTTTATTGGATTCATTTCCAGTCTTTCCTTTCTTCCATTTCTTGCTGTACTGATCTCTGACCCACTGTCATTCCAGGGTATGGACCCTGGTACCTTCCAGCCTGGCACATTTATAGGTCCTCCTCTTTCCCAGGAGTAAGTCAGTAACCCTTTTCCCCCTCCTTTAAATGGGAATTCCATCCCTTTTTCTTCTTTTTTCCCCTCAAGGTATGAATCTTCAACCTCTTCATATATCCTAGAGTATAAATTCCTCTATACATTACCCAAATGTGAAGCCTACCTACCTTTGCTTTCCCCTGATGTAACATTTCCCTCTCCCACCTTCCTTCTTAGATATGAACCCTAGGAAGCTACTTTCACCCGTCTTTCTCCTGTGCCTAGGTCCCTGTAGTTTCTGTTCTGATCTCCAATGGTGTTCTGGGGACTATCACAGCCTGCCAAGGTGTTCTTAGTGAAATGAACCTTGTGGGGTTCCTGAACCTGGTCACATATATTGCAGGGGTGTCTGACTCCACCTGGTAAGAATCTGTCAGTGTGTATGTTGTCTGTGGGCAGGGAGTCCACAGCTCACTGGTAGAAAGGGCACCTGGGTTCACAGCCAGGCTCTATACTTCACAAAATCCCACTGCACATCCCTTGCTGTCTCCTCATCACACTTGTTCCATGCATAATGTTGAGCCTACCACCCAGCTGATATGGAGAGTATCTGTGAGGACCCAATGAATGACAAAGAATGGTGAAACTGTGAAGAATTTTGTAGATGACAAAGCAGAGTTATACTCTAAAGCACTTTGGAGACTAATCAGCTGTGTAAATGGAGTACTGGACTGATAGTCAGGGGGTTTTGAAAGTGTGTAATCTGAGGTCAACAAAAGTTTTACAATTTCTTTAAATAAGTTTGAATGTGGTTTGACTCATCATGTGAAAGTAATGAAATAGGGGCAGGAATTGGAATTTATATACTCCCTATTATGTGCCAGGCCTTTTATTTAGAGCTTTTCAACAAATATTATCTCTCTAGTATCTCATTCTTCAAGTAGTGTAACATTAATAGCGAGCAGGTGAATTATGCCAAAAAGCTACTCAAATAACACATCCATTTCAGAAATTTGATTCATCTCAAGTAACCAGTTATCACTGGGCTCTTTTGGTCTCCTCTTTGTGGCAAGTATTCCACCTCATTTCTCTGAGAAATAGGGATCATCACAGCCATGTCCTGACTCTTGCCATTTCTCATTTTTCAGAGTCAACAACTTCTGTATTTTACTGAATCTCTTGGAAAGACAAATATTGCCTTCTTATCTTTGGACTTTGGTTTAATTGGGTTTGTAAGTGTGGCAAGTCTACTAAATGAACCATAGAACAAGCAATTAATTCCACGGTAGAAGCATGGCCTGGACTCAAATGCCCAATTCTAAACTCTTGCTAGTATATACAAGTCCCATAGGGAGTGACCAACGTCTCCTCAATCAATCTGAGATATACTTCTGGTGCAGCCTTTTTGCACTTTGTATAAAGAGTTTGATTCTTTTTTTTCACCTGGTTAAGGTAAGAAGGGATCAGTGAGTTGGTGTGACTGGTCCATTGCTTCCCCTCCCCCACTCTTCATAGGCATTAATTTTGTTTCTTGTTTACACCAGTTTTTTCTTATCTGTGAGACAGTTTCATGTTTCTTTGTGATGTCCAGGATTTACCTTCCATCTGTCTCCTTAAAGGCAGTGTTCATGACTTACAGAAATGAAACTCTGAATCCAGATCATTCTGCACAAAAGTTTGAATGAATCCTCTCTGATTTCTAGGATGTTGAAAGGAGGCCACTGAATCCAGTTGCCTGCAGTGCCATGTGATGAAAAGTGAGTGGGGCATCCCAGGCACATGTGACACCTGAGTTTATATGGGAATGGTTTGGTAAAAAGGAGAGATGCTTTGGGGTCAGCTAAGTGTGTGGGAGGGAGATTGAGAGCCAGGACTAAAAGCTGAGGTTAGGGATTTCTTTCTGCTGGTAGGAATAATTCAACACTGGCCAATCAACTCAGGGTGATGGGTTTGAGCCAAAGGAACTGTCTGTAACAAGCTTCTTACTCTTCTGGGCTGTTGTGACATCAGGATCCATTTTGGAATCTCAAGATGAGGAGAAGGTAGAAATGAAAAAGGGAGGGAGGGAGGTCTTGATAACCCTGAAGAATGCGGGTCTCAATGCCAAAAAGTATGGGGCCATGGAGGCCCAGGTCTGGGCAGAAGGCAGGAGTAGTGGATACTCTGCAGAAATTTCCCTGAAGTGGATGCTTGGGACTTGCCTGAGTCTTTAGTGGACTCAATTCCAGTCTTTCCTTCCTTCTTTTTCTTGCTTTACTGATCTCTGACCCACTGTCTTTGCAGGGTGTGGAGCCTGTTCTCTTCCTGCCTGGTACCTTTATAGTTCCTCCTCTTTCACAGGAGTAAGTCATTAACACTTTTCCCCCTCCTTTCAATGGGGATTCCACCCCTCTTTCTTTGTTTCCCCTCAGAGTGTGAATCGTCAACCTCCTCATACATCCTAGAGTATAAATTTCTCTATACCTTACCCAAATGTGAAGCCTACCTACCTTTGCTTTCCCCTGATGTAGCATTTCCCTCTCTTACATCCCATCTCATGTATGAACCCTGGTAAACTACTTTCACTTCTCTCTCTCCTGTGCATAGGTCCCTGTGGTTTCTGTGCTGGTCTCTGGTGGGGATCCAAGGGCTGCTACAACCTGCCAAGGTGTTCTTAATAAAGTGAACCTCCCTTGTGTGTCTCCTGGTCATGGTCACATACATTGCAGGGGTGTCTGGCTCCACCTGGGGACAACTTGTCATTATGTAGGTTGTCTGTGGGCAGAGAATCCAGGGGTCTAGTGGGAAGAAGGGGACCTGGGTTCACAGCCAGACTTCATACTCCACAAACTCCCACTCCACAAGTCCCCTGCTGCCTCCTGATCACACTTCCTCCATGCATAATGTTGAGTGTACCTTCCAGTTGATACCGAAAGAGTTCTTTTTAGTACATAGTGAATGACAAAAACTTGTTGAAATTGTAAAGGGTTTCAGAGGAAGAAAGGGCCTTGTTAGATGACAAAGCAGAGTTATACTATATAGCACCTTGGAGACCAACCAGTTGTGTAAATAGAACATTGGGCTGATAGCCAATCGATTTTCAGAGTGAAATGCCATCCAGGCCTTGGTGAAGTTCTAAGCACTTGGAAACCATGATCAAAAGGAGGAAGGAAGCAAGCACTTCTCGAGCAGCTGTTATGTGCCAGGCAGTGCATGAAGTCATTTGTGCTGAGCAACAAAAACTGTTTTCTTGTATCCTCACAGCAACCCTGAGCACATAGGTACTATTATTCCCATTTTATAGTAGAAGACACTGAGGTAGGCAGAGGTGATATTCCTTGTCCAGGGTCCGATGACCATGAATTATCTGAGGCCATATTTGAACTGGGATCTTCTTGACTCCATGACTGATCTTAT
This sequence comes from Bettongia penicillata ogilbyi, assembly GCA_023548195.1. NCBI lineage: Eukaryota > Metazoa > Chordata > Mammalia > Diprotodontia > Potoroidae > Bettongia > Bettongia penicillata. The sequence continues at coordinate 1,011,595 of JAJHZJ010000739.1, forward strand.
CTACACTGAGGTGTCCCCTAGTTTCCAAATTGCTTTGTAACTGGTCAGATCTTTCTCCATCTAGGCATAGGATATTTTTCTCACCCTTAGGTGCATGTCTCACCCCCACACCCAGAGTGATGGGTGGAGAGGCCCGGACAAGGTAGAAATGGAAGTCAGCAGGTGGCTCAAGGAAGATTTCTGGGATTCCTTTGTTGTCCTCAATGGACTCTGTCTGGGCTGCCCAGAGGGCTGCCTATTTTCTCACTGACTTCAGGTCTTGTTCCTTTGTCTTCTACCTTACAAAAGAAGTAAGCTCTCCATCAGAACCCAGGAGAGCTGGGAGCAGGCAGAGGTTTCATCTCAAGGTAAAGGTGTTCCCATTCTATCCCCCTATTTCAGTGGCTGCCCCAGGTTAGGCTTCCAGCTCCTTAGTCAATCAGCTAGCACGTATTAAGTCCCTACTGTGTGTCAGATTCTGTGCCAAGTGCTAAGGATCTGCTTGGTGACATCATGTTAACTTTGTGGTGTTGAGGCAGGGAGCATCCCTTCCAATATAACCTTAGTCAATAGAGGCATAGGGTTACAGTCAGGAAACCTGGTTTCAAATCCTTTATTGATTCTCTCTGTGACTCAACTGCCCAGGTTAGTTAAACTCTCAAAGAAGCTGAAGAGCCAGACCTTCCAATGTGGAGAGAAAAAGAGAGCTGAATAAAGAAACCACTGTGGATGTGGACGGAACCCTAGAGTCAAGGCAGACTTTGAAAAGGTATGTCCAGATGATAGGAGGAAGGAAAAGCACAGATAATAGAATGAATGTAAAAGGGTAGCATGACCAGTAAGAGGAGTTTAAGGTGTGCTGAAGCCAATCAAGTGATGTGACCCTTGGGAACTTCAGGACAGCAGAAAGTGCTTTTCAGGTGTGCTTCTAGGCCAAGGCATAGGGTCCTTTCTCATTGGAAATGGGATTCTGCAGCCCCCTGGGTATATGAGCAGTCTTTCGAGGACTGCACTGCTCAACTCCTCATGTGAGGAAGGTGGCTAGAAATGGTGCCCTAAAAATTGTCTGCTTACTCAACCCTGGCCTGATTACCCCAGCAAGTGGGGAATCCCACTAAGTGGTTGAAACACACAAAAAAGATGCAAAATGTACAAAAACATCTGCAAAAATGATTCCACTCACCATTGGTACATGGAATGTACACACAGTTGTGGAAAAGAAAAAATCCAGTAGACCTTTGCAAGAGAACTCAATAGGTATTACTTCTAAATAGTAGCTGAGTAAAATAAGTCTGGCAAATGAAGGCTGCCTTACTGAAGTTGAAACTGGATACACATTTTTCTGGAGTGATCGCAGTGAAGGGGAGTGCTGACAAGGTGGTGTAGGTATGGCAATCAGAGCTAATCTAGTCAGCAAGTTGGTATGCCTGCCAAAAGGAGTGAATGACAGGCTCATGTGAATGCAATTGCCACTTGCAGGATAGCCCTGTCCTACCCTCATCAGTGCCTATGCTCCCACCATGATGAACTCTGATGAAGTCAACGAAAAATTTTATGAAGACCTAGAGACACTTATCATCAATATCCCAAAAGAGGACAAGCTTATAATTCTAGGTGACCTTAATGCTAGAGTAGGCTCAGACTACCAGACTGGGCAGGGAGTCCTGGACAGTATTGGAGCTGGAAATAGCAACAGCAATGGCCATTTACTCCTGAAGACTTGTACATGGCATGATCTCATCACCCACATTGTTTTTCATTTACCTAAATGCAATAAAACTTCATGGATACATCATTGTAGTAAATCTCGGCATATAATAGACTATGTGATTGTAAGGAGAAGAGACAGAAAAGATGTGAGAATGGCAAAGGCAATGTGTGGTCCAGAGTGCTGGACTGATCATAGACTTTTCCTTTCCAAGCTAAATACTGGCATTCACGAAAAGTGCCCCCCTGAAGGCAAAATGAGTACCACAAAAATTAATGTCAACCAATTAGAGCTCTTCTCTGAGCATGAAGAGTTTGTTGCTGACTTGGAGGGAAAGTTGAGGCAACACACTGTTGGCAACAGGGAAGCAGAAAAGGAGTTTGCAGCTTTCAGAGATTTGGTATACAGAACTGCTTTTGCTCATCTGGATCAGAACATTTTCAAACACCAGGATTGGTTTGGAAAATGATGGGGAAATTCAGAAGCTGCTAAATGCAAAGCTAGAACTCCACAGGATGTACCAGCAGGATAGTTCATCCATCTCTATGAAGGCACCATTTAACTCCACGAAAAGCAAAGTACAAACAAACCTTAGAGAGATACAGGATTCCAGGCTGAGTAAGAATGTAGATGAAATTCAATTTTATGCTGATAGTAACAATGCAAAGGGCTTTTATGATTCCCTGAAAGCTTTTATGGACCAAAAACCTGTGGTACATCATGATTACTCAGTGCTGATGGAGGCACATTGATTAGTGATGAAGACATGATCCTAGAGACATGGGTTGAACACTTCCATAGTGTTCTCAAGAGATCATCATCAATCAATGCTGAGGCCATTAACCATTTACCTCAGTTTGAAGTCATTCCCTTCTTAGCTGAATTTCCAAGTGAAGAAGAGGTTTTGAGGGCCATTAGACTCCTTTCATGTGGCAAAGCACCTGGTTCTGGTTCTATTCCAGCTGACATTTACAAGGTAGGGGGACCATTGTTCATACAAAAGTTCAACTCAGATAGGCTCACCATGTTGTTTGAATTCAAAATGTACTCTTGTGAAAAAGACTATTTTGTGGATAACTTACATAGGGCAGGTGATCACATGGTGGTCAGAAGAAGTGACATAAGGACACTCTCAATTTCTCTCTCAAGAACTTTGGATTTGACTGTGTGGTATGGGAGACACTGGCACAGGACTGCTCAGCATGGGGTGCCCACATCAGAAAGCATACTGTGCTCTATGAGCAAAGCAGAATTGAGACAGCACAAAGGAAACGTAGAATGTACAAATTTGGAGTAACCACCCCAAATGTTCACCTGGACTATCTGTGCCCAATCTGTGGTAGAGAATTCTGAGTTCCTATTGGTCTGATCAGCCACAGTTGTAGACACTGAAACTTCACTTCATCCTAGAGATGTCATTTAGATCCTCTTTGAGAATAATGGACAACAACCAACCAACCAAACTGAAGATAAGAGGAAAACCCAACTGGGGATTGTGATGGACAGGAGTGTAACTGACCATAGGGGGAAGGCAGGACTAGTCAGTTGTTCTTTTGTTCCTGTTCTTTCTTTCAAGGAAAGTCACCTTTACCCATGAGAACTGGTTCCCAGAGTTCTGTTCCCCAAGGTAAGCATGGAACTAGAGAATGCTCAGTAGTTAGACTGGATGACATCACAGCAGGCTGAGAAGAACCCTGACCTCAGGGTTCAATTGGCAGATTGCATTGAAGAGCCTGCACCATTGCCAAAACACCTGCCTGGTGTGCAGTCATGTGCTCAGTGATACTGGGAGATGATCAGCATTTGGATATGATGGCTGCCCTCCTGTAGCTCATGGACAAGGGGGAGGATGATTGACACATGTGTAACAGACTCAGCATTATGGTTCATGTGAAGATCAGGATATGGTATTCCTGGAGAAAAGAAGACTGAAGAGGTTCATGCAATCTGTCTTAGAGGATTTGAAGGATTGTCCCCAAGAAGAGTGATTAGATCTATCCTTCTTGTGAGCAGTGGAACATATGAAGAGCTAAATTCATCTTTGAGATAAGGAAAAACTCTCTACAAATTGAAGTTTAGCCAAAGTGGACCTCCTTTTCTTGGAAAAAAGTGAATCTTCTCATTTGAAGTCTTAAGACTGAATGATCAATCAAGGTGATGAGCTCATCAGTGGTATAGATAGAGAAGAGAAGACTGCCCAGGACACAACCATAGGGGGCACTTAAAGTTAAAGGTTATGATCTAGAACAGGATCCATTAAGGAGGAGATCTAGGAGAGAATGGTGTCCCCAAAACCTGGAATAAAGCAAATATCAGTGAGGGAGAGTGATCAAAGTGTCCAAGCTGCCGAGAAGTCAAGATGATAACATGATGAGAGGGTGACCATCTGTCAGATGTATTGTAAACCGGTTTCTTGTTCACCTGCAGAGTAGAGTAGGTGGTTCTGAGGTCTTTTCTGACTGTGAAATTCTAGGATTTGCCTGTAGCATTTCATATTTGTATCAGTTTTCCACTTATCAAAAATTTATCCTTTTATGTCAGTTATGTCTAGAAATGTTCCACCCTTCTACTTCCATAAATGAACCCTCCCTTGTAACAAAGACAATTATATTAAATAAAATCAGTCATGTAGGGACTGTAACTGGCAATACAGATAAAAATTGGCAGCTATTGTTTCTCCCCTCTCACCTGAACGGTGAAAATTCTTTGTTTTTATTCCTTTCCCGGGCCAGAAGGAATCCTTTCGGAGATCATTTTGGTTTTCTACTTATTTCCATTGTTTTAATAATTATATATATTGCCCTCTTGGTTCGACTCACTCTGAATTAGCTTATAGAAGGTTTCTCATGGCTTTATGAATTCCTCACTTTGTCATTTTTGTGATTCAATGTTCTTCTTTTTCACTGTTTCATTTGCCGCAGTTTAAATAGCTAATCCCTAATTGTGGATATCTAGTTTTTGTTTAACTTCTATTTCTTTACCCTGTCTTTGGATCAGCTTCATTCCCAAATGTATCTTACCCTATCCCTACTCATTAAACCATCCCATCTAGAATTATTTTTAAAGAGAAGAAAAAGGAATTTTGATAAAACTAATCAATACATCAAGAATTTGACAATATATTTATGGTTCCATAACTTGTATCACCAATAAAAGGGAGCAGGTAGATTTTCTCATCTCTTCTTTTGGCACAAGCTTGATAATTAATTATAGCTACAAAGAATATAATGGTTTTTTTCGGCCATCATTTCTTCCATTTACATTACAGCCATTTTGCTTATTGCTTTCTGCATTCCAAACCCTTTACTTTGTGTTGATTAAAGATGTCTTCATATGCTTTTGTCATTTCTTAATGTTTATTTGAAGCAACATGCCCTAAAATTCATTTACAGCAACTTGATAGTCTTTCCACCAATGAACAATCATCTATTTTGTTTCCAGTTCTTTGCTAATATTTTTGGAATATATGAGACTATTCCAACCTGTCTGGTGTATATTCGTAGCAGTGAAAACTCTGCATCAGAGGCAGATTTTAGTGACATTTCCTATAATTCCTAATTGTTTTCAAGAAATTTTGGACCTCCCACTCTTTAATTTTAATTCTCTTTGGAGCTTTCTGAGTTAGACATGCTTCTACTATATAGTTTTATCTTAGATTCTGTTATCAAATCTATTTATCATTTTCTTCCATATTTTGAGGAGAATTTAACCCGTTTGAATTTAGGGTTATCATTGTTATTATTGTTTTCCCCTTTGGTCTTTTTATCATATGGGAGCATGTATTTTATTATTCTTTATACAATCATTTCTTATCTTGAGATAAGATGGTATTCTTCAAAGCCTTGAAGAATTTCTGAGGAAATCCCTCCTGTACAATTTGCCATGAGATTATGTAAAGAAGAAATATGTCAATCATGCCTGTTTGCCTGATTTAACTCCTAACTCTGCAAAAGAGATTTCCAAATTATAAAGTCAATTGGTTTTCCTTTCTAGTATCTCTGAATGCTAGGATCATAAACTGAGAAGTATAAGATAACTTAGAGACCTTTGCATTTAACTCTTTCATTTCATGGATGATGGAAATAATGCAGATGAATGAAGTGACTTGACCACTGTCATATAGTGAGTATCTGGAGTAGTCTTTGGATGCAAATCTGACAGACTGCAAAGGTAGAGAACAAAAGACTTTCTGTATTTTAAGAATATAAATCAACATATCTTTCATAAATTGCCTAATTCAGTGTTTGATGGGTGAAAATTCCATGTGAAAAAACAAACCTCAGAATATGTGAGAGCAGGAAAGAGATTCTTGGGCTGTCAGTATTTGCCGCTTATGGATTTTCATTTTCTCCATATATTGGGGAATGAACCTGTTCAGACTTTGAGAGGAGAGGTTGATAGAGAAAACCACCTTCAATTTATCTTCTTTTTCACTCTAGGTGTCCTAGAGCATGGAAACACCTGGAGCTGCTTTATCTTTGACATATAATTTCTGCTCTTAAAAGTTTGACAGGTAGGAACAGGATGGGAAAGAGAAGCAGAGACAGAAAAAATTCAGACACAAACTCACATGTAGAGCAAGACAAAGATCGAACCTTGTGGGCAGCTTCTGTTTTCCTCTCTATCCCTGCTCCCCCTTTTTACTTAGATCATCCTGTAATCAGTGGAAGTCATGAAGACCACAGGCCTGGCTACACCCCAGGCAGTGTCCTAATTTCTGGATCTACTTGGTAGCTTCCAGGCCACCTCAACCATGGCATTGAAATATGCACTTTAGGGCAGTAGAGTGAGGACGGAGATGAAGGAGTTGAAGATGTCAAATAGAAGTGTGTGGGGACCAGCCTGTTGAGAGGAGGGCTTTCATGGCTCTTTCTATGTTGACACTGCTGAGGTGGAGGGGGCATGAGTGGTGGGAGTAAGTCTTACTAATTGGCCTCTATAAAGGGCATCTACCAGCCTCTGTCTTTTGCAGCAAGTTGCCTGCAGCGTCAAGAGTTACCCTGGCCCATATGATGAAAGGTGAGAGGTTTGTTCTTGACAGATGTGATATGCGATTTGATATGGTGGTGGTTTGGTCAAAAACAGAGAAAGTTTAGGGTCAGGTGGGTCCATGAGGGACTGATTGAAAGCCTGAGGTAGAAACTTAGATGAGGGGTTAGATGAAAGCCTGGTGGTGGGAAGAAATTCCTGGGATGAATTCAACATTGTCCAGTCAAGTCAAGGTGAAGGGCTTGAGCCTAAGGAGGTGTCTATAACAAGCATTCTGGGTAGTTCTGACATCAGGATCCATTTTGAAATCTCAGATGAAGAGAAGGTAACAGTGAAAAAACGAGGTGAGCATGTCTTGAAAGCCCTGAAGGGCTTGGGCCTCAGTGCCAGAAAGGTATGGGGCCATGCAAGCCTTGGTCTTGGCAGAAGCCAGGAGAATGTGGATGCTCTGTAGAAGTTTCCCTGAAGTGGATGCTTGGGACTTGTCTAATTCTTTATTGGACTGAATTCCAGTCTTTCTTTGCTTCCATTTTTTTCTTCATTGATCTCTGACCCACTGTCTTTCCAAGATGTGTATCTTCCCTCCATTATCTTACAAGTCCTCCTCTTTCCCAGGAATAAGTCATTACCCCTTTCCCCTCCTCCTGTCAATGGAAATTCCATCACACTTTTCTTTTGTCCCCAGCATGTGAATCTTCACCCTATTTCTACCTCTTAAAGTATAACTTCTTCTTTTCCTTTTTTAAATACATTTTTTATTAAAAAGTTAAAAATATGTAATGTATTTATTTTTCAGTTTTAAGCATTCTGTTCCACAAGAATTTGAATTTAAACATTTCTCCACACCTCTCCCCACCCCTCACCCCACGACTGTATACATCCATACATTCCTTCAGTCTGTCCTCCTTTCTAGTACCCCGCTCCCTTCTTCCCTCCCCTCCCCTTTATTTTCCTGTAGGGCTAAATAGATTATATACCTCATTTCCAGTACACGTTATTTCTCAATTGCATTTAAAACAATTTTTAATATTCATTTTTAAAGTTTTGAGTTCCAAATTCCCTCTCTTCTTCCCTCCTCACCCACCCTCATTGAGAAAAAAATTCACTATAGGTCATATATATGTAGCCATGCCAAACATTTCCATAACAGTTATGTTGTGGAAAACTAACCACTTTTCCCTATGTCCTATCCTGCCCTCCATTCATTCAGTCCTCCCCTTTGATCTCTCCTCCCTCAATAGTGTTTTCTTCTTATCATTCTTTTCCCCAATTTGATGTCTCTTCTATTACCTTACCTCTCCTATTGCCTTCCTCTCTGTCTTTCTACAGGGTAAAATAGATTTCCATATCCAATTAATTGAGTGTGTGTTATTCTTGTCTTAAGGCAAATCCCATGGGAGTAAGGCCACTTATTCCCTTTCATCTCCTGCCTCTTCCCCTACAATGTAAAAACTCTTTCTTGCCTCTTTTATGTGAGATGGTTTGTTACATTCTATCTCTCTGTTTCTCTTCCTCCTAGTACATTCCACTCAAATATTAATTTTTGTTTTTTAGGTATTCTTCTTTCAAAATCAGCTCCCTTGTGCCCTAGATCTCTGTGTACATATCTATCTATATATATGTATATATGTATCTTTATATATACACACACCCATGTACATAAACATTCTTACACATGTATAACACACAGATATGTACTCATATGCACATACACACATATGTACATACATATGTGTACAGACATACATCCATATATATGTAACTACCCTAATACTGAAAAAAAATCATCTTTTCATGTTGGAATGTAAACAGTTCAACTTTAAGAAGCTCCTTATGGCTTCTTTTTCCTGTTTACCTTTTCATGTTTCTCTTGATTCTTGTGTTTGAAAGTCAAATTTTCTATTCAGCTCTGGTATTTTCAACAAGAATACTCAAAAATCCTCCATTTCATTGAAATTCCATTTTTTTTCTCCTCTTATTATACTCTTGATTCTTCGGTTTTGATTCTATCTCCTTTGACCTCTGGAATATCATGTTCCAAACCCTTTGATTCCTTAGTTTAGAAGTTGCTAAATTCTGTGTTATCCTGCTTGTATTTCCACAGTGCTGGAATTGTTTCTCTCTAGCTCCAATATTTTGCCCTTGACCTGTGAACTCCGGAATTTGACTACAATATTCCTAGGAGTTTTCCTTTTGGTGTCTCTTTCAATAGGCAATTGGTGAATTATTTCCCTTTCTATTTTACAACGTGGTTCTAGAATATCAGGGTAGTTTCCTTGAAAATTTCTTGGAAATTTATTTCTAGGCTCCATTTGATCAAATTTTTCAGGTATACCAATAATTTTAAGATTGTGTTCCCAGCTTTTATTTTTCAAGTCAGTTGGTTTTTCAATGAGTTAGCACACATTGTTTTCTATTTTTTCGTTTTTTTTTTTTTATAATTTCTCAATTTCTTATGAAGTCATTAGCTTCCATCTGTTCCACTTAATTTTAAATTACTCTTTTCTTTAGTGAGGTTTTGGACCTCCTTTTCCATTTGGCTAATTTTGCTTTTGAAGGTATTTTTCTTCTCATTGGCTTTTTGGATCTCTTTTGCCATTTAGATTATTTTTTTGGTTCTCCTTTACCAATCTCTTGATTCGTTTTTCGTGATTCCCTTGCATCACTCTCATTTCTCTTTCCAGTTTTTCCTCCACCTCTTTTACTTGATTTTCAAAATCCTTTTTACTTTTCCATGGATTGAGACCATTGCAAATTTTTTGATGTTTTCGATGTTGCTGTCTCTGACAAGGGAATCCAGAACTCCATTGTTAGGAAGGGGACCTGGGTTCACAGCCAGGTTCTATACTTCACAAAATTCCACTCCACATCCCTTGGTGTCTCCTCAACATACTTGTTCCATGCATAACGTGGATTCTACCACCCAGCTGCTATTGAGAGTTCCTGTGAGGACACAATGAATGACAAATAACGGCGAAATTGTAAAGAGTTTGGGAGGAATAATGAGCTTTGTAGAGGACAAAGCAGAGTTATACTCTAAAGCACTTTGGGGACCACTCAGCTGTGTAAATATAGCGTTGGGCCGAGAGTTAGTGGGTTTTCAGAGTGCATAATTTGAGGTCAATAAATGTTTTAAAATTTCTTTAAAAAGAGTTTGAATGGAATTTGACCCATCATGTGAAAGAAATGGAATAAGGGCAGGAATTTGAATTTATATACTCCCTACTATGAGCCAGGCATTTATTTAGAGATTTTCACAAACATTATCTCCCTACTATCTGATTCTTCAAGTAGTGTAAGCTACTCAAATAACATATCCATTTCAGAAATTTGGTTCCAGTTATCATGTAACAGTAACCAGTTATCACTGGGCTCTTTTGGTCTCCTCTTGCACAAGTATTCCACCTCATTTCTGAGAAATTGTGATCATCACAGTCATGTCTTGACTTTTGCCATTTCTCATTTTTCAGAGTCAACAAATTCTTTATTTTACTGAATCTCTTGGAAAGGCAAATAGTGCTTTCTTATCTTTGGACTTTGTTTTAATTGGGTTTGTAAGTGTGGCAAGTCTACTAAATCAACCATAGATCAAGCACATTCCACAGTAGAGGCATGACTGGGCTCAAATGTCCAATTCCAAACTCTTGCTAGTATATACAAGTCTCATAGGGAGTGACCAATGTCTCTTCAATCAATCTGAGATATACTTCTGGTGCAGACTTTTTGCACTTAGTATAAAGACTTTGATTCTTTATTTTTACCTGGTTAAGGTAATAAGAGATCAGTGAGTGGGTGTGACTGGTCCATTGCTTCCCCATCCAACACAATCAATAGCTATTAATTTTTGTTCTTGTTTACACCAGTTTTTTTTCTCTTATCTGTGAGACAGTTTCTTTGTGATGTCCAGTACGTGCCTTCCATCTGTCTTCTTGAAGGCAGTGTTCATGACTGACAGAAATGAAACTCTGAATCCAAATCATTCTCCATAAAAGTCTGAATGAATCCTCTCTGATTTCTAGGAGCTTGAAAGGAGGCCACTGTATCCAGTTATGTTGCACATTCCCAGTTTTACATCAGGGAATATTGTTGTTCAGCGATATCCACGTCTCTGTTACCTCATTTGGGATTTTCTTGGCAAAGATATTGAAAGGACTTGCCAGTTGGTTCTCCAACTCATTTTACAGTTAAAGAACTGAGGTAAAAAAGATTAAGTGACTTGTCCATGGTGAAACAAGCAGTAAGGGTCTGAGGCCAGATTTGAATTGAGGAAGATGAGGCTGGGCTCAGTAATCTATCCATTGTGCTACCTAGCTGCCTTTGGCAAAGTGGGCCTCTCCAAATGAGTGATTAGGGGGTATATCAGCACACTCATTGGGGAAGGGAAAAGGAGAAAATCCACACATAAGAATTTATTGTTCAAATGAGATTTATTCGGGCATGGTCTAAAAAGCTTACCAAGGTCTCAGCAGGACTGGAGGAATTAGTCCAGGCTGATAGGGTCCTTCAAGTCTGTATCCAGAAAGAGGTGGAATAAATTAGACCTCTGAGGATGCCTGCCCAACTTGTCACTTTTGTGTGTGAAATGTCTCATATCTGACATTTTTTCGGAATGCTGTGTCACCTTTGGAGGGTTCCTGGTTTGTGATTCATGGGGAAAAAGGTGTTACCTGTCAGCTCTCTTTGCCAACCTCCTATGGTTTTTAAGCATGTTGTTGAGTTGATGGGACAAAGAAGGGAGGAGAAGCTGGGAAAGTGTCTGACTCATTTCTTGACTAATTTATCTTGTGTCCTTATCTTGAGATAAGATATGGTTTTTTGTTAGGGTGTCCAAGCCGTGCCCTCAGAGCCACAGGCCTTATCTCACCAGCAGTGCCTGTTGGCCTTGGTGGAGTGAGCTGTAAGTAATGACTGAGGCAGGAGACAAGATAGTGAGCCAACTCCATTTATTGTAACAGCAAGCACTGCTTTTATCTCTTTCCCTACACTAGAGCCCTTAGTGGACCCATCAGCTAATAGTTTGCCCTAATAAGGAAATCCCTATACTTTGTACCAGGACTGCCATGTAGCCACCAGTGCAAAACATCTTGAGCCTTCTTTGTTCTCTCAAAGTCCAGGAAATAGCCTTGAGCAAACAGGGGTGGAACCCTTCCTCCCAGTGCCATCTTGTTCACGCCTTACCAGTCTCCCCTCAGTTTACCTGAGTCGTGACTAGTGAACGCCATCCAAGAGGCTGGGGGTTGGCAATTCCCTTATAGTTTTTCAATGCCCTGAAGGATTTCTGAGAAAATCTGTCCTGGAAAAATTGTCAGATCATAAAAAGGACAAACATGTCAATCAGCCTGAATTTTCTGATTAAACTCAACCCTCCCAGAGAAGTTTTCAGATTACAAAGTGAACTGGTTTGCTTTCCTAGATAAAGGCTGTTAGGATCATAAACTGAGAAAGAGAAGATAATTTAGAGGCCTTTGTATCCAGTCCCCTCCTTTGATGGATGAAGGAAATAATGCAGAGGAGTGAAATGATTTGACCAGTGTCATATAGCGAGTATCTGGAGTAGTATTTGGATTCAGATCTCCCAGACGGCAGCATCAGAGAACAAAGAATTTTCTGTTTCATATTTGGAAGTGTATAGAACAACATGTCTTTCACACATGGTCTGGTTCAATGTCAGATGGGTGAAATTTCCATGTGAAAAATGAAACCTCAAAATATGTCTGAAGGGAAAAGAGGTGTTTGGGATATGTTTACTTCTCATGGATTTTCACTCTTTCCATATATGGGACAAGAAACCCTTTCAGATTTTGAGAGGAAAGTTTAGTAGAGAAAATGCCCTTCAATTTGCCTTCTTTTTAATTCTGGGTGTCCTAGACCATGGATAAAGGTGAAGCTGATTTATATTTGGCACATAATTTCTGCTTTTAAAAGTTTGAGAGATAGGAGGGGAAGGGGAAGTGAGAAGCAGAGACAGAAAGAAGTGCAGACACAGACACAGACACAGAAGCAGACAGAGATAGATGTTGTGGAGAGTTCTGTTTTCCTCTCCACCCCGGCCCCCATTTTTTCTCACTGAAATCATCCTGTGATCAATGGAGGTTGTAAGGTCAGCTGGCATGGCTATACCCCAGGAACTGTCCTAATTTCTGGGTCTACTTTGTGTGTTTCAGTTAACTCGATGTGTGGGATTGAAATGAGCACTTTGGGGCCAAGGAGTGAGAATTGAGATGAAGTGATTGGAGATGTGAAATTGATCTATGAGGAGATTGGCCTGTCAGGAAGAGGGTTTTCATGATTTCCTCTATGTGGACTTTGGTGAGGTTGAGTGGTGTGGGGAATGAGAGTCATTCTCACTGGATGGCCTTTATAAAGGGATTCTATCAGCCTCTGTCTTTGGAAGCAAGTTGCCTGCAGTGCCAAGAGTCACCCTAGCCCATGTGATGAAAGGTGAGAGGGGCATCCCAGGCATATGTGATACCTGACTTGATATGGAGGTGGTTTGGTAAAAACCAGAGATGGTTTAGGGTGAGGTAAGTCTGTGGGTTGCAGATTGAGAGCCAGGGCTAAAAAGTGAGATTAGGAGTTTCATCCTGATGGTGGGAAAAAATTCCTGGGATGAATTCAACACAGATCAGTCAACCCAGGGTGACAGGTTTGAATCAAAGAGTTGTCTGTAAGAAGGTTCTTATTACTCTGGGTAGTTCTGATATCAGGATCGATTTTGGAATCTCAAGATGAGGAGAAGGCAGAAGTGAAAATTTGAAGGCATCATGTCTTGAAAGCCCTGAAGAATTTGGACCTCAATGCCAAAGAGTATGGGGCCATGGAGGCCCAGGTCTGGGCAGAAGCCAGGAGGATCTGGATGCTCTGCAGAGATTTCCCTGAAGTGCATGCTTGGGACTTGCCTGACTTTATTGGATTCATTTCCAGTCTTTCCTTTCTTCCATTTCTTGCTGTACTGATCTCTGACCCACTGTCATTCCAGGGTATGGACCCTGGTACCTTCCAGCCTGGCACATTTATAGGTCCTCCTCTTTCCCAGGAGTAAGTCAGTAACCCTTTTCCCCCTCCTTTAAATGGGAATTCCATCCCTTTTTCTTCTTTTTTCCCCTCAAGGTATGAATCTTCAACCTCTTCATATATCCTAGAGTATAAATTCCTCTATACATTACCCAAATGTGAAGCCTACCTACCTTTGCTTTCCCCTGATGTAACATTTCCCTCTCCCACCTTCCTTCTTAGATATGAACCCTAGGAAGCTACTTTCACCCGTCTTTCTCCTGTGCCTAGGTCCCTGTAGTTTCTGTTCTGATCTCCAATGGTGTTCTGGGGACTATCACAGCCTGCCAAGGTGTTCTTAGTGAAATGAACCTTGTGGGGTTCCTGAACCTGGTCACATATATTGCAGGGGTGTCTGACTCCACCTGGTAAGAATCTGTCAGTGTGTATGTTGTCTGTGGGCAGGGAGTCCACAGCTCACTGGTAGAAAGGGCACCTGGGTTCACAGCCAGGCTCTATACTTCACAAAATCCCACTGCACATCCCTTGCTGTCTCCTCATCACACTTGTTCCATGCATAATGTTGAGCCTACCACCCAGCTGATATGGAGAGTATCTGTGAGGACCCAATGAATGACAAAGAATGGTGAAACTGTGAAGAATTTTGTAGATGACAAAGCAGAGTTATACTCTAAAGCACTTTGGAGACTAATCAGCTGTGTAAATGGAGTACTGGACTGATAGTCAGGGGGTTTTGAAAGTGTGTAATCTGAGGTCAACAAAAGTTTTACAATTTCTTTAAATAAGTTTGAATGTGGTTTGACTCATCATGTGAAAGTAATGAAATAGGGGCAGGAATTGGAATTTATATACTCCCTATTATGTGCCAGGCCTTTTATTTAGAGCTTTTCAACAAATATTATCTCTCTAGTATCTCATTCTTCAAGTAGTGTAACATTAATAGCGAGCAGGTGAATTATGCCAAAAAGCTACTCAAATAACACATCCATTTCAGAAATTTGATTCATCTCAAGTAACCAGTTATCACTGGGCTCTTTTGGTCTCCTCTTTGTGGCAAGTATTCCACCTCATTTCTCTCAGAAATAGGGATCATCACAGCCATGTCCTGACTCTTGCCATTTCTCATTTTTCAGAGTCAACAACTTCTGTATTTTACTGAATCTCTTGGAAAGACAAATATTGCCTTCTTATCTTTGGACTTTGGTTTAATTGGGTTTGTAAGTGTGGCAAGTCTACTAAATGAACCATAGAACAAGCAATTAATTCCACGGTAGAAGCATGGCCTGGACTCAAATGCCCAATTCCAAACTCTTGCTAGTATATACAAGTCCCATAGGGAGTGACCAACGTCTCCTCAATCAATCTGAGATATACTTCTGGTGCAGCCTTTTTGCACTTTGTATAAAGAGTTTGATTCTTTTTTTTCACCTGGTTAAGGTAAGAAGGGATCAGTGAGTTGGTGTGACTGGTCCATTGCTTCCTCTCCCCCACTCTTCATAGGCATTAATTTTGTTTCTTGTTTACACCACTTTTTTCTTATCTGTGAGACAGTTTCATGTTTCTTTGTGATGTCCAGGATTTACCTTCCATCTGTCTCCTTAAAGGCAGTGTTCATGACTTACAGAATTGAAACTCTGAATCCAGATCATTCTGCACAAAAGTTTGAATGAATCCTCTCTGATTTCTAGGATATTGAAAGGCGGCCACTGAATCCAGTTGCCTGCAGTGCCATGTGATGAAAGGTGAGTGGGGCATCCCAGGCACATGTGACACCTGAGTTTATATGGGAGTGGTTTGGTAAAAAGGAAAGATGCTTTGGGGTCAGCTAAGTGTGTGGGAGGAAGATTGAGAGCCAAGGCTAAAAGCTGAGGTTAGGGATTTCTTTCTGCTGGTAGGAAGAATTCAACACTGGCCAATCAACTCAGGGTGATGGGTTTGAGCCAAAGGAACTGTCTGTAACAAGCTTCTTATTATTCTGGGCAGTTGTGACATCAGGATCCACTTTGGAATCTCAAGATGAGGAGAAGGTAGAAATGAAAAAGGGAGGGAGGGAGGTCTTGATAACCCTGAAGAATGCGGGTCTCAATGCCAAAAAGTATGGGGCCATGGAGGCCCAGGTCTGGGCAGAAGGCAGGAGTAGTGGATGCTGTGCAGAAATTTCCCTGAAGTGGATGCTTGGGACTTGCCTGAGTCTTTAGTGGACTCAATTCCAGTCTTTCCTTCCTTCTTCTTCTTGCTTTACTGATCTCTGACCCACTGTCTTTGCAGGGTGTGGAGCCTGTTCTCTTCCTGCCTGGTACCTTTATAGTTCCTCCTCTTTCACAGGAGTAAGTCATTAACACTTTTCCCCCTCCTTTCAATGGGAATTCCACCCCTCTTTCTTTGTTTCCCCTCAGAGTGCGAATCGTCAACCTCTTCATACATCCTAGAGTATAAATTTCTCTATACCTTACCCAAATGTGAAGCCTACCTACCTTTGCTTTCCCCTGATGTAACATTTCCCTCTCTTACATCCCATCTCATGTATGAACCCTGGTAAACTACTTTCACTTCTCTCTCTCCTGTGCATAGGTCCCTGTGGTTTCTGTGCTGGTCTCTGGTGGGGATCCGAGGGCTGCTACAACCTGCCAAGGTGTTCTTAATAAAGTGAACCTCCCTTGTGTGTCTCCTGGTCATGGTCACATACATTGCAGGGGTGTCTGGCTCCACCTGGGGACAACTTGTCATTATGTAGGTTGTCTGTGGGCAGAGAATCCAGAGGTCTAGTGGGAAGAAGGGGACCTGGGTTCACAGCCAGACTTCATACTCCACAAACTCCCACTCCACAAGTCCCCTGCTGCCTCCTGATCACACTCCCCTCCATGCATAATGTTGAGTGTACCTTCCAGTTGATACCGAAAGAGTTCTTTTTAGTACATAGTGAATGACAAAAACTTGTTGAAATTGTAAAGGGTTTCAGAGGAAGAAAGGGCCTTGTTAGATGACAAAGCAGAGTTATACTATATAGCACCTTGGAGACCAACCAGTTGTGTAAATAGAACATTGGGCTGATAGCCAATCGATTTTCAGAGTGAAATGCCATCCAGGCCTTGGTGAAGTTCTAAGCACTTGGAAACCATGATCAAAAGGAGGAAGGAAGCAAGCACTTCTCGAGCAGCTGTTATGTGCCAGGCAGTGCATGAAGTCATTTGTGCTGAGCAACAAAAACTGTTTTCTTGTATCCTCACAGCAACCCTGGGCACATAGGTACTATTATTCCCATTTTATAGTAGAAGACACTGAGGTAGGCAGAGGTGATATTCCTTGTCCAGGGTCCCATGACCATGAATTATCTGAGGCCATATTTGAACTGGGATCTTCTTGACTCCATGACTGATCTTATCTACACTGAGGTGTCCCCTAGTTTCCTAATTGCTTTGTAACTGGTCAGATCTTTCTCCATCTAGGCATAAGATATTTTTCTCACCCTTAGGTGCATGTCTCACCCCCACACCCAGAGTGATGGGTGGAGAGGCCCGGACAAGGTAGAAATGGAAGTCAGCAGGTGGCTCAAGGAAGACTTCTGGGATTCCTTTGTTGTCCTCAATGGACTCTCTCTGGGCTGCTGAGAGGGCTGCCTATTCTCTCACTGACTTCAGGTCTTGTTCCTTTGTCTTCTACCTTACAAAAGAAGTAAGCTCTCCATCAGAACCCAGGAGAGCTGGGAGCAGGCAGAGGTTTCATCTCAAGGTAAAGGTGTTCCCATTCTATCCCCCTATTTCAGTGGCTGCCCCAGGTTAGGCTTCCAGCTCCTTAGTCAATCAGCTAGCGCGTATTAAGTCCCTACTGTGTGTCAGATTCTGTGCCAAGTGCTAAGGATCTGCTTGGTGACATCATGTTAACTTTGTGGTGTTGAGGCAGGGAGCATCCCTTCCAATATAACCTTAGTAAATAGAGGCGTAGGGTTACAGTCAGGATACCTGGTTTCAAATCCTTTATTGATTCTCTCTGTGACTCAACTGCCCAGGTTAGTTAAACTCTCAAAGAAGCTGAAGAGCCAGACCTTCCAATGTGGAGAGAAAAAGAGAGCTGAATAAAGAAACCAATGTGGATGTGGAAGGAACCCCAGAGTCAAGGCAGACTTTGAAAAGGTATGTCCAGATGATAGGAGGAAGGAAAAGCACAGATAATAGAATGAATGTAAAAGGGTAGCATGACCAGTAAGAGGAGTTTAAGGTGTGCTGAAGCCAATCAAGTGATGTGACCCTTGGGAACTTCAGGACAGCAGAAAGTGCTTTTCAGGTGTGCTTCTAGGCCAAGGCATAGGGTCCTTTCTCATTGGAAATGGGATTCTGCAGCCCCCTGGGTATATGAGCAGTCTTTCGAGGATTGCACTGCTCAACTCCTCATGTGAGGAAGGTGGCTAGAAATGGTGCCCTAAAAATTGTCTGCTTACTCAACCCTGGCCTGATTACCCCAGCAAGTGGGGAATCCCACTAAGTGGTTGAAACACACAAAAAAGATGCAAAATGTACAAAAACATCTGCAAAAATGATTCCACTCACCATTGGTACATGGAATGTACACACAGTTGTGGAAAAGAAAAAATCCAGTAGACCTTTGCAAGAGAACTCAATAGGTATTACTTCTAAATAGTAGCTGAGTAAAATAAGTCTGGCAAATGAAGGCTGCCTTACTGAAGTTGAAACTGGATACACATTTTTCTGGAGTGATCGCAGTGAAGGGGAGTGCTGACAAGGTGGTGTAGGTATGGCAATCAGAGCTAATCTAGTCAGCAAGTTGGTATGCCTGCTAAAAGGAGTGAATGACAGGCTCATGTGAATGCAATTGCCACTTGCAGGATAGCCCTGTCCTACCCTCATCAGTGCCTATGCTCCCACCATGATGAACTCTGATGAAGTCAACGAAAAATTTTATGAAGACCTAGAGACACTTATCATCAATATCCCAAAAGAGGACAAGCTTATAATTCTAGGTGACCTTAATGCTAGAGTAGGCTCAGACTACCAGACTGGGCAGGGAGTCCTGGACAGTATTGGAGCTGGAAATAGCAACAGCAATGGCCATTTACTCCTGAAGACTTGTACATGGCATGATCTCATCACCCACATTGTTTTTCATTTACCTAAATGCAATAAAACTTCATGGATACATCATTGTAGTAAATCTCGGCATATAATAGACTATGTGATTGTAAGGAGAAGAGACAGAAAAGATGTGAGAATGGCAAAGGCAATGTGTGGTCCAGAGTGCTGGACTGATCATAGACTTTTCCTTTCCAAGCTAAATACTGGCATTCACGAAAAGTGCCCCCCTGAAGGCAAAATGAGTACCACAAAAATTAATGTCAACCAATTAGAGCTCTTCTCTGAGCATGAAGAGTTTGTTGCTGACTTGGAGGGAAAGTTGAGGCAACACAGTGCTGGCAACAGGGAAGCAGAAAAGGAGTTTGCAGCTTTCAGGGATTTGGTATACAGCACTGCTTTTGCTCATCTGGATCAGAACATTTTCAAACACCAGGATTGGTTTGGAAAATGATGGGGAAATTCAGAAGCTGCTAAATGCAAAACTAGAACTCCACAGGATGTACCAGCAGGATAGTTCATCCATCTCTGTGAAGGCACCATTTAACTCCACGAAAAGCAAAGTACAAACAAACCTTAGAGAGATGCAGGATTCCAGGCTGAGTAAGAATGCAGATGAAATTGAATTTTATGCTGATAGTAACAACGCAAAGGGCTTTTATGATTCCCTGAAAGCTTTTATGGACCAAAAACCTGTGGTACATCATGATTACTCAGTGCTGATGGAGGTACATTGATTAGTGATGAAGACATGATCCTAGAGACATGGGTTGAACACTTCCATAGTGTTCTCAAGAGATCATCATCAATCAATGCTGAGGCCATTAACCATTTACCTCAGTTTGAAGTCATTCCCTTCTTAGCTGAATTTCCAAGTGAAGAAGAGGTTTTGAGGGCCATTAGACTCCTTTCATGTGGCAAAGCACCTGGTTCTGGTTCTATTCCAGCTGACATTTACAAGGTAGGGGGACCATTGTTCATACAAAAGTTCAACTCAGGCTCACCACGTTGTTTGAATTCAAAATGTACTCTTGTGAAAAAGACTATTTTGTGGATAACTTACATAGGGCAGGTTATCACATGGTGGTCAGAAGAAGTGACCCAAGGACACTCTCAATTTCTCTCTCACGAACTTTGGATTTGACTGTGTGGTATGGGAGACACTGGCACAGGACTGCTCAGCATGGGGTGCCCACATCAGAAAGCATACTGTGCTCTATGAGGAAAGCAGAATTGAGACAGCACAAAGGAAACGTAGAATGTACAAATTTGGAGTAACCACCCGAAATGTTCACCTGGACTATCTGTGCCCAATCTGTGGTAGAGAATTCCCAGCTCCTATTGGTCTGATCAGCCACAGTTGTAGACACTGAAACTTCACTTCATCCTAGAGATGTCATTTAGATCCTCTTTGAGAACAAAGGACAATAACCAACCAACCAAACTGAAGATAAGAGAAAAATCCAATTGGGGATTGTGATGGACAGGAGTGTAACTGACCGTAAGGGGAAGGCAGGGCTAGTCAGTTGTTCTTTTGTTCCTGTTCTTTCTTTCAAGGAAAGTCACCTTTACCCATGAGAGGACAGAACAAAACTGGTTCCCAGAGTTCTGTTCCCCAAGGTAAGCATGGAACTAGAGAATGCTCAGTAGCTAGACTGGATGACAGCACAGCAGGCTGAGAGGGACCCTGACCTCAGGGTTGAATTGGCAGATTGGATTGAAGAGCCTGCATCATTGCCAAAACACCTGCCTGGTGTGCAGTCATGTGCTCAGTGATACTGGGAGATGAACAGCGTTTGGATATGATGGCTGCCCTCCTGTAGCTCGTGGACAAGGGAGAGGATGATTGACACATGTGTAACAGACTCAGCATTATGGTTCATGTGAAGATCAGGATATGGTATTTCTGGAGAAAAGAAGACTGAAGAGGTTCATGCAATCTGTCTTAGAGGATTTGAAGGATTGTCCCCAAGAAGAGTGATTAGATCTATCCTTCTTGTGAGCAGTGGAACACATGAAGAGCTAAATTCATCTTTGAGATAAGGAAAAACTCTCTACAAATTGAAGTTTAGCCAAAGTGGACCTCATTTTCTTGGAAAAAAGTAAATCTTCTCATTTGAAATCTTAAGACTGAATGATCAGTCAAGGTGATGAGCTCACCAGTGGTATAGATAGAGAAGAGAAGACTGCCCAGGACACAACCATAGGGGGCACTTAATGTTAAAGGTTATGATCTAGAAGAGGATCCATTAAGGAGGAGATCTAGGAGAGAATGGTGTCCCCAAAACCTGGAATGAAGAGAATATCAGTGAGGGAGAGTGATCAAAGTGTCCAAGTTGCCGAGAAGTCAAGATGATAACATGATGAGAGAATGACCATCTGTCAGATGTATTGTAAACCGGTTTCTTGTTCACCTGCAGATTAGAGTAGGTGGTTGCTGAGGTCTTTTCTGACTCTGAAATTCTAGGATTTGCCTGTAGCATTTCATATTTGTATCAGTTTTCCACTTATCAAAAATTTATCCTTTTATGTCAGTTATGTCTAGAAATGTTCCACCCTTCTACTTCCATAAATGAACCCTCCCTTGTAACAAAGACAATATATTAAATAAAATCAGTCATGTGGGGACTGTAACTGGCAATACGGATAAAAATTGGCAGCTATTGTTTCTCCCCTCTCACCTGAACGGTGAAAATTCTTTGTTTTTATTCCTTTCCCGGGCCAGAAGGAATCCTTTCGGACATCATTTTGGTTTTCTACTTATTTCCATTGTTTTAATAATTATATATACTGCCCTCTTGGTTCGACTCACTCTGAATTAGCTTATAGAAGGTTTCTCATGGCTTTTTGTATTCCTCACTTTGTCATTTTTGTGATTCAATGTTGTTCTTTTTCACTGTTTCATTTGCCGCAGTTTAAATAGCTAATCCCTAATTGTGGATATCTAGTTTTTGTTTAACTTCTATTTCTTTACCCTGTCTTTGGATCAACTTCATTCCCAAATGTATTTTACCCTATCCATACTCATTAAACCATCCCATCTAGCATTATTTTTAAAGAGAAGAAAAAGGAATTTTGGTAAAACTAACCAATACATCAAGAGTTTGACAATATATTCATGGCTCCACAACTTATATCTACAATAAAAGGGAGCAGGTAGATTTTTCTCATCTCTTCTTTTGGCACAAGCTTGATAATTAATTATAGCTACAAAGAATATAATGGTTTTTTTGGCCATCATTTCTTCCATTTATATTACAACCATTTTGCTTATTGCTTTCTGTATTCCAAACCCTTCAATTTGTGTTGATTAAAGATGTCTTCATAAGCTTTTCTGATTTCTTAATGTTTATTTGAAGAACATGCCCTAAAATTCATTTACAGCAACTTGATAGTCTTTTCACCAATCAACAAACACCTACTTTGTTTCCAGTTCTTTGCTAACAGAAAAGGTGGTGATATGAATATTTTTGCAATATATAAGACTATTCCAACGTGTCTGGGGTATATTCATAGCAGTGAAAACTCTGCATCAGAGGCAGATTTTACTGACATTTCCTATAATTCCTAATTGTTCTGAAGAAATTTTGGACCTCCCATTCTTTAATTTTAATTCTATTTGGAGCTTTCTGAGTTAGATATGCTTCTACTATATAGTGTTATCTTAGATTCTGTTATCAAATCTATTTATCATTTTCTTCCATAGTTTTACGAGAATTTAACCCGTTTGAATTTAGGGTTATCATTGTTATTGTTTTCCCCTTTGGTCTTTTTCTGAAATGGGAGTATGTATTTCATTATTCTTTATACAATCATTTCTTATTCAAAGCCTTGAAGAATCTCTGAGGAAATCCCTCCTGTACAATTTGCCATGGGATCATGTAAAGAAGAAACCTGTCAATCATGCGTGTTTGCCTGATTTAACTCCTAACTCTCCAAAAGAGATTTCCAAATTATAAAGTCAATTGGTTTGCCTTTCTAGAATCTCTGAATGCTAGAATCATAAACTGAGAAGTATAAGATAACTTAGAGACCTTTGCATTTAACCCTTTCATGGAATGATGATGGAAATAATGCAGATGAATGAAGTGACTTGACCACTGTCATATAGTGAGTATCTGGAACAATCTTTGGATGCAAATCTGACAGACTGCAAAGGTAGAGATCAAAACACTTTCTGTATTTTTAAGAATATAAATCAACATATCTTTCATAAATTGCCTGATTCAGTGTTTGATGGGTGAAAATTCCATGTGAAAAAACAAACCTCAGAATATGTGAGAGCAGGAAAGAGATTCTTGGGCTGTCAGTATTTGCCTCTTATGGATTTTCATTTTCTCCATATATTGGGGAATGAACCCTTTCAGACTTTGAGAGGAGAGGTTGTTTGAGAAAACGACCTTCAATTTTTCTTCTTTTTCACTCTAGGTGTCCTAGAGCATGGAAACACCTGGAGCTGCTTTATCTTTGACATATAATTTCTGCTTTTAAAAGTTTGACAGGTAGGAACAGGGTGGGAAAGAGAAGGAGAGACAGAAAGAAATTCAGACACAAACTCACATGTAGAACAAGACAGAGATCGAACCTTGTGGACAGCTTCTGTTTTCCTCTCTATCCCTGCTCCCCCTTTTTACTTAGATCATCCTGTAATCAGTGGAAGTCATGAAGACCACAGGCCTGGCTACACCCCAGGCAGTGTCCTAATTTCTGGATCTACTTGGTAGCTTCCAGGCCACCTCAACTGTGGCATTGAAATATGCACTTTAGGGCAGAAGAGTGAGGATGGAGATGAAGGAGTTGAAGATGTCAAATAGGAGTGTGTGGGGATCAGCCTGTTGAGAGGAGGGCTTTCATGGCTCTTTCTATGTCGACACTGCTGAGGTGGAGGGGGCATGTGAGTAGTGGGAGTAAGTCTTACTAATTGGCCTCTATAAAGGGCATCTACCAGCCTCTGTCTTTTGCAGCAAGTTGCCTGCAGTGTCAAGAGTCACCCTGGCCCATATGATGAAAGGTGAGAGGTTTGTTCTTGACAGATGTGATATGCGATTTGATATGGTGGTGGTTTGGTAAAAAACAGAGAAAATTTAGGGTCTGGTGGGTCCATGAGGGACAGATTGAAAGCCTGAGGTAGAAACTTAGATGAGGGGTTTCAGCCTGGTGGTGGGAAGAAATTCCTGGGATGAATTCCACACTGTCCAGTCAAGTCAGGGTGAAGGGATTGAGCCTAAGGAGGTGTCTATAACAAGCATTCCGGGTAGTTCTGACATCAGGATCCATTTTGAAATCTCAGATGAAGAGAAGGTAACAGTGAAAAAATGAGGTGAGCATGTCTTGAAAGCCCTGAAGGACTTGGGCCTCAGTGCCAGAAAGGTATGGGGCCATGCAAGCCTTGGTCTTGGCAGAAGCCAGGAGAATGTGGATGCTCTGTAGAAGTTTCCCTGAAGTGGATGCTTGGGACTTGTCTAACTTTTTATTGGACTGAATTCCAGTCTTTCTTTGCTTCCATTTTTTTCTTCATTGATCTCTGGACCCACTGTCTTCCCTCCATTATCTTAAAAGTCCTCCTCTTTCCTAGGAGTAAGTCATTATGCCTTTCCCCTCCTCCTGTCAATGGAAATTCCATCACACTTAATCTTTTTTCCCCAGCATGTGAATCTTCACCCTGTTTCTGCCTCTTAAAGTACAACTTCTTCTTTTTCTTTTTTAAATATATTTTTATTAAAAAAGTTAAAAGTATGCAATGCATTTATTTTTCAGTTTTAAGCATTCTCTTCCACAAGAATTTGAATTTAAACATTTCTCCACACCTCTCCCCACCCCTCACCTCACGACTGTATATATCCATACATTCCTTCAGTCTGTCCTCCTTTCTAGTACCCCCCTCCCTTTTACCCTCCCCTCCCCTTTATTTTCCTGTAGGGCTAAATAGATTTATATACCCAATTTCCAGTACACGTTATTTTTCAATTGCATTTAAAACAATTTTTAATATTCATTATTATAGGTTTGAGTTCCAAATTCCCTCTCTTCTTCCTTCCTCACCCACCCTCAGTGAGAAAGCAATTCACTATAGGTTGTATATATGTAGCCATGCCAAACATTTCCATAACAATTATGTTGTGGAAAACTTACCATTTTCCCCTATGTCCTATCCTGCCCTCCATTCATTCAGTCCTCATCCTTGATCTGTCCTCCCTCAATAGTGTTTTCTTCTCATCATCCCTTTTCCAGTTTGATATCTCTTCTATTATCTTACCTCTCCTATTGCCTTCCCCTCTGCCTTCCTACAGGATGAAATAGATTTCCATATTCAATTGAGTGTGTGTTATTCCTTTCTTAAGTCAAATCCCATGAGAATAAGGCTCACTTATTCCCTTTCATCTCCAGCCTCTTTCCCTACACTGTAAATACTCTTTCTTGCCTCTTTTATGTGAGATGATTTGTTGCATTCTATCTCTCTGTTTCTCTTCCTCCTAGTACATTCCACTCAAATATTAATTTTTGTTTTTTAGGTATTCTTTCAAAGTCAGCTCACCTTGTGCCCTCGATCCATGTGTACATACATACATACATACATATATATAAATTATATACACACACACCCATGTATGTAAACATTCTTACACCTGTATAATACACACAGACATGTACTTATATGCACACACACGTATATATGTATATACATATGTGTACAGACATACATCCATATATATGTAACTACCCTAATACTGAAAAAAATCTCATGAGTTACAAATAATCATCTTTTCATGTTGGAATGTAAGCAGTTCAACTTTTAGAAGCTCCTTATGTCTTCTTTTTCCTGTTTACCTTTTCATGTTTCTCTTGATTCTTGTATTTGAAAGTCAAATTTTCTGTTCAGCTCTGGTTTTTCAATAAGAATACTCGAAAATCCTCCATTTCATTGAAATTCCATTTTTTTCTTGTGACTTGTTATACTCTTGATTCTTTGGTTATGATTCTATCTCCTTTGATCTCTGGAATATCATGTTCCAAACCCTTTGATTCCTTAGTGTAGAAGCTGCTAAATCCTGTGTTATCCTGTTGTATTTCCACAGTGCTGGAATTGTTTCTCTCTAGCTCCTTGTAATATTTTGCCCTTGCCATGGGAACTCTGGAATTTGACTACAATATTCCTAGGAGTTTTCCTTTTTGGGTCTCTTTCAATAGGTAATTGGTGAATTTTTTCCCCTTCTGTTGTACCGTCTAGTTCTAGAATATCAAGGTAGTTTTCTTGATAATTTCTTGGAAGATTATGTCTAGGCTGTACTTTTGTCAAATTTTTCAGGTATACCAATAACTTTAAGATTGTGTCTCCTGCTTTTATTTTGCAAGTCAGTTGTTTTTTCAATGAGTTAGCACATATTTTCTTCTATTTTTTCATTCTTTTGGTTTTGTTTTATAATTTTTCAATTTCTTATGAAGTCATTAGCTTCCATCTGCTGCACTTTAATTTTTAAAGACCTATATTCTTCAGTGAGGTTTTGGACCTTCTTTTCCATTTGGCTATTTCTGCTTTCGATGGCATTCTTCTCCTCATTGGCTTTTTGGATCTCTTTTGCCATTTAGGTTAGTCTATTTTTGAAGCTGTTTTTTTTGGGGGTCTCCTTTACCAATCTCTTGATTCATTTTTCATGATTCCCTTCCATCACTCTCAATTGTCTTTCCAATTTTTCCTCCACCTCTTTCATTTGATTTTCAAAATCCTTTTTGCTCTTCCACAGACTAAGATCATTGCATATTTTTTGATGTTTTTGATGTTGCTTTCTCTGGCAAGGGAGTTCACAGCTCCAATGGGAAGAAGGGAACCTGGGTTCACAGCCAGGCTCTATACTTCACAAAATTCCACTCCACATCTTTTTGTCTCTCCTCATCGCACTTGTTCCATGAATATTGTTGAGCCTACCACCCAGCTGATATTGAGAGTTCCTGTGAGGACATAATGAATGACAAAGAATAGCAAAACTGTAAAGAATTTGGTAGGAATAATGAGCTTAGTAGATGACAAAGCAGAGTTATACTCTAAAGCACTTTGGAGACCAATCAGCTGTGTCAATAGGCCATTAGGCTGATAGTCAGTATGTTTTCAGAGAGTATAATTTGAGGCCAATGAAAGTTTTACTATTTCTTTAAAAAAAGTTTGAATGGAATTTTTCACATTATGTGAAAGAAATGGAATAGGGGCAGGAATTTGAATTTATATACTTCCTACTATGTACCAGGCATGTCATTCACTGATTTTCACAAATAATTGTCTCCCTAGTATCTCATTCCTCAAGTACTGTAACGTTAATTCAGAGCAGGTGAATTATGCTAAAAAGCTACTCGAAATTCATCCATTTCTACTACATCCATTTCAGAAATTTGATTCATCCCAATTTTCACTGGGCTCTTTTGGTCTCCTCTTTATGGCAAGTATTCCACCTCATTTCTCTGAGAAATAGTGATCATCCCAGCCATGTCTTGATTTTGCCATTTATCCTTCTCCAGGGTCAACAACTTCTTTATTTTATTGACTCTCTTGGAAAGGCAAATAGTGCTTTCTTATCTTTGGACTTTGTTTTAATTGGGTTTGTAAGTGTGGCAAGTCTACTAAATCAACCATAGAACAAGCAATTAATTTCATGGTAGAGGTATGACTGGACTCACATGCCCAACTCCAAACTCTTGCTACTATATACAAGACTTATGGGGAGTGACTAATGTCTCTTTAATTAATCTGAGATATACTTCTGGTGCAGACTTTTTGCACTTAGTATAAAGGCTTTGATTCTTTATCTTTACCTGGTTAAGTTAATAAGGTATCAGTGAGTTGGTGTGACTGATCCACTGCTTCCCCTCTCCCACTCTTCATAGGCATTAATTTTGTCTTTTGTTTGCACCGGTTATTTTCTTCTCTGTGAGACCATTTCATGTTTCTTTGTGATGTCCAGTACTTACCTTCCATCTGTCTCATTGAAGGCAGTGTTCATGACTTACAGAAACAATACTCTGAATCCAGGTCATTCTCCACAGAAGTTTGAATGAATCCTCTCTGATTTCTAGGAGCTTGAAAGGTGGCAATTGAATCCTGTTTTTTTACACATTCCTAGTTTTACATCTGGGAATATTGTTGTTCAGTAATGTCCAACTCTCTGCGACCTCATTTGGGGTTTTCTTGGCAAAGATATTGAAGGACTTGCCAGTTGGTTCTCCAACTCATTTTACAGTTGAAGAACAGACGTAAAAAAGGTTAAGCGACTAGTTCACAGTCAAACAAGTAGTAAGGGTCTGAGGCAAGATTTGAATTGAGGAAGATGAGTCTTCCTGACTTTAGGCCCAATAGTCTATCCACTGTGCTACCTAACTGCCTTTGGCAAAGTGGGCCTCTCCAATTGAGTGATTATGGAGGGTATCAACATGCTCACTGTGGAAGAGAAAAGGAGAAAATCCACACATAAGAATTAAATGTCCAAATGATATTTATTAAGGCATGGTATAAAAAGCTTAACAAGGTCTCAACAGGACTATAGAAAGGAGGCCAGGGCGATGGGGTCCTGCAAGTTTGCGTTCAGATTGGGGTGGAATAAATTGGATTTCTGAAGATGCCTGCCTAACTTGTCACTTTTGTGTGTGAACTGTTTCACGGGGGACTTTTTTTTTAGGAATGCAATGTCACCTTTGGAGGGTTCCTGGTTCGTGATTCATGGGGAAAAAGGTATTATCTGTCATATTTCTTTTCAGACCTCCATTTATAATTTTTGAGCATGCTATTGAGTTGATGGGACAAAGAAGGGAGTAGGATAAGCTGGGAAAGTGTCTGACTCATTTCTTGACTGATTTATCTTGTGTCCTTATCTTGAGATAAGATATGGTTTTTCAAGACCTTGAAGAATTTCTGTCCTGCAAAAATTGTCAGATCATGAAAGGAACGAACATGTTAATCAGCCCCAATTTTGTGATTAAACTGAACTTTCCCAGAGAAGTTTTCAGATGATAAAGTGAATTGGTTTGGCTTTCTAAATGCAGGTTGTTAGGGTCATAAACTGAGAAATAGAAGATACCTTTGAGGCCTTTGCATCTCATTTGATGCATGAAGGAAATAATGCAGAGGAGTGAAGTGACTTGACCAGTATCATAGAGTGAGTATCTGGAGTAGTATTTGGATGCATATCTCCCAGACTGCTAAATCAGGGAACAAAATAGTTTCTGCTATGTCTTTGTAAGAATATGGAACAACATGTCCTTCCCACGTTGTCTGGTTCAGTGTTTGATGGGTGAAATTTCCATGTGAAAAACAAAACTCAGCACATGTCTGAACAGGAAAGAGTTGTTTGGGATGTGTTACCCTCTTATGGATTATCATTCTTTCCATATATGGGGGAATAAACTCTTTCATATTTTGGGAGGGAAGGTTAATAGAGAAAATGACCTTCAATTTATCTTCTTTTTAATTCTGAGTGTCCGAGACCATGGAAAAATTGGAAGCTGATTTATGTTTGGCACATGATTTCTGCTTTTAAAAGTTTGAGAGGTAAGAGGGGAATGGGAAGGGAGAAGCAGAGACCGAAAGAAATGCACACCGACACAGACAAAGACAGAGAGAGTCCTTGTGGGCAGTTTCTGTTTTCCTCTCCACTGTAATTCCCTCCTCTTCTCCCCGCTTTTGGTGGGTGAGACCATTATGTGGTCAGTGGAGGTTGTGAGGCAAACAAGCATGTCTATACCCAGGGAACTGTCCTAATTTCTTCGTCTGCTAGGTATCTTTCAAGTAATTTAACATGTGGGCTTGAAATGGGCGCTGGAGGACAGATGAGTGAGGACGGAGATGAAGGGGTTGGAGATATCAAATAGAGCTGTGAGAAGATGGGCCTGTGAGGAGGAGGGAGTTCATAGCTCCTTCTATGTGGACATTGGTGAGGTTGAGTGGTGTGGGGAGTGGGGAGTCATTCTTACTAATTGGCCTCTATAAAGGGCCTCTACCAACCTCTTGTCTTTTACAGCAAGTTGCCTGCAGTGCCAAGGGTCACCCTAGCCCATGTGATGACAGGTGTGAGGGACCTCCCAGGCAG
This sequence comes from Bettongia penicillata ogilbyi, assembly GCA_023548195.1. Taxonomy (NCBI): domain Eukaryota; kingdom Metazoa; phylum Chordata; class Mammalia; order Diprotodontia; family Potoroidae; genus Bettongia; species Bettongia penicillata. Next base: position 1,041,438 of record JAJHZJ010000739.1, read on the forward strand.
ATGTGATACCTAAATCGATACAGTGGTGGTTTGTTAAAAAGCAGAGAAGTTTTCGCATCAGCTGGGAGCATGGGTGGCAGATTGAGATCCAGGTTTAAATGCTGAGATTAAGGGTTTCAGCCTGATGATGGCAAGAAATTCCTGGGGTGAAGTCAACATTGGCCAATCAAGGAGTGCCAAAAAGATGAGCCCAAGGAGCTGTCTGTAACAAGCCTCTTACTATTCTGGGCAATTCTGACGTGAGGATTCATTTTGTAATCTCAGGTGAAAAGAAGGCAGCAGTGAAAAATTGAGGGGAGCATTCCTGAAAGCCCTGAAGAACTTGGGCCTCCATGCTAAAGAGGTCTGAGCAGAGGCCAGGATGCTCTGCTGAAGTTTCTCTGAAGTGGAGACTTGGGTTTCGCCTGACTCTTTTTTGGACTTAATTCCAGCCTTTCCTTCCTTCCATTTCTTGCTTTACTGATCTCTGATCTACTTCCTTTTCAGGGTGTGGACCCTGGTGTCTTCCTACCTGGTACCTTTATAGGACCTCCTGTTTCCTAGGGGTAAATCATCTCTTTCCTCTCCTTCTTTCAGTGGGAATTCCATCAGATTTTCTTATTTTTTCCTCCAGGGTGTGAATCTGTACCCTCTTGCTACCTCCTAGGGTATAATTTCCTTTATATTTTACCCAAAAGAGAAGCCTACCTACCCATTCCTATCCCCTGATGTAATATTTTGCTGTCTCACCTCCCTTCCTAGATTTGAACTCTAGTAAACTCCTTTCACCTCTCTTTCTCTAGGTCCCTGTAGTTTCTGTTCTGTTCTCTGGTGGGGGCCAGAGGGCTGCTGTAGCCTGCCAAGATGTTCTTAGTGAGCTGAGCCATGTGGGGCTCCTGGACATGGTCACATACTTTGCAGGGATATCTGGCTCCACCTGGTAAGAACCTGTCAGTGTATGCTAGGGAATCCACAGCTCCGCTGGGAGGCGGGGAACCAGGGTTCACAGTCAGACTCCATACTCCACAAATTTCAGTCCACAAATCCCCTGCTATCTCCTGATCATACTTGCTCCATGCATAATGTTGAGCCTTCCATCCAACTGATATTGGAAAGAATTCCTTTTATGACAGAATGAATGACAAAGAACTTGGTGAAATTGTAAAAGGTTTAAGAGGAAGAAAGGGCCTTGTTAGATGACAAAGCAGAGTTATACTATAAAGTGTTTTGGAGACCAACCAGTTGTGTGAATAGAACATTGGGCCAATAGTGGGTTTTCAGAGTAAAGGGCCATCCAACCCTTGGTGAATTTCTAAGCCCTTGAAAGCCATGATAGAAAGGAAGAAGGAAGCAAGCATTTCTGGAGCAGCTATTGTGTGCCAGGCAGTGTGCCAAGTCATTTGTGCTGAGCAACAAAAACTGTGTTCTTGGATCCTCACAGGAACCCTGGGACATAGGTACTATTATTCCCATTTTATAGTAGTGGAAACTGAGGCAGGCAGAAGTTACTTGCCCAGAGTCCCATGGCCATTAAGTATCTGAGGTCATATTTGAACTGGGGTCTTTTGACTCTGGTTGTCCTTATGTACAGTAGGGTGCCCCCTAATGGCCTCGTTGCTTTGCACCTGCTTGTATCTTTCACCGGCTTGGCATACAGATGATTTTCTCATCCTTAGGTGCATGTCTCCCTCTTCATCCAGTATGATGGATGGAAAGACCTGGAGAAAGCAGAAAATGAGCTCTGGAGCTGGCTGCAGGAGGACTCCTGGGATTTCTCTGTTGCTGTCGATGGGCTCTATGTGGCAGCAGAGAGGATTGAAAATTCTCTCACTGACTTCTGGTCCTATTCCATTGTCTACTACCTTATGCATAAAGTAAGCTCTCCCTTGGAACCCAGGGTGCAGGGAGCAGGGAGAGGTTTCCTTTCAGGGTGAAGGTGTTCCCATTCTATCCCCTTGTTTGGATGACTGCCCCAACCCAGGCTTCTAGCTTACTGGTCTATCAACTAGCATTTATTAAGCAGCTACTCCCAGCCAGATAGTTTGCGAGGTTCTAGCGTTCTGTTGGGTGACCTCATGTTTACTTATTGATGGTGAGGCTGGGAAGGTCCCTCCAAACCCAACCTTAGCCGAAAGAGGCCTAGATTCAGAGTCAGGAGACCTTGGTTTAAATCTCATCTCTGTTCCTGATTCTCTTTGTGACCCTACTGCCTAGGTTAGTAAAACTCTCAGAGATGAAATTCTGAAGACCCAGACCATTCCAATGAGGAGAGAAAAAGGACAGTGATTAAAGAGCTCAGTGTGGATGTGGGGGGAACTCTTGAGTCCAGTCAGACTTTGAAAAGTTATATCCAGATGATAAAAGCAAGGAATAGAAGATATGACGGATGAATGTAAAATCATGGAATGACCAGTAGGAAGAGTTTGACCTGTGCTGAAGGCAACCAAGAGCGGAGATCCATGGCAACTTCAGGACAACAGGAAGGGCCTTTCAAGGCCTGCTTATGGAAAAAAGGGAAGTCAAGGAGGGGACTGTGATGGACAGGATGAGAACTGACAGTAATGAGAAGGCAGAGCGGCTCACTTCTTTTGTCCCTGTGCTTTCTTTACAGGAGAGCTACCTTTTCCCTGGAAAGGCTAGAACAAAAGTGGTTCACAGAGATCTGTTCCCTAAGGTAAGTTAGGAGCTAGAGAGTGCTCAGCAGCCACAGAGGAGGTCAGCTCACCTGACTCAGGTGAACTCTGACCTCAGGGGACTACTGCAATTGGCAGATTGGATTGATTAGCGTGTGTGCTTTTACAAAACACCTGCTGTCTTCAGAGCCATGTGCTCAGTGGCACTGGGAGATGAGCAGAGGTTGGGTATGATGGCTGCCCTCCTGGAGCTGATGGATGAGAGGCAGGATAAGTGACAGACAGGTAGCAGACTCCCCGTTACAGGGGTGTGCAGGGCCAGGTGAAGGGGTTTCCTGCTGGGCAGAGGGAGGAAGGGTCATGGAAGGCCTCTTCGAGGACAGGGTATTATTGGAGCTGGTCACCAAGAGACTGGCAAGAGTGGAAGGGGAAGAGAGGAAAGGCCCCAGGGTCAGGAATCTGTGCTGGGTTTGACCTGTCTTCCACTCTCTGGCCTCAAATATCTTCTGAGCTCTGGCTAAATCATAGTAGATTTACAGACAGGAGAGACCTTCAAAGCCATCTAGCTTAATCCTTTTTTTGCCAGTTAGGCAGCTTCCTTCCTTCCTCCTTCCTCCCAGTTTTCAAGGACCTACCCAAGGTCATTGCAACTAGTGAGTGTCAGATTTCAGACTTTCCACTTTCCACTACCTAACTGCTTGAGAGTGCTCGTCTTCACTTTTGTCATTTATAAAATGGGTGGGTAGGTTGAATTATGTCAGGGGTTTGTAATCTTTTTTTGTGTCATGGCAGTCTGGTGAAGCTGATGGACCCCTTCTCAGAATAATCTTTTTCAAATGTATTTTTTTTAAATTCCAAAAAAGTATCATTATACTTTGTTTTCAATAAAAGTGGACATTTCCCTACACAGCCTTCCTGTTCCCCCCAAATACACGCCCTGAAAAGGTTTATCAGTTGTAACAGTTGAAAGGAGGGGTGGGTCAAAGTCTTGGATGGGAGAGGTCTGGTTTCCTTAAAAGGCAGTGCTGCAGAGATTCCTCATAGTGGGTCAGCAAGTCTTGCCCCAAGGAAACTCACAGACGAAGATCTTGTAAGAGGATTTTGTCCTACTTTTCTCCTGACAGTAAGTCATTTGCTATTCTCAGTATTCTTTTCTAACTTTTTAAAAAAACCAAAATATACTCTTATAATCATGTAACAGATATAGCGTATTGGCATTGAAAAGAAGAAACTTTCTTTAACAGCTTCTCTTAGCTCCTTTGTACTCACAACATCCCCAATCAGGTGTCGATAATTGAGTTAAATACCTTTCAAACTCACCATTTCATAGAAAGTCATTTACCTTATTACCTCTGGCATTTTCATTCTAGTCATAGTAGTTTATGTAGTACCTACCCCATGTGCCAGGCTTTTTCTATATCTTGAAAGTTGCTTAAGTCTATTTTTAGTAAGGTTTTAAAATGTTTAGTCAGTATTTTCTCAAATTCTTGGTTCATATTCCATGCCAGTTAGAAAAAGGACCAGTAGAGGAGATAGTATTTCATTCAATTTCATTCCCACAAGATCTGAATATTACAGTGAATATTACATCTGAATATTCCAGGTTTTCAGAAGCCAGGAAGTGTGATAAGCATTTCACAACTCTGTGTTTCTCCCAACAGCTGTGGGAGAAAGGAGCAAATATTTATTATCTCCTTGTACATATCAAGACTGATTAAATTCTTCTAATTAACTATCATAACAATTTCAACTCAACCGATTATTGATTTATAATTACTATGTACACTACTTAAATCTCAATTTTTTTAAATAAACATTTATTTATTTAACTTTTTACATTCATTTTCACAAAATTTTGGGTTCCAAATTTTCTCCCCTTTTATCCCCTCCCCCCACCCCAATACACCGAGCAATCTAATTTTCCCTATCACCAATCTGCCCTCTCTTCAATCCTCCCTCCCTTCTCTTGTCCCCATCTTCTCTTTTGTCCTGTAGGGCCAGATGACTTTCTATTCCCCATTAACTGTATTTCTTATTTCCTAGTAGCAACAACAATACTAAACAGTTGTTCCTAAAGCTTTGAGTTCCAAATTATCCCCATCCCTCCCTCCCCACCCATTCCCTTTGGGACGGCAGGCAATTCAATATAGGCCCTATCTGTGTAGTTTTGCAAATGACTTCGATAATAGTCATGTCGTGTATGACTAACTGTATTTCCCTCCATCCTATCCTGCCCCCATTGTTTCTATTCTGTCTTTTGATCCTGTCCCTCCCCGAGTGTTGACTTCCCCACCCCTTGCTTATCTCCTTCTCCCCCACTTTCCTGTATTGTAAGATAGGTTTTCATACCAAAATGAGTGTGCATTTTATTCCTTCCTTTAGTCGAATATGATGAGGGTAAACTTCTTGTTTTTTTCTCAGCTCTCCTCTTTTTCCCTCCACTAAAAAGTCTTCTGCTTGCCTCTTGAATGAAATATAATTAACCCCATTCCATTTCACCCTCTTTCCTCCCACTACATTTCTCTCTCACCGTTTACCTTAATTTCTTTTGAGATATGGTCCCATCCTATTCAATTCACTCTGTGCTCTCTGTCTCTGTATGTGCGTGCATGTGTGTATGTGTGTGTACGTGCATGCGTGTACATGTGTGCGTGTGTGTATGTGTGTGTGTGGTCCCACCAACTACCTAGATACTGAAAAATTTTAAGAGTTACAAATATTGTCTTTCCATGTAGGAATGTAAACAGTTCACTTTTGGTAAGTCCCTCTGCCACTGCCTCCTGAGGGGGCATGAGTCAGGGAGACACCCCGCTCCCCTCTCGGCCAGCCCAGATGTCTCTCTCACTGACCTGTAGCGTCTGTGGGCGGAGGGACCTTCCCGGCCACTGGAGGTTCTGTCCCTGAAGCCTGCTCAGATCTGCTCCTCTGGGGCCGCGTGGCCAGGGCAGCACAGGGGTGGACTCCGCTTTCCAGGGCGCGACGGCCGGGGAACGGCTCTCCAGGGCTCTCTAGAACGGAAATCTTTTCCACTGTGTTTCTGCATGACTTGCAGTGCTCCAGAATTCGTGAGGAGTTCTTCTTGCAGGAAATATATGGGCTGTGGGTTTGGAGCTAGCATAGGTGAGTCTTTCTACTCTGCCATCTTGGCTCCACCCCCTAAATCTCAATTTTTTTAAGAAGGGTCCATTTTTTTTCCTCTACCTGATGTTCAAAATTTCATGGTGACTCTTCAACTCCCCAGTAGTGCTCTACTTTTTTGAATTACCCAAAGAGCCAAATCAGGTTCTTTAATTTTTTTCTAAATTAGTAAACCTTTAGCCCAACAATTGACACCAGAGCAAAGAGATAATCCTTTATCAACGAAATAATTTGTGTAATTTTGTGAAAGTTATTTTGTAGTCTTATATTGATTGTGGAAGGCAGACCTGCACTCACTATCAAAGGGAATTGCTTTAAAAATTTCTCAATCTTGTCTATTTCAGTGGGACAAAAAAATCTTTTTCTGATTCCTATATGTTTAGTCTTTATTCTTCTGAATTTTGTTTTACATTTTAGCCCAAATTTATATTGTCAAAACCATCCTCCACCTGTACATGGCCCTAGCCTAGACTACCACTCAGTTCCATGTAGATCTCCCCCATGTGGCCCGGGTCCCTGGTGTTAGCCACTTTAACACTAAGTTTTATTACATAAAACCAATCAGTTTCTATACTGTCATTGCATTTTTAGTCTCTTAGTGGTTACACAGTTCATACCAGTTTCTTTTTGATTTTGATTAATTTATTTGTTTTTAGTTTTCTACAATCACTTCCATAAGTCTCGTATGTTCTCCCCACCCTTCCCTGAGATAGCCTGCAATCTTATATGGATTCTCACATACATTCTTATTAAACACATTTTCACATTAGTCATGTTGCATAGAAAAACTTAAACGAATGAGCGAAACCATGAGTAAAACCAAACCAAACCAAAACACAGCACAAGAGAAAATATTCTGCTTCATTCTTCATTCCAATTGCATAATTTTTTCTCTGGATGTGGATGGCATGTTGCCTCAAGAGCCCTTTGGGAATGTTTTAGGTCCTTGCAGTTAGGTGGTGCAGTGGATAGAGCACCAGTGCAGGAGTCAAGAGGACCTGAGTTCAAATCTCACCTTAGACACTTGATATCCACTAGCTGTGTGACCTAGAGCAAGTCACTTCACCCCCATTGTCTCATCCTAGGTCATCTGCAGTCCATCTGACGAATATCTGATCAGTGGATTCAGATGGCTCTGGAGGAGAAGTGAGGTTGGTGACCTGCACAGCCCTTCCTCACTCAAAACAAAGTCAGGTACAAGTCATGTCATTATTTCTCTGATGGCATGATCTTCTTTGGCAATGAAGGACAAACACACAGGTCCTTGCAGTTCTGTGAAGACCTAAGTCTACCACAAATATTCCTTGTACATTGTGGTTGTTGCTATGTTCAGTGTACTCTTGGTTCTGCTCCTTTCACTCAGCATTAGTTCATACAAGTACTCCCGGGCCTCTCTGAAGTCTTCCTGTTCATCATTTCTCATAACACAATAGTATTCCATTACATTCATATACCACAGCTTATTCAATCATTCCCCAACTGATGGGCATCCCCTTGATTTCCAATTCTTGGCCACCACAAAGAGCTGCTCTAAGTATTTTTGTACATGTGTACATTTCCCATTTTTATAATCTTTTGGGGACACAGTCCCAGAAGTGATATTGCTGGGTCAAATGATATGCACGTTTCTGTAGCCCTTTGGGCATAGTTCCAAATTGCTCTCCAGAATGGTTGGATCAGCTCACACCTCCACCTACAATGAATTAATTTTCCAAATCTCCCACATCTTCTCCCACATTTATCATTTTCCTGTTCTGTCATGTCAGTCATCCTGATAGGTGTGATGTAGTACCTCAGAGATGTTTTGATTTTCATCTCTCTAATCAATAGTGATTTAGAGCATTTTTTTATATGACTATAGATATCTTTAATTTCTTCCTCTGAAAACTGCCTGTTCATGTCCTTTGACCATTTATCAATTGGGGAATGACTTGTATTCTTGTAAATTTAACTTAGTTCTCTATATATTTTAGAAATGAGGCCTTTATCAGAGAAACTAGCTGTAAAAACTCTTTCCCAGTTTTCTGCTTCCCTCCTAACCTTGGTTGCATTGGGTTTGTCTGAGCAAAAACTCATACCAGTTTCTTTAAGGACTTTTGGGCAGTTAGAATTGGTTACCACTACATAGCTATATCAGTGATTGGCAAATAGACCCACAAAAACTCACTCAGCACAACAAATTCCTCATTGTAGGTGTCTCAGATTTCTGTAAGCAGGATGACTTTGGAGAAGAAATCATCTGTCTTTTTCTGAAAGTTAAGCTCTTTGAAGCTGGAACAGCAGGTATCTAGCTATTTCATGAAGGAATCCACTTGGCAATGACCAAGGGCCCAACTACAGCAGAGGCATGACATAGATATTGGGACCGTAAAGAGTGTCTGCTCCTCCTCCCACAACTTACAATAAATTACAATTACTCCCTTCCTGATTATTCCCTCTAAATGAATCACTGAGCAATTCCCTCAAAGGCACTTCCATTTGGGTGGTCTGTGAGTGATCTGGATTCTTCATGGCCTCTTTCTTCCACAAATATTTGATAGTTTCCAAAACTGTAGGTTTCCATGTTAGGAATTTTATGTTTGCCTCTCATCAAAAGAGGAACCAATTTCCTAATGGTTATAAATGAATTGAAATCCTTATTACACTAATTTCACTTTGAATTCACTCAAGTGAAATATGTCACTTATTTGAAAACTCAGTTTCAGAAAAAGCCGTTAACTCCCAAGATTTCAAATTTCAGCACCCAACATCATCAATATAATTTATGTTTGACAATGATTTTAATTGGAAAGACCTTTCATTTGTAGCATAATAAATTCTTGATTTAATGTTTCTATTTTAATTAAAACATAGTTTAACTACATATAAGGTTAACAGGAGGGTTAACACTACTTAAAAGTGTCTGATGGAGATTGAACTTTTCTGAAGACCTTATGGTATAAGTTTTTCTCTATTTCTTCCCAAATCACTGCAAAATTAAGTCAATTTGTTGAGATCTAGGGATGCTGGGACCCCAAAATTCAAGGACATATTATACAGGTCCTACCTGAAATGAAATGAATTTCTTTCAGATAGAGATGAGGTTTATCAGAACACCCTTCAGGATGGAAGAGACTTAAAGAATCTACCTTTTTGGCCAGACTCTTAAGGAATCTGAGAAATTTAGTGGAGACAAGATGGACCTTTGAAACAGAAGCTAGGAGTGACCAATTAGTCTGGGAACAGAGAAGGGGTGTGGATGGAATTAAGGAGTGGTGGTCCAGGGTGGAGCCAGGTGCAGACCATGAGGGCTACAATGAAAGGATTATTAACTGGAAGGGCCTGGTGTTAAAATAAAGTGCAAAGAAACTTGTCTACTTGGTTTCCTTTTTAGGAGAATTTTAAGTAATTTCTGCAGTCAAGCTTGATACATGTGCAAGGCAGTCAGCTAATTGGATGACCAATGAATTTTCCCCACCTAGGGAGGTCCTTTCAAGTGCAAGACACTTTGTCTAGGGAGTCAGTGGGGACAGGAGATATCTCTAGGGAGTATCAACTGTGAAAGCAGAGAGCCAGTTACAGAAGAAGAAATGAGTCTTTGAGAAGAAATTGATCTTCATCCCTTCAGAGGGTGGGAGAGCATCTCTTTCATCCTCCCACAACTGGCAATTGCCTACTGCAGTGTAGAAATCTTCCATTAGGAGACAAAGGCATCTAAGGCATCATATCAGTGGAGAGCTCTGGCCATCTCTGTTAGTAGAGATACCGTTTCGAGGGGAACAGTATGATGATACCACAGGAAAAGAAAGGATATCAGGGACCTGTAATGATGGAGGTATTAATTTCTTTAGTCATATGTGTTAACCACGTATTCTCCTCTCCATGAGTTTATGTTTCAGTCCATTCTTCCTTTTGGTTTTGTATATATTCTGGGCAAGTGTGCCCCCAGTTTATCAGAGTAGCTTTTGTAGCTACTCTGTTGTCTCAGCATATGTCTTTGCTTTGAACTCCATTTGGCCACAGGCTGACCACGAAAGTGTGTGGTCCCTCCTATGTTGTTATATTAAGGTTTTTTCAGGCTGTGTGATTTTTTAAAATTAATTTTCTTCATCTCTTATAAAATATTGCATTCCAGTATCTTCCCTTCTTTTTTGTAGTTGTAGTGGAGTCTTATGTGAATCTCACTGATTTCTTTCTATTGGAACTCTTTCTAGTTGCTTGCAGTGTGCATGCGTGTGTGTGTGTGTGTGTGTGTGTGTGTGTGTGTGTGTGTGTGTGTGTGTGTGTGTGTGTTTGACCTGGAAGCTTTGGATCTTGACTTTGACATTTCTGGGTATTTTCAATTTGGTGATTAGAAAGATGGCTCATGGCTTTGTCCTATTTTTACATTGCCTTCTGTCTCTTAATAGAAAATTGGAAATTGTAGCTGAAGCTGTTTCATCTTCGGGAAATAATTTCTGCTTTTAAAAGTTTGAGAGGTAAAAGTGGGGTGGGAAAGAGAAGCAGAGACAGAGAGAATCATACAAACACATACACGGAGAAAGACAGAGCCCTGTAGACAGCTTCGGTTTTACTCTATACCCCTCCCTACTTTTTCTGACTCAGGTCATTCTGTGATCAGTGGAGGGTGAGAAGACAGGAGACATGGCTATACCTCAGGTACTGTCCTAATTTCTGGGTCTACTTGGTACCTTCCAGGTAACTTCCTCTGTGCGATTGAAATGGGCGCTGTGGGGCAGAGGGGTGAGGATGGAGATGGAGTGCTTGGAGATGTCAAACAGAACTGTGAATGGATGGGCTGGTCAGGAGGAGAGGGTTCGTGGCTCCGTATATGTGGACATTGATGAGGTTGAAGGGTTGTGACCATGTCCAGAAGCCCCACATGGCTCAGTTCACTAAGGCCACCTTGGCAGGCTATGGCAGGGGGAGGGGGAGTCCGTCTGACTAATCGAACCCCATTAAGGGTTTCTATGAGCCTCTTTGTTTTGCAGCAAGTTGCCTGCAGTGCCAAGAGTCACCCTGACCCATGCGTTCTAAGGTGAGAGGCATGTCCCAGGTAAATGTGATACCTGACTTGATATGGGGGTAGTTTGGTAGAAAGCAGAGAAGGTTTAGTGTCAGGTGGGTCAGTGGGTGGCAGATTGAGAGTCAGGGTTAGAACCTGAGAAGATGAAGAGTTTCAGACTGATGGTGGGAAGACCATCCAGAGCTAGCCAGCCAACCAGGGACAAAGGGTTGAGCCCAACGAGTTGTGTATAACAAGCCTCTTATTATTCTGGGCAGTCCTCACATCAGGATCGGTTTTGGAATCTCAGACGAAGAAAAGGAAGCAGTGAAAAATCGAAGGGAGCATTTCTCCAAAGCCCTGATTAAGGGCCTTTTAGGCATTTATGTCGAAAAGGTATGGGGTCGTGGAGGCCCTGGTGTGGGCAGAAGCCAGGAGCATCTGGATGCTCTGCAGAAGTTTCTCTGAAGTGGATACTTGGGAGTTGCCTAACTCTTCACTGGACTCAATTCCAACCTTTCCTTCCTTCTATTTTTTTGCTCTATTCATGTCTGACCTACTGTCTTTCCAGGGCATGGACCCTGGTTTCTCCTCTTCTGGTACCTTTATAAATTCTCCTCTTCCCCTGGATTAAAGCATTGATCTTTTTCTCCTTCTTTGAATGGAAATTCCATCACACTGTCTTCTTTTGTTATTCCCAGGGTATGAATCCTTACCCTCTTCCTTCTTTTAGAGTATAACATCTTCTCTACCTTTACCAAATGTGAAGCCTATCTACCATTCCTCTCCTCTGATGGAATAGTTCCCTTTCTCATCTCCCTTCTCAGGTATGAACCCTGCTATGCTACTTTCACCTCTCTCTCTATTGCACCTAGGTCCCTGTGATTTCTGTGCTGGTCTCTGGTGGGGGCCTGAGAGCTGCCATAGCCTGCCAAGGTGTCCTTAGTGAGTTGAGTCATGTGGGGCTTCTGGACATTGTCACATATATTGCAGGGGTGTCTGGCTCCACCTGGTAAGAACCTGTCACTATGTATGCTGTCTTTGGTGGGAGGGATCCACAGCTCCACTGGGAAGAAGGCTTCTGTGCTTCACAAAGTCCCTCTCCAGAAGTCCCCAGCCATCTCCTGATCACACTTATTCCATGAATAATATTGAGCCTACCACCAGACTGACATTGAAAGAGTTCTTTTGAGGACACAGCGAATGACAAAGAACTTGGTGAAACTGTAAAGGGTATGAGAGGAGGAATGGGAATATGACAGATCAGAGTTATACTCTAAAGTACTTTGGAGACTACCTAGCTGTATAAATGGAGCATTGGACTGATAGTCAGTGGGTTTTCAGAGTGAAGGGCCATCCTGTCCTTTTTGAATTTCTAAGCACTTGGAAACCATAATAGAAGGGAGGAAGGAAGGAAGCATTTTTTGAGCACCTATTGTGTTCCAGGCAGTAAGCTAAGAAATTTTCCAAATGCTATTTCATTGGATCCTCTCAGCAACCCTGGGAGGAGGGTACTATTATTCCTATTTTATAATTGAAGAAAACAAGGCAGGCAGAGGTGAAGTCACTTGCCTAGGGTCCCATGGCCATTCAGTATCTGTGGTTATATTGGAACTGGGGTCTTCTTGACTCCAGGGCTGGTGTTATGTGCACTAGAGTGCCCCTTAGGGACCTAATTGCTTTGTATTTGGTCAGATCTTTCACCTGCCAGTCAGTTGGAAGCTTTTCTCTTCCTTAGGTGCATGTCCTCCCTCTACAACAAGAGTGATGGGTGGAAAGATCTGAAGAAGTCAGAAGATGAGTGCAGGAGGCGGCTGCAGGACTCTTGGGATGTCTCTGTGGCTCTGGATAAGCTGTGTGAGGCTGCAGAGAGGGATGACTATTCCCTCACTGACTTCTGGTCCTATTCCGTTGTCTACTACCTTACAAATGAAGTAAGGTCTCCATCGGAACCCAGGGGAGCTGGGAACAGGGAGATGTTTCTTCTCAGGGTGAAGGTGTTCCAATTCTATCCTCTTGTTTGGGTGGCTACCCCAACCTATACTTCCAGCTTGCTAGTCAATCAACTAGCCTTTGTTAAGGGTCCCTTTCAAGCCTGTCCTTATTCAAACAAGCCCTTGTTTTAGAGTCAGGAGATCTGAGTTCAAATCCTGTCTCTGCTACTGATTCTTATGACCCTAGGCAAATGCCTTCCCCTCTCTGGGCCTATTTCTTTCTTGAAAAGTGACAAGGCTGGAGAAGCAACAATGATCTAAAGTCCTTTCCAGCTAGAAATACTCTGAGTTGGTAACCTCTTGGCACCTCCTAGTTCCGTGCTGGACACATCTCTGTGAATTCTTTTCCATTTCTCTGCTTTCAAATCTCTTCCTTTTAACCCTATCAGATTCCAGAGTCTCACCTGTCCCAGGTCAGGAAAGAGTTGAAGATGGGGGCTGTACCATATCCCATATTTGCTACCATCGACCATGACCTCAAGTTTTGTGGAAAGAGTGAGTATGGCCCTGACACCTTCCCTGGAGGAGGCTTAGGGTGGAGTGGCAAGATATCTGTCCAGAAGATCTATTTTGGCTAGTGATGTCAGGGGGTCTATGGCCAAGGTCACTCAGCTCCCTAGGAACAGCTCAATGACCCATGGAACTGAGGTCTTTTTGAGGGAAAGTTTACTGGATCTTCACAAAAGTTCAGTTGGAGGGGATCTCACTGACTGTCCAGTCCAACCTGTACTAGACGAAGAACCCCCAGTTCATCATTCCTACCCAGCGGATACATTCGCCAGATTTACATGTAAAGCCCCTTACCACTTGGCTCCCTTGATCCTTTGCCAGTCTTCTCATACTTCTCTCCACATCCTCTACAATCCAGCAATGCTAACCTGTTTCCTCCTTCTTGAATAAGATGTTGCATCTTTCTGCTCCATGTGCCTAGCTGTCCTTTGTTATTGGAACACTCTACTTTGTCTCTATAGCTTTGTTTCTCTGATTTTCTTTATTTAGTTCAATCCCCACCTTTTAATGGCTACGTTCCTCAGCACTCCTTACCCTAACAAAGACAGTACCTTTCCCTCTGATATCATCTTCCATTTACTCTGTATGTATCTAATTATTTTTGTATTGTTTCCATTGCTGGAGACATCATTAGGAAGACCTTGGTATAGTATTCATGAAAGGTAACAAGATCCCGAATTAGGGTGGCGGCTTTGTCAGTGGAGAGAAGGGGGCCCATAGTAGAGATGTTGTGAAAATAGAAATGAAAAGAATCACAAAGAGAGCTGAGTTCATATTGGATATGCGAGTCATACATTGGATATGTGAGGTGAATGGGAATGAGGAATTGAGGGTGGTAGTTAAGGCTGAATGACTGGAAGGATGATGGTGTACTTGACATAGGAAAGTATATAAGATGGGAGGGTTTCTGGAGAATGATGAGATCTGTTTTAGACCTGTTGAGTTTGAGATACCCAGGGAATGTCCAGTTTGAAATTTCTTTAAGTCAGTTGGTGGTGCAGAACTGCAGCTCAGGAGAGAGATTATGGGTAGATGTAGGATTCTTGGAATCAGTCATGTAGAGGTAATAGTTGTACCCATGGGAGCTGATAAGATTATTAAGCAAGATGGTATAGTGGTAAACGAGAAGAGGCTTAGGACAGAGCCATGTGAACACTCATGATGGACATGTCCATTTTCCTGATGATCCGACAAGGACTGGACAGTAATGGCTAGATAGGGAGGATGAGATGAATCTGTATCAGACAAACCAGCAGAGAAGAGATTATCTGGGAGGTGATGGAAGTCAACATCTTTCTCATGGCTCAGCTGTCCCAACTTCTTCACCCAATCCTCATGTGACATGGACTCAAGTGTCTTTGCATCTTGGCTGTCCTTCTTTGGACTCTGCAGTTTTACTGTGTTTCCTACACTAAGGACCTGAGAACTAGACACCATCTTTCAGAGGAGGAATGAATTGAGACATGATACAGTGGGACTAATGCTTTGTTACTGAATGGTATACTCCTCGTTGTGACTCAAGTAACATCAGCTTTGGGGGCTGCCATATCACAAGACTGATTGATTTGACCTTGTGGTCACCTAAAACACTCACCTCCTTGGTAGACAAACTGCTGTCCTACAAAGCATGCCTCCCACTCATCTTGTGCTTGAGAAGTTGCATTTTGGATTTCTCGTATCAGATGTGGGATCTCTATTGAATTTTATCTTCTTAGATTTAGCCCAATACTTTAGTAGATAGCCTGCTAAAAATTTCTAGGGTCCTGACTTGGTTGTCTGTTATGCTGACTGGATATCCATCATGTTATCTGCAAATTAGATGAGCAGATCATCTCAGGTAGTTGACAGAAATTTGAAAATGGCACAGGGATAAGTAGAGCTCTTTGGATGGCTTCCCTGGAGACTTTATTTTTAGCTAACATTGAATCAGAAACTTACCCTTTGATTGTGCCAAATTCATAACCTATATCGTCACCTAACACACATATTTCCACCTTCATCCCAAGCGTACTTTTTTGAAGTGATTTGGTAAAGTCTTTCTTAAAACATTGCCACGATCTCCTGGTTTAATAAGCCTGTTCAAAGGGATTGAGCATGCCTGTTCTTGGCAAAATGACACCTCCTTGCCCCCATTCCTTCCTTCTTCAAAATTGTTACTATTGCTTCCATTCTTATTGTTATCATCTTTGTCCAGCTCTCCTCCTTCTCCTTCAACCATCTCTTTGTTAATCCATCTAGCATTTTCCGCACAATCAAAGTTGAATTCCCTGGACTGTATGTAGTTTACAACTTATTCCTTGCAACTCCCCATCCCCTGTTTAAAATTAGTCCTTCTCTCGTCCTGTGTTCCTCCTCTTGTTCTCTGCAGTCTTAAGAGATCAATAAAAAGGCCTCCACCAGCCAATCCAGCAGTTTTTTAAGTACCAAAGAATTTGGTCCATCTGGGTCAGGGGAACTGAATTCACCAAGTTCCACATGGAGTTCACTTACCATGTCCTTACCTATGTTGAATACCAATCCTCTGTTAGACATTTTCATTCTACCTCTCATAGTGACAGTAGAAGGAAAATAAATGAGCATGTCTGCTTTCTCTCTTTTCAACTTTCATTGTGCCATAGAGCCCTAGCCAGTGCCCTACCACTTCTTGGATTTTCCTCTTCTCCCAATATAGTAGGTACCAACTTCCCTTTTTTCATCTTTAGGTTCCTTTGCCAATCTCTGCTCATTCTGAGCTTTGACCCTCCTGATACAATTCTTACAGTGTTCCATGACCTTGTATTCATCTTTTGTTGCTTGTCTCTGCTTCTATCTTCCATCAATAGGTACATTGTTGCTTGTGCATCGATGGTGGTCTCTTCAGATGGTTTTGATGTTTCCTCATCATTAAAAGTAAAGTTTCTTTTTAACCTCAGAATTACCACTTTGAAGTTCCCCGTGGCTCCTGGGCTCACTTCCCCTGTAGCATTTTAGTTTATGGATACTACATATCTTTCCTTAGAGCCTTTGGAGATGTGCTTTCCACAAACCTAGTGTGCATATCAGAATATGACCAACTTAGCTCTCCGTTGTTACAAAGTCCCGGAGGGAGCAGTAACTTTTAAAGAAGGATTCCAGCATTTCTATATCAGCAAATTGTTTCGTCCTGTTAGTGAGAATCCTTAACAGCATAGAATTTCCCCTTGTTCACTTTTCAACTTTTTGAAGAATGAAATGAACTTTAATGTAAGTCAAGAGGTTATGTGCTCCTCTGCTTCTGGCAGAGCGGAAACTCCAGCAGTGATTTATATCATCGAAGTCCCTCATCATCACAGTATCCTACCTTTGTGCCAGGTTGGTGATATTCCCTGAGGTCCTCATCTATTTCCCTTTTCTGTCCAGGTGATCTGTAGTATACTCCCATGCCAACATTTTCACTTTTTCTCTCTCCATTGATTTTCACCCAGATGCTCTCCACCATGTTTTCCTTCCTCCAGTTTTCTTAGATTCCCTCAGATGAACATATGCCAATATATAATGTTGTTCTCCCACTTTTTATTGTCTTGCTTACAACAATAAGCATCTTATCTTTCTCTAACTAGTCAGGAATCTCACCCTGCCGAGTTTTAGTGACACCCTCCAACTTCAAATTTGCCTTCTAGCATAGCTGTAGGACCCTTGGCAAGTCACCTGATCTGATTTATTCATATGCAATTGCCCCCAAATAAGTTACTAATGAGTTTTTTCTTGGATTTTTGCCTCCTCTGGACTTTTGGGTGTCTGAATTGCTGTTCTTCGTTACAGATACTCTCTTGGGTATCTAGATTGGAGATGTTATCTATATACACATATGTATGGCTCTATGGATAGATAGGCAGGTAACTAGGTTTCTCCCTCTCCCATCATTTTCTTTTGAGAGCCTTTATGATTATATTTACATCTGTTTTAGCTGTAAAAACACATGTGTTTTAGTTTTTATTCAGTACATTTTATTCTCAGCCAGGAGACAGTCATTTCTATGTTGATGCATGGTCCAGAAGGCCAAATTTCATTCTCAGGTATTAACTTTGTCAGTTGTTCATTTCACAGACCAGTTTTCTGTTTGTATCTCTTGTCAACCTATGGGTGGGGGGGAGAAAAACTCCCTGTATACCCCTGTGGTCTTTAGTCACTCTCCATGCCCCAGAAAACTTGGAACTCTTTGGCTATGCTGGCTTAGATTTCATCTAGCAATAGTATATGTTCTTGGATTACTGGAATTTGGTAGAACTATCCATTTTGGCAAATATTGGTCAGTTTTCTCTTGTACAGCAGATACATGCTCTAAGAAGACAACTGACCTCTCCATGTTTATGAGGTCAATGAATTGGTGATTGAGCATATCTGAGTTGTGTTCATCCTTCTTTGCTGAAGAAGACCATGCCATCAGACAAATGATGATATGACTTGCACTTGAGTACACTCTGAAACTGGGACCCCAATGGGCCCCTGTCAAGGGCTCCTGGACACCCCTAGTTTTAGAGTAATTATGAAAAGAAACTGTTGCTGTTTCCCACCCAGACTGGTGTCTGTTTTTCTTGACCTCATTAAAGGGGCCATGCCCTGGCTACTTCTTAAACAGGCCTATAATGGGTGTTTCCTCACCCCAAGTGAGTCCTGCAAAGACTTTGGCCTAAAAGCCCCAAGGTCTCCCAGTGCATCCTGGATCATCTCCAGTCATCCTGAGGAATATCAGGTCACTGGATTCAGATGACTCTGGAGGAGAAATGAGGCTGGTGACCTGCACAGTATATCTCAGTGAGGAGGTATTGAATTCCTCTACTCTTTGATATTTCCCCCTAATCATTAGTAAGTGATCTCCCTGATAGATACTGTGGATCTGCCTTAGTATTTTTCAGGGATATACAGCTGCTTCTTAACCAAGAACAGATTTAGCTCCACCCTCTTCTCAACTTTGCTTTTCTTGTTTCAAATGTATAATGGCACCCCTTCCCTTCCTCATTTTGTGAAATTCTAACAATCTCTAACTTTCTTACATATGTCATGTTTCCCCTCTGCTTCTTCATATCTTTCTTCTTCTTTGGTTTTTCACATTGAAGCCCCACTTCCACTTCTAAAGGAACTTCTTTCCCATTATAATATGGAAAATGGAGAAAAATTATTTGAACCTCTTTATCATGCATCATGTTTCATTCTGGGTACTATGGAAAATTGATAGCATGGAGAGTAACCAGAGGAGGACAACCAGGGTCTCAAATTCATGGCATATAGGGATGGCTGAGAGATGTGGTAATGTTTATCCTGAAGAAGTGAAGAATTCGGGAGACATGACAGCACTCTTCAGATATGGGGATGGTTATTCTGTGGAGAAGTGGTTAGATACATTCTGCTTCATCTCAGATTTAAATGGGGGAATTTACAAAGAGGCTGATGTATCTTTGATGTCATGGAAAGTCCCCCATAATGTGAAGTGTTGAAAAGTAAAATTACTTCCCACCTGCCATGATCATTCCTTGGTGGCATCCTTTGTTGGCCTTCCTGTTGAGATGGCATCTTCTTTGGTGCTGTCCCTGTTGAGTTGGTGACTTTATTTTCCTTAGAGCTATCCCAGGAGATTCTGGATGGTCACTTGCCAGGAATTGGAGGGAATTAGGGCCAATTTGAGTGGATACTGTGTTATATAGCTAATGAGGTCCCTCCTAACTCTCACATTTTGTATGGTGTTACTCTTCTCTCTTGGGAAGGAGAGCAGCCTGCATTTAAACATAGAACATGGTGATTTGACTGTGGCAGAAATACAAACATCACATAGTTATCGCTGGTCACTAAAAAAACTTTCCTCTTCTTCATGGTTGTTGAGATCCTCAGGCTCTTGTAAGACATGACTTTTTGGTGTTTACAAATTGCATCCTATGGACTGTGTTAAGTGAACAATGAGGCAACCCTGACTGACCAATCTGTTTTTCTCCCACTGTGCTTGGTTTAGCTTCCTTTCCTGATTAGGTCTAGCAAGTTGGTGCCAGGGACTCACTAGGAAGTGACTTGTATAATGAATAGCTCTCTCTGAGAAAAGTAGGTGATAGAAAACATGCATTGGGAGCATGTCTTAATGTGATTGTAGGTAGATATAAAGCCCCAGGGAAAACCCCAGACCATTATGTGAATTTTTTTGGATGTGAATCTTACTCTGTTGTGACTCCTACCCTGGTGTAAATCCTGCTCTCCAAAGCCACAGTTTTGTTTTCTTCCCAGATGCCTGGTTTGAATTCACTCCTGATTGGTCTGGCTACTCCACACCTGACTCTTCAACTCCTGGTGCTTACATCTCTACCACTCATTGTGGGAGCAAATATGAGGGAGGGATGCTCATCAAACAAGAACCTGAAAGGGATTTCTCCTACCTGCAAGGTAAGGACTGAATTTATCCTCCAACAAAGTCAGAGTCACAGTAGCCATGGGATTGTCCCTCATTCACTGTTACCCTCCCACCTTTTGGCATCCAATTAGAGTCCTGGTTCCCAGACGTTCCTCACTGTTGAAAAAACCTCTTGAAAAGCCTCTGCAGAACTATATGAGATTACTTCCTGATGTGAACCCCAGCATTAAAACCTGTTAACTTCTCATGTAATTTGGGATGCCACATGTGAGATACTTCAACATCCCTACTGGTGACTTGGGAATCTGAACTCTCTACTAATCTGAAGGCACAGATGCAGGGACAATGGAAAGAGGAATGTTTTTTTGGTACTTAGAGATACAAAGAGGCAAATGAGAACCCAGCCTGTAATTCCTTTCTGTGATATTCTTCTCCTCTTCTCTACAGCATTGTGTGGCAGTGCTCTGGCTGATATGAATACTAATCTCAAAACCATCTGGGGTAGGTGTGAGAAACAGGTTTTCCTTAGGTTTCTGAGGGGAGAAGGGGAACAAATTGGAATTTGGCACCAGGAGGGGCCTTTCTCTTAAACCCTAGCAAAAGATTCTCCATTTTCCTTGTAGATAACATCTGGAAATTTATCTCTGGTTCATACACCCAGGAAAAAATGCCAATTCTTGATCCTGAAGGTAAGGACCTGAACTTGGATCCTCTCATGTCTTGGGATGGGTTTGGCCCTGGGTATCAAAGATCAGTTTTTTTTTTGAGTGAATCAGGTTAAGTGACTTGCCCAGCAGCACACAGCTAACAAGTGTCTTGAGGCCAGATTTAAACTCAGGTCTTCCTGAATGCAGGTCTGGTGCTCTATCCACTGTGCCACCTAGTTGCCCCAAGGATCAGTTTTAAATAAATCATATTGGGTGATTATGGCCAAATAAATACACTCATCTTGCTTGAGACTTTCATGAACTGGACTATGTGAACTAGGATCAGCACCTCTTAAATCACACCTGATAGTCCTACCTAGGTACTCAGTGGGAGCATTGCTCCCCTATGTTCATTGTTTCCTCCCTTTGAGATGTGGCAGGTCAACTTGTGAAATGATCTTAGGGAAACCCCAGCAACTCCCCTTGGTTTCTGGAGAACAAGAGAGAAAAAGGCATCATTGAATACAAAACACGAAGCATTTCCTAAATAATAAAGCAAAAGTAACTGTAATATTACTCAGTAAAATCAAACACAGGCATAATGGAAAAGTTAGTGTACCCATGGACCTAGATCACCCTCCCACTAATACACACAGTGTCCCCAAGGGAAGAGAAACAGAAGATACACATGGAAGTCAAACAGTAAGTCACATGTATGTGGGGCAACAGATCACTCTGGAATAGTCTTCAGAATTGTTTATCTCTTTGGTATGCACCATGTTATCACTTGGCGAGCTAAATCATTTTTTAGCTAGTTGTTCTCCTGTAGAGCAAAGCCACTTGGCTGCTTCTTTTGGGCCATCTTGGGCTACTGAATCAGGGTCAAGTTCTTTTTAGCACATAGCTGCCAGTGATAAGGCATTCACAAAGTGTTAGGCTCATTTAGCAAAACATAATATGCTCTTTTTGGGGAAAGTAGTTCCGTTGATTCTGGAACCAGTGAAGCTAATCAGGTCTGTTCTCTATGAGCTATGAGAAGCTTTCCTTTTTCAAGCTACAAAGGGCCCATATTTTCACCCCTGAAAGGTTTGCCATCTTACAAGTGGCACTAGTTAGGCACAATGAGCCTAATAACTCTTTCCATAGATGGAGGATTCTGATGTTCTCCAATCACCTTTCAGCACCTCCAGAGTTCTTCTCTTCTAACAGCTACTGACTTCAGCTGCCAAGCCCATCTGTCAGTCTTTCTCAGTCCCTATCAGCTTCTATATCTTGTGTTATGTCAGTTGCTTCTCTCTGTGCCTTCTCTTCTCAGCCTCTGACTCCTCTGTGCTTGGCTTCTCCTATCCTATTTTCTGTATCTTCTGGTTTTCTCCATATAATTTATAATGCTTCAAATCAGGGCCTTTGCATAAATGATGACATTGCTATCTTATGATGTGAAACTAAAAAATTCCTATTATTCTTATTTAACTGTTCCCTGCATTCTAAACAGGTATTTTATGGAAAATTTTAATTTAAATCTTCAATTTGTTTACATAATCATATGTATGATGAATTGACCATAATGCCCTGAAGTCTTCCCCCCAGGTCCTGTTGAAAAATTTCCATGACAGGCAGTTTTCTACCAACTCCACAGTACATCTATGTATCTCCTTAATCCGTTTTGGGAGGATTGAGTTTCTTTTTCAAGTTCAATTTGTCATCACCTTTCACATGAACAGTCTTTTTCTGCTCCCTTAAGCAACTCAAAACATGTCATAACAAAGGAATCACACTCTATATATACAACACTTAGAGTAGTTCCTGGTGAAGACATTGAACTTGGGCTTACTGTTGGGGCACTGCACTCTTGGAGAGCTAGAGATTCACAAGAATTTATGAGTCTTACCCAATTGTTTCAAGACTTACAGTGACTGTGTCATTTAGCGGCCCATCATACCTGAAATGTCTGTGAACTGGATTATGCGGAAAGATTCAATGGTTCTCAAATCATGCCTAAAATCATGACACTTTGTGCTCAGTGGAAGCTGTACTCCTTAACTATGTTCCTCATTCCATCCATTTAAGATTCATCGCATGAATCTGTGAATAGTTTTAGGATAATGCAGTCAGCCCCCTTTGCTGTACAGACAAGAAATACCAAGGCAAACACTATTTGATGTTACTAGATAGGCTAACTCCCTTGCCTTTGAATTTGCACTGTCTGAGAGAAAACCTTGCTGGTTTTTAGGATCATGACCCTGGGTGTGGTGTTCTAGGCAACTCTCTAGAATTTTGAATTGCTGAGAAACTGACATTCTGCATTGGTGGAGGGAGTTTTCTTCTTCTGGGTATTCTCTATATCAATAAAATTACATATTTAGTCCTTATCCTTATATTTACTCTGTATATCATCATATATGCATTGGTGGTCTCTTTTGGGAGAATGTAAACTCTGTGACAAGGAGAATTCCTTAATTTTTGTATTTATAATCCCAGTACCTAGCACATAATAGGCTCTTAATACAAGCTTGCTTGCTTGTATGGTTGATTTCAAATACATGGTGACAGCCATTCTTCCCTTCTGATACATTTCTTACTATTTGAGGAAAGGAAGGAGAATTGGGCTGTGACATAGTATTTCACTCAGCCACCTTCACATTAAAAATGTAATAATACCAACAATGATGATTACTCCTGCATTCATAGTACTGTAAGGTCTACAAGTCACTTTCCTGAATAGAACCTGGGAAAATAGATAATGCAAATGTCATCCCCCTCATTTTAGAGATGAAGAAACTGATGCAGATCAGAGAGGGAGGTGACATGACTTCTGTTACATAGTTAGGGAATGCCATAACTAGGATTCAATTTCACTTTACGGTGTTTTTTTCCACAAAATTTTCTACTATCTAGGATGACTCTAAAGAAAGTATTGCTTGCAGGATCATCAATTTAGGTGACTGAAGGATGTCATAGTTTTCATCGCTCTTGGTGTGTTGGTACAGCTTCTGAGGATGGCTTAAGGGCTGGAATTATTGACTGCTCCAAGCACCTTCAATCTTGGACCAGTAAGCATTGACCTGTGAATAGATGAATTCTCTAGGCCTCCTACCTGAAGACAGGATTTTCCACTTTTCAGCCACCATTACTTGGCCCCTGGGGCCTTGCAGAGTCAGAAAGAAGGAATATTATTTATATTGTGACTTTTCTTATCAGGAAGTATCATGACATTTATCAAGGATCAACTATTCAACTTGATTTCCAGCTTTGTAATAGATGGACACTGTTCAGAAGAGAGCCTGAAAAATCTTCTGTGTATAATGAGAGGTAGGTAGAGATGGTGGTAGTTCCTCTAAGTTGTTCAGTACCTTGGAGAGATCCTCTCCCTTGTGCAGAAACTCATAGAATCTGAAAACTGGAATGAATCTTAGACTCAATTTGCAGAAAGCACATGTGGGATTTATTTTAGAACCAATGAGGAATTAGGGGCAGATTTGGGAGGCAAACCAGGGTCTTCTGATTTCAGATCTAGGCTTCTTGATACTGCATGATGAGGGATTAATTCCATGTGTGGGGGTGTCCTTTGCTTAGGTCTCATCTTTTGTTAACCCTCAGGAAGCCTTTGATGTGTTGAATAAGACAAGACATCAACTTTTGGGCAGCTCCTAGTTTAAAAGAGAAGACAATTTTCACCTCTAGGAGTCTCTGGTGTGATGTTGAGACACAATCCTGCCCTTAGAGGATCCCCTTAGTCTGAGGGAAGAGCCATCCTTGTGCCACTGAGAGAGTCCAGGCCTGGCAATGTAGACTTTACTTCAGAGGATCCCCAGTTTAAGTGAAGAGATTTGACCCCTGACTGAGATAGGAAGCTCAGGTATGACATTATGGGCACAGAAGCAGAATAGGGAATAATTTTTCAGTTTTGTTTTCAAAACTCTTGAGAACTACCCAAACAGCCTCAGGTGCTATGTCCTCCAAAAACATTTGACGAAATTTTCTGTGTGAAGATAGTTTGTGAGTCTCAAAGGGATCTGGCCAAGGTATGACATAGCCAGTCAGGGCACATCAGGATGCATCTGACATCCAGAATGATGTTGTCACACTTTGCTTTCCGCATTTCTTGTCCTGCCTTTTTCTAGACTAGTTGAACTCCTGAGCAAAAGGGTTTGCATATATGGAGCCCTTTGAGGGGGCAGAGATTGATGCATTCTATTTCCTTCCACAGGGAATAAACATTTTTCTGCTGCTGCAACTTTGACTGAACAGATGATAGAGCACTTGCATGAGGCCTCTCCAGATCAACAGAGACAGTTCATTTTACACTTACTGGAAAAGGCCTTTCAGCCATATTTGGACAAAAAGAGTGAGTCCAATTTTAAAATCTTCCAGCAGCTGCATCTCAGGGATAACACCTGTCCTCTGTCTAATATTGGATGACCAATGTATTCTCTGGAGGCAAGTGAGGATAGTAGGGAGTGAAATGCAACAGTCCCAAATTCTACAGAGTATCATACCCCAAAGATCACTTGAGAATGCCTCTTCCAAATCCCTTTCTTCATGATGATGTAAGTGAAGCTCAGAGAAGGGCAAGGTTGGTCCAAGGTACCATTCTTAAACTAGAATATTTCAGCAGCATAGGATTTAGAGCTATAAGGGATCTTAGAATTGAGCTAGGCCAACCCCCTCATTTTATGGGGAAACATACTGAAGTCTGATGAGATTGGACAACATCCCATAGCTAGTAAGCATCAGATTGTGTCCTCCAACTCAGTTCTCAGGGCTTTACTTTCTCTGCTTTTTCTACCCAGCTTATCTGGAGTTTTGATCCTTGCTTTTCCCAACACTGGTCTTCTTTCATAGACATCTTTTGTAGATATCTTCTGATACTGATTTCTCTTTCTCTAGGTAAAACTTTTCTAAATTTTTTCTGGAAGACCATCGACTGTCTCTTAGGATGGAAGTGGGGAACAACAAATAACTTTCTGTATAAATATGGTAAGGGCTTTTTTTTTAGCATCACAGTATTTGATTAGGAAAGAAATGGAGTAGTCACCATTATCCAGTCTAGATCTGGGCAGCTGTATAGCATCTTTGGCAAGTGATTGTCCCTTTTCTGATAAGGATAATGTCCTAAGATTGCTTATTCTATGTTGAGACAAGTGTCTTTGTTATGCTGTGTCCTATCAACATGCATTTATTTAGAAAGCACTTGCTCTATTCTGTACACTGTGCTAAGTACAGGAGATAACAAAGAAATGTGAAAAAAGAAACCTACCCAATCCTTGCCTTTCCAGATTTTGCAGGGTAATGGTGAAAGCAGCATATTAGGAACTATGTACAATCAAGTGAGAGAGACAGATAAATTGGGGGAAGTCAAGAGAGGGAAGTCACTAATGTTAAGAGGGATAAAGAAAGACTTCTTTCAGAAAGTGAGATTTAGCTGAGACCTGAAGAAAAAGAGGGAAGCCAGCAGAGAATGTAGAGGTAAGGAAGCAGAGTGCTACAGGCATGGGGGACAAGCAATGAAATGCCCAGAAAAGAAATCAGAAAGTAGAGAAAATAAGCAGGGGTGGAAGTGTGAAGGAGATTTTGAGGGGGCATTCATATAATGATTTTTTATTAGTGAGTGGAAGACAATGTGCCTGTGGTTGATGGTGGGTGAGGTGACAGCTAGACATCAAAATGAGTACACTCACTTCTCTGAAGTTTTGTTTCTTTCTAGGCTATTCCTCATGAGATCCTGATTGAAGAATGGGTTGAGTCAACTCCAGCTCTGAGATTCTATGATTTGTGGGAATTTTTGGTCTTTTTTTCTCCCAGGCAAGGCTGCGACCTCATTTCCTACAGAGCAGAAATATATATTTTTGATGGATGCTGGCTTGGCTATCAACTGTGCCTATCCCCTGGTCCTTCCCCCAGTGAGGAACAGTGATATCATCCTCTCCTTTGACTTCAGTGAAGAAGATCCATTTGAGGTAATGGGAAGGTCATTTTCCCTTCCCAAAGACCCTAGTTGGGGAAATTAAGAAAGAAGGAACCCTTTCTTAGGATATGAGACTCGAATTGTAATCCCCATCTCATGGTATGTCCTACATCCAGTATTTTTCTCTCTCTGATTAACTTCACTTTCCCTCTCCCAAGAGTATACTTTTGGGAGGCAGCTTGAAATTCTCTAGAGATCCTTCATGCTTCAGAGCCCTCAGGTGGTAGCTACAACGGGCCTGTGTCCTCTCTCCTTAGACAATCAAGACCACTTCAAAGTACTGCAAAGCCCACCATATCCCTTTCCCTTCAATGGATGACTGTAATCTGGACGGAGAAGCCAAGGCTCCCTCTGACTTCTACATCTTTGAAGGGGAGAATGCACCTGTGGTCATGCACTTCCCACTTTTCAATATAATGAATTGTGGCAGTGAAGGTATGGATTTGGGCTGCAGAGCCACTGAGGTGTCTTGCACTGGGTTGGTGGAGGTTGGTAAAGAGCACTGGGGTGCTGGGTTCATAGGGTGTCTTGTCACCTAGAATTTTCACAGTTGGGATGCAAGCATGAGCTCTGGTGAATGTTGTTTAACTACTGAAAGAGAGATGTTAGTGGCCTCGAGGTCATTCTAAGTTGTGAGGCCTTCTTATTTCTTCTCTGTATTAGTCCTGCTTGAAATGGGATGATGTAGCAGCCAGTGTTACAGGGATTCAAGTATCAAGCATTTGGGGGATTGTGGTGAGGGAGGGATTTGAGAATTATATAGATCTCTCAGCAAAGTAGTTTGGCTGAAGGCACTTGGGTTGAGGTCAGCCTGACCCAGGGGATTTTCATCCTCTTGTAAACATGTGACAAGTGTCAGGCATGTTCCCAGGGTTGGCACGGGGAAGTTTCCTTTGGTTTTTGAATTGTTCCTGATTCCACAACAGCCGCAGGATAGTAATGGGATGTTGCCAATCCAAGTTTGGGCAGAGTAAAGAGTTGTGGTGGCCCCTTTCCCCACATTTTTATTTCACAGTGGAAGTATGTTTTAGAAGCATTCATGACTTTTCCATCTCTTTCCTGATTTAGCCAGATCCTCCAAACTTTTCTGCCATTGGCAGCTAGGTTTTCACCAGGACCCATTTTAGAGATATTGACCATCATCTTTAAGGAGCAATAGAATTTAGTGTGAGATGGGGTAAGGGACAGTCTCAGGATTTTAGTACTTTTTTCCTACTAGGTCCACATCTAAGAAGTAGCACAGTAGTGCCTGGTCTAGTTTCTTTGAGTCCTACTTGATCCTGGGCAAGGATGGGGAGAACTAGTACATTCACTATTATTTCACACTTCCCAAGGGAAATCAAGTCAAGTAACTTTTATTAAGTGGGTACAGTAATGAGGTTTGTGGTCGACTAGACAGGGTGACTTATTTCAGGGAAAAGAAGAAAATGGAGACTAAGTCAGGAAGGTCCTGTCCCAGCTTTGATCACATTGGTTTCCCAGATTTGTCCATGGATTCCATTCTGCTCAGCAAGTTGGAGTTACTATTCTGAGGTGCCCCTCATCACCCTCAGCACTAGCCTGCAAGCCTTCTCCCCTTATTTGGGGACTTGTTGATTTCACAGAAATAACTGACAGCATCAGTTCTGTTTTCTAATTTAGTGAACCTGATAAACTTTCAGTGTCTAATCCAGTCTCCAGCTAGAGGTCAGAGTAGCCACAGTCCTAATGTACTGTTCCCTTTACAGTAGGTTCTACTGCGTGTAATCTTTGTAAGACATTTCACAAGCTATCTGTGTAAGTATTCTGAAGTTGGTAACTAATAACAATATTAGTAAATGTTCCATAGCTTTGTAGCATTAACACAGTGGGTTGTGACCTGTGGACTGCCTCCCCTCTATGTTCAGTAAACTCTTGCAACAT
Organism: Bettongia penicillata ogilbyi; assembly: GCA_023548195.1. Classification (NCBI taxonomy): domain Eukaryota; kingdom Metazoa; phylum Chordata; class Mammalia; order Diprotodontia; family Potoroidae; genus Bettongia; species Bettongia penicillata. Next base: position 1,069,545 of record JAJHZJ010000739.1, read on the forward strand.
CTCTCCAAAACTTTTAGCTCTTTTTCCTCTTATTACCTGCCCAGCCCAACTCCCTTCTCCCTCCTATATGCAAAACCTTACACTTGCATCACACTAAATCAAACATCAATGGGACAAATTTATAACAGCAAAATTTCAAGGTTCCAAAGATCCCACTTTTCATAGTTTAAAGATTTATAACTGAGGAGGATTTCTGAAGCCATATAGTTATGATTGTAGAAATGTAGAAACCAAGACCCTGAGAGTTCAAATCACTTTCTTAAGGACAATCAGACTGTAAATAGGGGAAGCCAGATCTGGATCCAGGTCTTGTGAGATAATAAATCCAGTACCTTTTCCCACTATTGATTGCATGAATTTCTAATTTTCAATCATTACTCTGACTTGTTTTCAAATTGCCCATGCTGTTTCACCCATGAGGGCAATTGCAGTAGCCTTCTCAAAATTCACAGCAAGAAACCAACACCTGTGATATTAAAGTTGAGAATTACTGGAAGCCTTCCCACTTGTCTGGTAGTATCTTATTTCAGAGGCATCATCTCTTGACTTTCAGTTGCTGTTCCATGGACTCAGTCAACAGGAGGCTGACACAGAAGTAGGGGCTAACATAAAAATTACTGAAATGGTGCTTTAATAACAAGAGCTAGCACTTATGTAGTGCTTTAAAGTTTGCAAATCATTATATATATATATATATATATATATATATATATTATCTCATTCAGTCTTCACCACAACCCTGTGAAGTTAGTGAAAAAACTTAAAAGTAAACATATACTCCTTGCCAGGCACTGTGTGAAGCAGCTGGGACACAAAGAAAGACAAAAGACAGTTTCTGCTTGCTAGGAGTTCAGAGTTTAGTGGGGGAGACATGCAAGCAGCTATGTTGACAAGATCAATTGGAGATAATCAATAGAGGGAAGCTGTGAGAACTAAGAGCAATCAGGAAAAGCTTCCTGTAGAAGTCAGGTTTTAACTGAGACTTGAAGCAAGCCAGGGAATCCAGGAGGCAGAGCTGAGAAGGGAGAGAATTTCAGGAATGGGATGCATAGTCAATGAAAATCCCTGGAATTGGGAGATGCAGTGTCTTGTGTGAGGAACATCAAAGAAGCCAGTGTGCCTGAATGAAGAGTGTATGTGTGTGTGTGTGTGTGTGTGTGTGTGTGTGTGTGTGTGTGTGTGTTCAGGTGGGAAGTGGAAGATCATGAAGGGCTATGAATGCTAGACACAGGATTTAATATTTGATCCTATAGGTGGTAGGGAGCCACTGGAATTTATTGCATGGGGTCAGAGCTCTTATTTAGAAAAACCACTTTGGTGTCTGAATGGGGGATGAATTGTCTTGGGGAGAGACTTAAGGGAGGCAGAACCACCTTTGGACAATTGCAGTAGTCCTGGTGTGACCCTATACCAGAGTGGTGGTAGTGTTAGAGGAAAGAAAGGAGCATATTTGAGATATGACACAAAGGTGAAATTGATAGACTTTGTCTACTATGATTGCATACAAGGGGATAAGAGATAGGGAAGAATCAAGGATGAATACTAGATTGTGATTGCAGGGATGGAGGTTACAGTGGACCATGACTGGAAAGTGAAGAAGAAGAAGCAAGAGTTTAAGGGAAAGGATTAGTTCAGTTTGGACATGTTGAGTTAAAGATGTCCAATAGATAGTTGGAGATAGAAGAGTGGAAGTCAGGGGAGAGGTTAGAGCTGAGTGAGTAGGTAAGAGAATCATCAATAGAGAGATATAACAATCAAAGCCATGGAAAATCATGAAGTAAAATAGTACAGAAAGACAAAATAAGAGAGCTCAGCAGAGAGCCCTGTGGGACATGGACAATTAGCAATCATGACCTGTCAGAAGATCCAACAAAGGATGCTGAGGATGAGCAGTCAGATGAATAGGAGGAGAGGTAGGAGAGGGTACTATCACAAAAACCTAAAGAAAAGAGAATATCAGGACAAGGGGGTGATTGATGGTATCAGAAGCTTCAGAGAACTCAAGGACCGCAATTGAGAAGAGGACTTTAGATTAAGCAATTGACAGATTATTAGTAACTTTGGAGAGAGCTAAGCAATGAAGGGAGTGGGGAGATAGAGGAGGGAGAGAGATGAGAGAGAGAAAGAGAGTGAGGGAGGCCTGGAAAAGTTGTAATGGCTCCTAAGACATACCTAGTTCCATGTCAGAAGGCAAACAGGATGGGGATGTTCACGGTGGCCAGGTCCTTTGGGGATGGTTGAAGGAGTTAATATTTGTAAGTCAGAAGACTTTGGAAGGGAGGTTTCATCAGTGTCATGAAATGTGCGAAGGGTAGGAAATATTAAGACAGTTTTTTTCTTGTGTGACTGGGAACCTTTGGTTGGACTTTCGATGATCACTTGCTAAGGATAACAGACAATAGATTTCTGTACAAGCATGTGAAAAGAGACTCCTTCTAAGGTCCTTTCCTGCTCTGAGATTCTTTGGCTACCTGTTTTTATAGTTGCTTTGATGACAAGGGTCCAGATGTTACCCTTTTCAGAGTCCAGAAAGGGCTGAATGTTAACATTATGCTTTCTCTGTCTCTGTCATAGAGGGCATTAAGAGGAGAAAAGAGATATATAAAACATTCCAGCTCTCAAGGTATTCTGACAAAGAAGTGTGTGAACTCCTGGACCTCTCGAAGGCAAATGTCAGAAACAACAAGGATCAAATCTTGAAGAAGATCCGTGAACTGGCAGAGGGAACCTCATAGCAAGCAACCTCAGGAACTTCTGCCCTGGCAGAGTACACATATATCAAGACTGACTTCTGTCACCTGGGATCAGCTGCCATTCTTTTTGCCCTTTGGGAGAGGCAGCCTTTCACCTGCTCAAATGCTTCAAGTATCCAGCTTTTGTTTTAAGGCCCCCATTTTGCTGTGTACTCTCATGCTTCATGCAATTTACCCACATTCTGTTCCCCCTTTCCAGGTCGAATAAAATGATACCTTGGCCCCCAAGAGTCTCTTCTTCCATCCTTCTACTTTACTCATTGCTGTTTGCAGAAGGTTGGTGTTGGCAGGAGTAGTGCTGATGCAAGGGCCAGAAAATGTGAGTTTGAGTTCTGGCTCAGACACTGGATATATGACCCTATGTCACTCAGGTGATTTCTCTGAGCTTCTGTTATTTCATCTGTAGAGTGATAATGTATGCCATGTCTAGTTCACCCATTTGTTCAGTGATCTTGCACCAAGAATTGACTTCTTTCTCTACATCCCCCATTTTTTTGTTTACTTGACTGGTTAGGCTTTTTGAAAAATAGTAACTGAACTGAAATTGAGCTCTAACTCTAATCAGGTTTGTTTTTTTTTTTTTGCGTGTGTGTGTGCCAAGTTTCTCACTGAAATTTTCACTTCTCTTTTTTTGGTTCTGACTTCAATTACATTAGAAGTCTATTTCCCTTTCTCAATGACACCTACAAACAGACAACAAAAGCAGGACAAGAAACATACACATGCCATTCCTTTCATTCCTACAAGGAAAGGGAGAACATTGGACCAGTATGATCTAATTCTCTTTAACTTGTTCCAGGGTCTTTACCTTCCTCGATTCTTTTTCCCATTTGCTGAGGAGACAGGGTATGACAGGAACTGGAGTGCGTAGTAGCCTTCACCCAGAATGTCTCTTTTCCATTCCCATTGGCCTCATCAAGCATGGGTCTACTCAGCAAAAAGTTACAGCTTATTTGTTACTAATGTGACTATTTCTGCCACCCTGAAGTTCTTATTTTTTCTCAGCCGCAAAGCAGAAGTCTGATCACTGCCTCAATTACCCATATGTTTTCTTGTTCATGGTAGATGAGTTTATTCATAACCATTCCATGGAGTAGGAGATGGGCCCGTCTATATAGCTATCTGTCCTTCATCCATCTATCTATCTGTCTATCTATCTATCTACTTATCTCTCCATCGATCTGTGTCTTTATGTAAACACTTACTAGTATTTTATTTTTCCCGAATTGCGAGTAAAGATAGTTTTCAACATTCATTTTTGTAAAATTTTGAGTTCCACACTTTTCTCCCTCCCTCCTTTACCTCTTCATTCTCTGAGACTTGGAGGAATCTGATATATGTTGTTAAAAATATTTCCCCTTTTATCATTTTGTGAAAGAACAATCAGACCAAAGGGAAAAATAACAAGAATGAAAAAATCTACAGATGTGGAAGTAGTATGCTTCCATCTGTATTTAGACTCCATAGTTACTTTTCTGGATGTGGCCAGCATTTTCCATCATGAGTCTTTTGTAAGTCTTAGATCATTGTACTGCTGAGAAGAGCTAGGTCTATCGTAGCAGATCATTGCATAATGTTGCTCTTCCTATGTGCACTGTTTTCCTGCAGGTGGGAAATTCTTTCAGGTCCATAGTACAAGGAGAATTTGACCAAGTGATGAGGCTTGGTGGCTTCCTTTCAGGGCACCAACCTGACCTTCTTTTCATTAGTTTTCTTTTCTAATCACCGTGAGTTCACCCCATTACCCTTCACTACATGCCTCATGACACTTCATATTTTAATGTGTTAGGATAAGAGGGCCTTCATTGCTATTTCTTCTTTATTACATGCCAAGCCGTTAAAGAGCCACAAGGTTGACAGATGGAAAATGCCACTTTTGTCAACAATTGTCTCTGTTCTGTGTTTACTCTATAGGATATGTTTCCACCCTGAAATCCTGGTCATGTTGCCAAGGCTTGGGTGATCTATTTGGGAGCATGGAAGCTGTAAATGCTCCTAGCCTGTATTTCATGGACAATATAAGGGAAACTGTCAGAAATGAAATTCTGAAAACCCAGACCATTCCATGTGGAGAGAGAAAAGGAATTGCCTTAAGAGATCAATATAGATGTATGGGGAACTCTTGAGCCCACTTAGATTTTGAAAAGCTGTATTGAAATAAGGAAAAGGACAGTTAACAGAGGGTGGATGTGAAAGGATATTTGGAGGTGTGCTGAAGCCAATGGAGAGTGGAGATTGGTGAGGCCACTTCAGGACAACAGAAAGGGTTTTTCAGTTCCAGGGGATGGAAAATCAAGGATGTGATTAGATCACAGGTTAAGATGGACAGGATGATCCCTGATGATAGAGAGGAGGCAGAGCTGCTCAGTTCATTTTTGCTCTTGTGCTTTCTGCCAAGGAGAGTAACCTTTGCAATGGAGAGGCTAAAACAAAAATGATTCACAGAGATCTGCTCCCCAAAGTAAGTGAGGGGACAGATAGTGCTCAGTAGGCACAGAAGAGCTCAGTTCACCTAACTCAGATGGATTCTGAGCTCAGGAGACTATAGGAGGAAGAGGGAACTGAGAAGCCCACGAAAATAACATTTGAAAAATCTCCATTCAGTAAGGACTTGTTCAGCAACCAGTATGCACTAGATTCTGCTACTACTGAAGATGCAAGTGTAAACACTGAAGCAATTCCAACTCCTATGGAGCTTCCCTTCTATTGGGGGAGATAAGGAACATGTGTAAAAATATACACAACCCAAACATGGAGCAAATGTAAATAGGCATTTAAGCGCAAGGTATTTTGGGGAGGGGGAGGAGGGTAGCAGCAACTCACTGATATCATACAGCCTGGGTCCTTTGTAGGCTTTACTGTGAGTGAATAACTTACATCAAAGTCAACAATGAGGAAAAGAACCATGTTTCTAGATCTCAGCTACTTCTCAAACAAGCCTAGAAAGCTGAAATGGAAGCAAGGAAGAAGACAGAATGCACAGATAGACATTCAGCTTCTTCTTTGAGGAGATGTGGGGAATCACCATCTGCTATTGTTTCTGTGTCAGCTTTGGGGAGCAGTGCAGATTCAGCCCATTCTGTACTTGCTACTCAGAACATCTCCATCACCCTCTCACCAAGTTTATCACTCTGCTTATGCTGACCCAGGCTCTACTAAATCTTATGTCTTCATCTAAAGCCATGGTGGTGACTCCTCATGTCCTTCCCTTCTCCTCACAAACCCATTCCAGTTCAATGTCTGGGGATGGTCGTTAGAAGGCTGAACGCTGGATGAATTGCAAAACTAGTACGTCTATGTCCCTGCCTCAGGCCTCTTGAGTCACTACTCTCTGTGGGCTGAATCACAGCTTTCTTCAACTATTGTCTGTGATCCTCATTTTATATGCTGAGGCAGTTTGTGATATTTTTCTTGTATTTTAGCATTGTCAATTTTGACTCTGTGAGAATTCTGTGAATCTTTCTTATGGCATTTTGTCCACATTTTGGGCCAAGCCTAGGAAATGTTCTAAAACTGTTTCTTATTATTTTGTGGGGAACAAGCATCTCTTAAATGCCTACAATGTGTGCCAGGCACTGTAATAATCCCTCAATATTATCACATTTCATCGACCTAACAACTAAAGGATGTATGTTATATAATCATTCATTTTTTACAATTGAGAAAACTGAGGTAGAGAGAGGTTAAATGACATGAACAGGAACGAAGTTTTCTTCTTTCTTTTTAAAAATCAAATTGACCAAAAGTTTATCAATTTTATTGCTTTTTTTCATAAAACCAACTCAGCTTTATTATTTAGTTCAATAGTTTCCTTAATTTCAATTTTAGTAATCACTCCTTTGTTTTTCAGTATTTCTTGATTTTTGTTTTGATTTAATTTTTTAATTCCTTTATTTTTAGTTTTCAACCTTAGTTTTCACAAGAGCTTGAGTTCCAAATTTTCTCTCCATCTCTCCTCTCCCTACTACAAAACACCATGCTTTCTGATTACCCCTTCTCTTAATCTACTCTCCCTTCCATCACACCCCTTCCTTCCCTTATCCACATCTTTTCTCTTTTCTTGTAGGGCAAGATAGATTTCTATACCCCATCACTTGTTTTTCTTATTTCCCACTTACATGCAAAAAGAATTCTCAACATTGGCTCCTTAAACTTTGAGTTCCAACTTTTCTCCCTTCCTCCCTCCCCACCCATCCCCACTGAGAAGGCAAGCAATTCAATATAGGCTATATATGTGTAGTTTTGCGGAAGACTTCCATAATAGTCATGTTGTGAAAGATTAACTATATTTCCCTCCAAACTATCCTGACCCCTATTTATTCTATTCTCTCTTTAGACCTTGTCCCTCCCCTATAGTGATTACTTCTTATTACTCCCTCATCCCATTTGTCCTCCCATATCACCCCTGCCCCACTTATTTCCTTCTTCCCTACTTTCTTATAGTGTAAGATAGATTTTCATACAAAATTGAGTGTGCATATTATTCCCTCCTAAAGACAAATGTGATGGGAGTAAGCTTCACTTTTTCCCTCTCACTTCCCTTTCTCCTCCATTGAAAAAAACTTTTTCTTGCATCTTTTATGAGAGTTAATTTGTCCCATTCCATTTCTCTCTTTCTCCTCCCAATATATTCCTCTCTCATCCCTTAATTTCATTTTTTTAGCTATCATCCCTTCCTATTCAACTCACCCTATGCCCTCTTTCTATATGTATACAATCTCTCCAACTACTCAAATATTGAGAAAAGTCTCAAGAGTTACAAATATTATCTTTCCATGTAGCAATGTAAACAGTTCAGATTTGGAAAGTCCCTTATGATTTCTGTTTCCTGTTTACGTTTTCATGATGCTCTTGATTCTTGTGTTTGAAAATCCAGTGTTTCATTCATCATTGGTCTTTTCATCAAGAATGCTTGAAAGTCCTCTATTTCATTGAATGACCATTTTTTTCTCTGAAGTATAGTACCCAGTTTTGTTGCATAGATGAAGCTTGGTTTTAATCTCAGTTCTCTTTTTAGAACTCTTTCAGCAGTTAATCAGTGGATTCTCTCAATATTTATTTTACTCTCTTGTTCTAGAATACTAGGGCACTCTTCCCTGATAATTTCATGAAAGATGATGTCTAGGCTCCCTTTTTTGATCATGGTATTCATGTTGTCCCATAATTTTTAAATGGTCTCTTCTGTACCTATTTTCCAGGTCAGTTGTTTTTTCAGTGAGATATTTCACATTGTCTTCTATTTTTTCATTCTTTTGGTTTTGTTTTGTAATTTCCTGGTTTCTTCTAAAGTCATTAGCTTCCATCTTCTCCATTATAATTTTTAAAGTTCTATTTCTTCAGTAAGTTTTTGAACGTCCTTTTCCATTTGGATAATTCTGTATTTTAAAACATTCTTCTCCTCATTGACTTTTTGGACCTCTTTTTCCATTTGAGCTAAATTTGGCATGTGGCTGAAAAAACTAGAAAATAACAAATCGAAAATCCCCAAGTAAATACATAATTAGAAATGCTGATAATCAAAGGAAAGATTAATAAAATTAAAATTCTGAAAATCATGAAAATATTACATAAAACTAAGAGTTGATTTTATGAAAAAAACAATAAAATAACAGTAAAAAATAATAAAATAAGCCTTTTATCAATTTGATTAAAAAACGAAAGAAGAAAACCAAATGACCAACACCAGAATTGAAAAGGGTGAACTCACCTACAAGTAGGAGGAAATTAAAACAATAATTAGAAATTACTTGGCCCAACTGTATGCCCATAAGTTCGACAATCTAAGGGAGATGCATGATTATTTTAAAATACATTAATTGCCCAGACTCACAGAAGAGGAAGTTGAATACTTGAATAACCCCATCTCAGAAAAAGAAATTGAACAAGCCGTCAATGAACTTCCTAGGAAAAAATCTCCAGGACCCGATGCATCTACAAGTGAATTCTACCAAACATTTAAAGTACTGTTAATTCCAATGCTGTATAGATTATTTGAGAAAATTTCTGGAGAAAGAGTCCTCCCATATCCTTTTTATGATATAAATATGGTTTTGATACCTACCCCAAAAAGAGCCAAAACTGAGAAAGACCAATTTTTGTAATGAATATGGATGCAAAAATTTTAAATAAGATATTAACAAAAAGATTACAGCAAGTTATCCTGAGAATAATACATTATAATCAGGTAGGATTTATACTAGAAATGCAGGGCTAGTTCAATATGAGGAAAACTATTAGCATTGTTGACCATATCAACAACAAAACTAACAGAAACCACATGATTATCTCAATAGATGCAGAAAAAGCTTTTGACAAAATACAACACACCCATTCCTATTGAAAACACTGGAGAGCATAGGAATAAGGGGAACTTTCCATAAAATAATAAGCAGTATCTTCCTAAAATCTTCAACAAGTATTATATGCAATGAAGATATGCTAGATGCATTTCCAATAAGATCAGTGGTGAAACAAGGATGTCCATTATCACCGCCAACATGGTCCTAGAAATGTTAACTGGAGCAATAAGAGAAGAAAAAGAAATTGAAGGAGGCAGAATAGACAAAGAAGAAACTAAGTTATCACTCTTTGATGATGATATGATGATATACTTGGAGAATCTCAGAGAATCAAATAAAAAGCTACTTGAAATGATAATAAACTTTTGCAAAGTTTCAGGTTACAAAATAAACCCACATCAATCATCTGAATTTCTGTATATTACTAACAAAGCCCAACAGCAAGAGACAGAAAGAGAAATCCATTTAAAGCTACAGTAGACCCTGTAAAACATCTGGGAGTCTCCCTGTCAAAACAAACACAACGACTATATGAACACTATTATAAAACACTTTTTGCACAAATAAAGTCAGATCTAAGTAAGTGGAAAAAGATCGGTTGCTCATGGGTAGGTTGAGCCAACATGATAAAAATGGCAATTCTACTTAAATTAATTTACTTTTTCAGTGCCATACCAATCAAACTACCAGAAAATTATTTTCTAGAGCTCGAAAAAAAATACCAAAATTCATCTGGAAGATCAAAAGGTTCAGAATATCAAGGGAACTAACGAAAAGAAATGCTAGAGAAAATGGCCTAGCCCTACTAGATTTCAAATTGCATTATAAAGCAGCAGTCATCAAAGCCATTTAGTACTACCTAAGAAACAGGAGGGTAGACCAGTGACATAGGATAGATACTCAAGACAGAGTAGTCCATGAATATAGCAATCTACCATTTGATAAACCCAAGGACCCCAGCTTCTGGGATAAGAACTCAGTGCTTGACAAAAATTGCTGGGAAAACTGGACAACAGTGGAGCAGAAACTGTACAAAAGAATAAATTCCAAATGGATACATGATCTAGATATAAAGATTGATACTATAAAGAAATTATGGGAACAAGGAATAGTGCATTTGTCAAATTTGTGAATAATGGAGAGGGAGAGAGAGAGCAAGCAAAAGAGAGAGAACTCTATGAAGTGCAAAATGGATCATTCTGATGACATTAAATATAAAAGTCTTTGCACAGACAAACCCAATGCATCCAAGATTCAGAGGGAAGCAGAAAACTGAGAAAGGATGTTTGCAACTAGTGTTTGTGATAAAGATTTCATTTCTAAAATACATAGAAAAGTGAGTGAAATGTTCAAGAATACAAATCCTTCCCCAATTGACAAATGGTCAAATGATATGAATAGGCAGTTTTCAGAGGAAAAAATTAAAGTTATCTGTATTCATATGAAAAAAGATATTCTAAATCAGTATTAGAGAGATATAAATCAAAAGAACTCTGAGATACCACATCACACCTATCAGATTGTCTCACATGACAAAACAGGAAGATGATAGATGTTAGAGAAGATGTGGGAGAGTGGGAACATTAATTCATTGTTGGTGGTGCTGTGAGCTGATTCTACTATTTTGGAGAGCAATTTGTAACCATGCCTAATGGGCTACAAAAATGTGCATACCCTTTGACCCAGCAATATCACTTCTAGGACTGTATCTCCAAGAGATCATAAAAATGGGAAAGGGTCCCACATATACAAAAATATTCATAGCAGCTTTCTTTTTGGTGACCAAGAACTGGAAATCAAGGTGATGCCCATCAATTGAGGAATGGCTGAACAAGTTGTAGTATATGAATGTAATGGAATACTATTGTGCTATAAGAAATGATGAATAGGAAGACTTCTGAGAGGCCTGGAAGGACTTATGTGAATTGATGCTGAGGGAAAGGAGCAGAACCAGGAGAACGTTGTACACAGCAACAATCACATTTTGTGAGGAATTTTTCTGGTAAACCTAATCCTTCAGGGCAAAGCAACAACCAAAAAAGTTCCCATTAGATTTTTGAGGCCAAATGCCTTTCATATCCAGAGAAAGAACTTAGGAATTGGATCGCGGAATGTTTTGAATTCTCTATTCATTTTAATTCTTCTATTCGACATGACTAAGATAAAAATGTATTTAATAGAAATGTATTTAACAGAACCTATATAAGATTGTACGCCATCTCAGGGAGGGAGCAGGGAGGGAGGGGAAAATATCCAAGATATTTGTAAATGATTTTAGAACACTGAAAACAAATGAAATAATTAAAAAAAGGTTGGTCAGTTTGTCTGTCCCTCTGAAGGGTCTTCTCTGATCAAGGTGGGAGGGGAAGCTGATTAAGGTGTTTTCCTTTTCCTTTCTTCCCAGTGATTTCTTCTAAGAGGTCTGAGGAAGAAAAGGGAATAAGCATTTATTAAGCATCTACTGTGTACCAGGCATTGTGCTTGCATGTTGCAAATATTATCTCATTTGAGCGTGAGCAGGAAGTTGTCTACACTGAGAGTAGACCCTTGAAACTAGTGAGTTCTACAATTATGATAATGTATGGAATGTGACCAAGTACTTTACAGGATCATTAAGTGCTCCTTGAGTTCCCTCTCTAAAGTGAACATACTTCCTATACAAGGTCAATTCAGTTCTTTCAATGGCTCTCATTTACATTAAACAAGGACTTTTTACTTTCTTACTTTAAGAACTATGATTTGGTCCCATGAAGATATATTCTCATCTGATTAATAGCATGTTATCTCTTACTTTTAATGTGTAAGGTGTGATTTGATTGATTGACTCACTGGAGTCCTACCCCATCAACACACAACCTTTGAAATCCATTAGCAAAGCTTTACCAAACATTTACTGTATATTAGGCATTGTGCAAAGTACTGGAGATACAAAGAAAGAGTGAATCTTTTATTCCTATTTTGGGTTTTCAACCATTGGTAGGAGATTCTTTATAGTAGTTAATATTCTCTATCTCTTAGAAAAACAACTCAGAATAACAGCATCTGAGACCTTTGCTGGGTTGAGGGACTTTAGAAGCACTTAGTTCAACCCACCCTTGACTAAGATTTGCCACTATGTTGTATTTGATCAAAAGTTGTTCATCCTTGGGTTGGGGACTTCCAAAGGATGGGAAGCTTTCCACCTTCCAGAGTACCCTATTGTAGTTTAGGAGAATTACTTGTCAAGAAGTTTTCCTTAAATTGCACCATGATCTTTCTTTTTGTAAGGAGTCCCCTATAGCAAAGTGTTGAATTAAAGATGCTTAAATTGAAAAACAATTGGGAGTAATCAGATCTGGGAGATACAACTATATTGGTAGCTTTCTTTCAATGGAGCAAATTAGATCTGTGGAAGGAAAATGACTCCGAAGTGAGCTTTAAGGAACAGAACTTATTTTAATCTTGGAGATGATCAGATACCAAATAGTGTTTCTAAAATATAAGTGATACCCAACTTATTTCAAGTAATCTCCAATACAGTACAATTTGAGGACAAATAAAAGTTTAATATGTTATTAAATTTCTAAATAATAAATTATTAATTTATTATAAAGATTAAAATATATATAAGTAATATGTATATAATATATAATGAAAGTTGATAATAGAAATAATAAATAAAATAATAAATTTCTTAAAGTTATAAAAGTTTCAATGGCACTTGACCCATTATTAGAAGGGAAGGGAGTAGGTAAAAATATGAATTTACATAGACTTACTATTTGTCAGGCATTGTGTTGAGTGTTTTTCACAAATATTATCTCACTAGTATCTCCTTCTCCCATTTGTAGAACATCCATAGTGAGCAAGTGAGTTGTGCCAAAAGGCTGCTCAAACCACACAAGCATTCCAAAAATTTTATTCAGCTTATGTCTGGGCTCTTTTGGTCTCTTTCTGGCAAGTATTCTGTGTCTCTTCTGTGAGAAATAGTGATCATCACAGCCACATCTTGACTTTTGCCATTTCTGGTTTTTCAGAGTCAACAACTTCTTTGTTTCATTGGATCTCTTGGTAAGGCAAAGAATGCCTTCTTATCTTTGTTTTTTATTCTAATTGGGTTTGTAAGTGGAGGGAGGCTACTAAATCAATCGGAGACCAAGCAATCAATCACCGTACAGGGTTGACAGGGCTCAAATGCTCAACTTGAACCTACCTTACTGGTTTTAAACAAGTCCTGTGGGGAGTGACCAAATGTCTCTTCCATCAATCTGCGATATCCTTGTGGGGCAGACTTTTTGCACTTAGTATAAAGACTTTGATTCTTTATTTTTACCTGGTTAATGTAATAAGGGATCAGTGAATTGGCGTGATTGATCCATTGCTTCCCCTCCCCCACTCTCAACAGGCATTTATTTTGTCTTTTGTTTACACCAGTTGTTTTCTTATCTGTGAGATAGTTTCATGTTTCTTTGGGATGTCCAGTACTTGTTTTACATATGTCTCCTTGAAGACAATATTCATGACTTCCAAAAATGAAACTTTGAACCCAGATCATTCTGCACGAAAGTTTGAATGAATCCTCTCTGATTTCTAGGAGCACTAAAGGAGGACACTGAATCCAGTTATCTTATACATTCCTAGTTTTAAATTTGGTATTACTGTTGTTCAGGCTTGTCCAACTCTCTGTGACACCTTTTGGGGTCTTCTTGGCAAAGGTATTGAAAGCACTTGCCAATTCCTTCTCCAGCTCATTTTACAGGTGAAGAACTGAGGTAAAACAGGTTAAGTGACTTGTCCGGGGTGAAAGAAGTAGCAAAGGTCTGAGGCCAGATCGGAATTGAAGACGATGAGTATTCTTGACTCCGGGCCTAACAGTCTATTCACCGTGCTACCCAGCTGCTTTTGGCAGAGTGGACCTCTGCATATGAGTGATTATGGGGTAGATTAACATGATTCCTTGGGAAGGGAAAAGGAGAAAATCCACAAATAAAGTTTCAGTGTCCAAATGAGGTTTATTCACGCATAGTCTACATAGTTTACCAAGGACTCAGCATGACGGGAGATATGAGGTAGGGGTCATAGAGTCCTATAAGTGTGCATCCTGTTTGGGGTGGTATAAATGAGACCTCTAAAGATGCTTGTCCATCTTGTCAATTTTGTATATGAAATATCCCAAATCTGAATTTTTTTTTGATGCTGTGTCAACTTTGGAGGATTCCTGGGCAAGAAGGTATTATCTGTCACCTCTCTTTCTAGACCTTCATTTTATGATTTTTGAACATGCTAGTGAGTTGAAAGGACAAAGAAGGGAGAAGGAAAACCTGGGAAAATGTCTCATTTCTTTACTGATTTATGTTGTGTACTTATCTTGAGATAAGATATGATTCATCAAGGCCATTGAAGGATTTCTAAGGAAATCTGTCCTGTACAAACAGTTACGAGGATCATAAAAAGAACAAACATATCAATCATGCCTGATTCTCTGATTTAACTCATACCTCTCCCAGAGAAGTTTCCAGATTATAAAATCAATTGGTTTGCCTTTTTAGAATCTCAGGAGATTAGGATCATAGACTGAGAAGTAGAAAATAAGTTTGAGGACATACATTTAATCCCCTCCTTTGATGGATGAAGGAAATAATGCAGAGCAATGAAGTAACTTGGCCAGTGTCATATAGTGAGTGTCTGGAGTAGTGTTTGGATTCAAATCTTCCAGACTGAAAGTCAGGGAACAAAATTTTTTCTGTATTTTTCAGAATATACAACAACATGTCTTTCAAATGTAGCCTGGTTCAGTGCTTGATGGGTGAAATTTGCCTGTGAAAAAACAACCCACAGAACATGTCTGAGCAAGAAATAGATGCTTGGGATGTCAGTGTTTGCCTGTTAGGGATTTTCACTTTCTCCATGTATTGGGCAATGAACCCTTTCAGACTTTGAGAGGACAGGT